>CAVNZL010000019.1:1237500-1800000 GCA_963693355.1 Pontia daplidice | reverse complement strand
TTATTTGTAACTTTAGGTTAAGGTAGTTTTTAAGTATGGCTTTAGGCTGTTATGAAATAAATAAATAAATAAGCCCAATCCTGTTCTACAGTGTTTATCTTCCGCACTCCATATACTTTGTGATTATTATATTAATTGTATCTGGGCTACACTCTCTTGAACCTTTCCGGTTTGGTCCTTGTAGTCTCACAAGGCAATGTTCTTTTGGAGGATCAATTGCATTTGAATTTTGATTGAATACAAATTCGAATTTTTGTACCTTATGTTGTTGGCTGGTTCTTCTGAGTATAATTTTGAATTATGAAATTAGAATACGAATATTTTTCTCTTCTAAAATTAATATAACATATCAGACTGGTGAAATAAAATATACTAAGCCGACACAGCCGGTTGTAAAAATATTTTATTAAATTGGCTATGAATAGATACAATGGTGGCTTCTTGAGAAATACTTATTACAAACAAAAATAAAACAAATTCGGAGAAATATTTTTTTATGATAAAACCAAAGAACAAAGGCAAATATTAAATGTAAAAAACTGAATATGATTGTTATGTTATAAAATATTATCTTAGTAAAGCAAGAATCGCACGAAGGAACAGTACGGTATAATAACAGTTTTGATAATTTTGATATAAAAAATCTCGACTCGTACAAAACAATAAACCTAATCATATAAATATATATGATAAATCTGCCTTATTATTATAGTGAATCTACCAGTCCAGAGAGCTATGATATTCTACCGACTTGTTAATGCGACCGACGAATAAATGATGACTCTGGGATGCCAGCATCAAATTAAAGAAACTCTTTGGGATATCTCCTTTTCCACAAATTTGTTAGGAATCAAAATAGGTTCATAAGCTACCAAGTTAATCTGTGTTCATACATTAAAATCTTGTTAAATACAATTTGAGAAATCTCCACCTATTTTGAAATCGGTTGAAATGTTTTTTTGTACAAAAATACTTTATATTGAAACCGTTAAAAAGTCGACATTTTATAACAATAAATTTACCAATATTATAATAACGAAATATGAATGTATAAATATTCCTTTAGCGATCCTAATCGGGGTGGATTTTATACTCCACAAAACGCGTACACTTCATTGAATGCCGACAATTGTTATTTGTGTTCAAATGACGAAGGATTTTGTCGAAAGCTTCCAGCTCAATTATTCGTATATTTTGTCATATTTATACAAATGTAATGTATGATTATATATATACCATTGAGATAATACATTGTGATAATACATGTGATCTAAACTTCGTTTTAAATGATTTTTTTTTCAGATTTTCATTAATTCAATTTTTGAATTTTGTATTCACTTTTCTCATATTTAATAACTTTGTAAGTAATCCATATATGAATGGAACACTACTATTAAATAAAATTTTATGTCAAAATTATTTGTAATATAATTATTTTATATGAAATATTGTACACCAGATAGTCTAGGGCCTGCCTCCAAGAAAGTTATGTATGAAATATACACTTCTGTTTGGGGAAAGCCTCGCCTTCTTTCACAAAAGTTACATAACTAGATAAATTTAGTATCTTTTAAATTTTTAATTTCTATTTTTGTATTTTACACCTTTTTTTGTGGGGTTCCCCGGGTGGGAAAAAATGGGTGCTTAAGTAAAAAAAACAAAATTAAAGACAATTAATATTGTTAATGGTAATACTATAAACATAAAAAAAAAAAAAAAAAAAAAAAACCCAAAAAAAAGGGGGGGGGCGGAAAAATTTTTTTAGGCCGGGGGGTCGCATCATGAAAAAGGTTGAAAAATACTATAAAAAGCCAATAAGTTTACCACGAAGTGTATGTCTGTTCGTGAGTTCTGTGTCTGTGTTTACTATGTATTAAAATTAAGACACTACAGGTGATGTGACGCTTTTTTCCAGGAATTTAGTAATTAATACTAACCATGTTTTTACGACGACAAACTGAAAATAATAAATCTTCAAATTAAATTTATATATAAAATAAAGTGAAATTATTATTAATATGTCATGTCTATTGAATCATCAGTGAGGGTCAGTGTAATCATAACAAAATGAAAACTTCTACGTTGCCATACTTTCAAATGAAAGGTATTAATTATTTTTTTAGTTAAGTTCTCGAGTCTAATGAATAAAAAAATGTGATAGCTCTGAATGGGAGCCTGGAATCAGGTCAAGATATAACGAATGAAAGTCTAAGCAAAGAAATAGGTTCATGATTGTCCCAGATATTAACATTCATGTAAAAAAATATAATAAATGAATTGTACAATTCATTTCCGAGTGGCATTTTGATTGATATCACGCCACCGGAAGTGAACATGTTAAGTTTTAACATGACAGGTGACTTTTTCCACAAAAATTGGAAATTGTTTTTTGTGAAATTAATTAATTATATATAATTGTGTGGTGATTTGGTAAAACCATATTTTAATTAGATATGATTGTAAGGTGTATTATTTACCAAAATTCAATACTAAAATGTGTTTTATTTTTTTATAAAAGTTAACACCCCAAAAATAATATAATACACCATATAAAAAAATACAAAATAAAATTTAGATATATATAGGTTATAATAATAAAGAAGAAAAATTGGGTTTATATATAACTGTGTGGTTTGATTTCGTAAAAGCCTGCAAGTCATTCTTCTTCTTTATGATGCGGTCTCCTCTTGGAAGTTAGCCATAATCACGGAACAATGATTTTGTGCTTTGACCAATCAATTGCCGAAGATTCTTTCAACAAGATGAACTCGTACGTCGGCGGCCAGCAGCCAGGTCGAGGCAAAGTGCTGCTTTACCTTGTATGATTAGTTGAAGGAGCTCGTATTTTTTATAGTTACGCAATACTTTAATATTTAAATTTCACTGTAAATTAAAATCACTATCTCATCTTAAAGAATGCCTTACCATTAGACGTAATGAAAACATCATTCCAAAAATCTTTCTGGGCTTATCGAAACGTCTTGTCACGTAACATGGTGAATCAAATAGTACGTTACGAGTGGCTCTGAGTATTATTTTCACATGAAAGGAAATCGGTACGCTCTGGCCCTCTTTAAGGCAATACTTGAGTCGTGTGGAGGCGCTTAAGTTACCCTTTTGACGTCTTAACAGCCCGTTTTGTGGTGGACTACTCACAAATAATGCATGGATTCCTTTATTCAACAATATGGCTCTGCTTTAAGTGGGATATCAGCAGTTCACTTGGGAGTCTTATTTTTAGTTGCCCAAGCCTACTAAATGTAAAAAATATATAAAAATAAATATTGTTATTCTATATTATTCAGTATTATTACAAATCTTTTTATCTTTAATATGAATTGTATTTATTTTGGCTTTGTTTTGTCTGTTTCTTGGAAGCTGTAAACGGGGGCTCTTTTATTTGGCTGTGTCCTATAACCGACTTTATTTCTTCTGCATATCAATCAACTTGGCAGCATTCATTGCTATGCAGATTAAAACACAGGATGTACTATACACCAGTCAAGAGAAAAATTATCAGGATAATATCGAGCATTACCGGGGCATTTTGATGCACTTGTTCAGAGGCACTCTTCTGTAACGTCATGAACTGGTATTAAATAAAACTTGAATAACTTAATCCCGAGAAGAGATAAATCTACAGATGACCAGTCACTGTCTCGTAGAGATGTAGGGTGTCTGCATCTTCTATTACATTAATATAATTAGGAGATGTTTGGATTTATACCTGCAGTTAAATTTCATGATCAGACATCGAGGAAGAATACAAAATCCGTCGTTTAGAAGATATTTTCTACCGTGCCCCACCTCTATGTGGAATCTGCTGCCAATAGAGGTAATTCCGAACAAATACCACTTACGGACCTTCAAGAACAGAAAGTATCGTCAGTGCATCCGGCATTCTAAGTGTCCATGGGCGGTTCGGTATGACAGTTGCACCAACTGGACGGGCAATTAATGAATGTGAATAGTTACAAATTAAGACAGAATAGTGTACCATGAAATAAATAAAATGAAGGAGTTTAATAAGATGGTAAGCAAAGAAGGCTTGACAGGAAATTACTTTCAAGCTGTGAAAAATGTTGTAAGTCGTGATTCTTTAACGAACCTGTCTAGACAAAATAAAGTGTTATGCCTGAATTCGCAATTTATACTCTGGAAGAATTTTTAATCAAACACATTATGTCATAAATATTTACAGTACTACTATAATTATATAATAGGATATAACATAAAGAGAATTTTTCAGTGTGTTACTTAATAAGCATTAAAGTTGACATCAATGAATTCACGATTTTTAAGTTAATCCTGTTATCGTAAAAAAGAATCATAATAATGGTTCATTTATCGCCAATAAGCCGATTGAAGTCGAGAATTGATCTATTAAGATGTCAAATGACGCAAATCCTTGAAAATCATACTGAGAAAATTATCCCAACTTAAATCCATGTTAATCCATGGAATTTTATAAGGCACCAAAATGTATAAACAATTGATACAAACTGCATTCAATAGCCATAGTTGTATTTTCAAATGTTGTAATTACTTTTAAAATATTTTTACGTAAGTTGCCAATTTCAGAAATTTTTAGTTAGACCTTAGTATATATAACCCAAAGACCACAGACAACCGATATTCTCATCAATGTTGATCGTGACAGGAATCGAATCGGGACCTATTCGGCAATCAGGGATGATGAAGTCTGTGCCAACATGGTGTGAAATATCTATATACTCTGTATATATTCTTAAGTTTATCCTATAATGGTTAAGTATGAAAGATGATTAATGGTTAAGAATGTGTTTTTTTTAAGTGTACGACTGTGAGCGGTGTTTTTGTATACGGTTTATCTATATTAAAAAGATTCTAGATTTTATAAATTGTTTGATTCGGAAGACGCACCAATTTCAGTTGGTGCAAACTGTGACAAATATGGAAGCACGTTTCTGTAATTAAAAAATTTAAATGAAAAAAATGTCTAAAATCTTGAATTTTTTTCCCAAATGTTTGGACTTTTTATATGTCACTCAATGTTAGAGGAGGAGCCATTATACTAATATAGGGTACATTTTATTCCTTCTGGGTGTATGTCACGTATATTGAAGCCAAGGAAGGATATTTAAAGTTTTCTCTTAGCCATTTTACTGAGAATATCAGTAGTAATAAATGATATAAGTAGTACTTAGTATATATTATTTGTAATTATTTATTTGTTGAATTTAAATACTAGGATAATGTAAATGATTTAGTCATTATATATTTAATTTTCCATTATTCAAATTCAATTTGATTAGTTTTATAATAGTTTTTCATCAATTAAAATTAGAAGTTTCCGTAATTTAAACGTATACTATTCACGGATTCTGATTTGGTTGTCATTTTTTATATTTTTAAATGTCATTGCGATGCTATGATTTGCCAGGTAATTTTTTTGGTAACGCCAGTCGCACACTATTTACCTTATTTTTTGATTATACCGAAATAAGTTAAATTTTTACCTATTCAAATTTTCAGCGACTCAGCGACAGCCTTTGGATTAATAAGTTGTAAGTAAGTTATTTAAGGAAATATATGAAAGGGAAAATTAAGCTTTCAAAATGTTTGACTTCCAATTTACATTTCCTTTAATTCAGTTTGAATTATTAACATTAATTAATATTGCTAATTCAGTGAAATTTAAGATTTAAATTAAATTTTTGATGAAAAAAAATCTCTTTTCAAGGTTTATAATTTTTAAACTTAAATATTGAAAAAATTATCGCTCACATCCGTTTATGTTTTTTATTTAAATGCATACAAAAATTATTATTTCAAACTCTGCAACGCGAGAATATAAAATGCAAAAGAATGCCTGACTATGTTGAGGACTGTTTTAATTCAAATTTTAACAGCACACGCTTGTAAAACTTACATCGCTGTGACTAGAAATGTAAAATTTATAAATGGACTGTAGCCATGAATGATCACTGTCATACATGAAAATTCTTTGAGATAAATCGCTGTACAAATACAGGTATATAGATCCTACATATAATATCTCCTCTCTATTTTTTTATGTATATATTCAATATTATTGCTTATATTAACCTATCTTTAATTTTGGTCATACAATCGATCACGGTATGGCTTGCAGGTGCAAGGTTAACCCCCTATGTTTTTTCTATATATTATTTTTATTTTTTATAAAAATTAATAGTAATAATAAAATAAAAAAAATAAAAATTTTAACTAAATAACTATGATAAATAGAGATTGAAGAGTTCTTTGGATAAATCGGAGCAATTGGACTGATTTATTGTTTAAAAAGGAGTTAATATACCTACAGGTTGAAAATTATCCTTATAAACAAGTATAATTTACTATTACGATTTTAAGTATTTTAACTTCAAAGGAAACCTTGTCCGGTTTCGTAATTTGACTGTATTTTTATTTTCCGGAGAAATTGATGTGTACCTTCGAAAAAATTTTGTTTATGTATTTGTGTTTAAGCTCAATTTGGATGGAATCTTTGAATACCATGTTGAAATACATTTCAGTTACCATAGTAATCTTTTTTTTAAATCGAAAAGTTCAATTTGTAATTATCGACTTTAATTTAAAATATAAAGGTGGAAAAATGAGATGCATATGCGGAAACGTTATATATACTTCAATAATCAAGAGTAAATTATGTGAAAATAAAATTTAATGATCTGAAATTTTTGAGTTTGTTATAATCAACTTATTCATAAATGAAATCAACTTTGTTATAGTTACACACGCTTTTGAACCGGCAATTTAATCGACGGCTGGCTTGTAAGAACTTTATAATTGTAACTTCTATTAACCTATATGTATATTTTAAATTATCTATGCATATATTACTTGATCAGTTTCTTAATGGTACTAAAGAAATATAATAATATATCAATAGAACAATAAAAAATAATCAAAAAATTTTAGTTATATTTTGTACTCACCTAAATTATCAGCGCGGTGTAATGGTATGATCGCCACCCAAAGTACAAGAAGAAGGCTGGTTCCTCTTTCCATGTTTATGTCACGGTTGAAACATGTCAACAGTTCATATAAGTTCGAACATTCGAATCACGATTCATCAAAATCAAATTTGCGTTTCTGTAACAAAACAAATGCAGATCAAAACATATTCAAATATCTCTGAAATAAAGTATTCACATTAATAAGGACAATCATAAATTAATTGTATCCTATCTAGTGACACGATTATACAAACGTTCATAATTTATGTATACTATAAAGCTGAACAGTTAATTTGGCGAGATTCACATCGAATTGATAATTGGGTCACCCAGAAAAATCCCAATAGACCAATATACAAGACAATACTAGCGAAAAACCCACAACCACTCGACGCACGTTTCGCTCCGACATCGGAGCATCATCAGGATATTGACTCCAAGCGTTGTATATTGGTCTATTGGGATTTTGTACTATGGACTTTTGCAAGGTAACGCCTGATTCTATTTAATTTTACGGAGAAAAATGTTAAACACAACAATTTGAGTGTTAAGTGAAAGGCCCTCACGGCGAGCAAGTGTTTTGAAGCAGCCAAAGTTTCAGTTAGACCGTACCACATTTAATTATTTTATAACATCAAATTACCGCAATTAACCTCAATTATATTTCATTACTCAAACGCAACAACCGACATCTCTTCTTGGGGCAACGTAAAATCGATACAGATCAGTTGACTGTATTTTTCACTGTCTTAATTGTTCATTCATATAAATCTTTTAATTGAACACAAATACTGTTTTTAAAATAATGTTGTAGAAATATCATTATAAGTATACCCACAAATCGGTAAACATTAAATTACGCAGATACGAAGATCGTTCAAAACTGATATAATTAAAAGCGGTGGACCCAAAAATTAATAGCCCAAAAGGTTTAGCCTTAGTGTGGAGCAATTACGTATTCAATTAGATGGAAATTTTATGCTATGAAAGGTGAAATAGAAACAGAATAATGAAGCGATATTCCGCAATTTCAAAATATTTATTGCTTGCTGACTCGCTGTAATTTCTCGGAGTTTCTTTATTGTATTTATAGTGGTGCGGCTCTCCGAGTATTCAAGAGTGTAAAAGGTACAATTTTTCCTATTATCTTCATTCGACTTCAAAAACAAACAAAAAAAAACTCAATTCAGAACAACTGTTCCCGAGATTGGAGAGCCAGTCAAAAAAAATTAGATTTACATATAATATTTGTATAAATAAGATTGAGTATTTATTCCATCGCTGTATTGCCATAAATATAAGAAGGGAAATAAATAATCTTACGTGAATCATGTTAACTAAATTAGTTATAGGCAACAAAAACAATAACCGTAATAACGTCGTTTAAATAAAATCAATTGAGCATAAAGTATAAAGAGAATAGACTGATAAAAAATTTAGAGATTTGAATTATCGTCGTAAAAGTTTTTATTAAGAATTTAAAATTAATATTTCGAAAATGCTATTGATTTATTATTGCTTATAATTATTATAATAGCTATCTCTTATACAAATTTAACTACATTATATTATCTTTTGAACCCGTACTTCATAAATATAAAAGGTTTCTTTGCTACAAAAAACGATAAATTCAAAGTTGATCCCTTGGGATTATTTAGGACTCAGTGGAGGTTTTGTTAAGATTAATAGATTTCTCAGACAATCATTGAGAAGATATTATCATGATATACTAGATATTATATTTAAAAGATTAAAAAAAAAACTATTTTAATTAAGTATATTTCATTATGATAATTATATCATACCTACATTAGTAGTGTACCAACCATATAAGCAGCTCATGTCATTTATAAGTGTTAGTTGTTCGACGTAATTTATTTATGATTTCACCATATTAAATATTTGTATAGTAATATATAAAGTAAATGAATAAATAGAGAATAAATCTAAAATACGAATTATTTTACCAATAGACTTAGGTTATAACTGAGAAGTCACGGTCGGTTTATAATTAAATAATAATGCGCGGTGGCCATAAGCAAACCTACAGGAGATTTTTTTATATAAAACAGGGGGCAAACGAGCAGGAGGCTCACCTGATGTTAAGTGATACCGCCGCCCATGGACACTCGCGATGAGGCCAGAGGCCTCAACAGTGCGTTGCAACATAAAAGACGGTTTTTTATAGTTTTAGTGACAAATTTAATATGACGCGACTGGTTTTCCAAATGATTTTGTAAGCCTCGGAAATGGAAAGATGTCTTTGGTGACGTTACATTAAAACACTTTCGTTTGTCATTTCGTATAGCGGTCTAAGTTTTTCAACGAAAAACTAAGGAATATAATCTTCGTCTTCTCGGTGTTACTTTTTAACGGCAGACTACCATCTCAAAGAACCATTAAAATGTGAATATTGAACATTTTTCATACTAAATGATTCAAGAGAATTATGAGAGGTCGATGTCAAAAGACAGCCAACCAAGTAACTTGTAGTTCAAGGAATTTTTTACATACAATACAATCAATTAATAATAATTCAAGTAAACCATTTCAATTTATTGAAGTTGTAAGCTGACTGGTAGTCAGAGAGTTATGTATAGTTTGTACAATTACGAAGGTGTCAGAAAATTAGAGCTAATCCATAATTTTGTACAAACTAGATATAAAAGTAATATTTCATAGATTTTTTTATATTAAAGATTTAGTTTATTGTATAAAAATCCAATATTAAAAAATATGATAGTGACGTCATCAATTGAATAGAATAATCATATATATTTACTAAATATTTCTCTATTCATAATAATTAGTAATATTTATAACAACTAAATAATTGTTTAAAATTATAAAATTAAGCTTTTAAATATTTAAAGAAATAAAATAATAAAAATAATAATAATAAATTTAAAAAATCTCTTTTCCAATTCTAGTTTTATACTTTTCGAAAATCAACAAATGGGTCGATTGTATATGTAATAAAAGTACTATGGAATTTTCTAGAAGTCTCTCCATAGCAACAGTAACCGTTATTTTGATCGAAAACATATAAATAGCGTTCGGAAACCGTATTCGGCACAGTAAAATATCGGACTCCAATAGTGCAGGAGCTAAAGAAGAGATAAAAGCGGAACACAATCCCAGCATTATATAATTTAATCTTAAGGTTATTTACTTCAAAACAGTATTTATATATTTCCTGCAATAAAACTTTCGCGTAAGCCCTATAATAATCTCTTTTTATTTTCCGGCTTGTATTATTTAAGAAAGGGAAACAAAAAGTTTCCCCTTCACGTTTCCCCTTGTCTTAAAAACAAGATATCTAATTTCTCCTCAAGGAAGGCCTTTAATTTCTTTCCTCTTAATGAAAACGTGTTTTTGAAGAAAAATGTAGCTGTTGGTTTGAGACGCGGTTGTAATAGCCTGGTCCTTAATTTTTATTTAAGGGACTTAAAATCTCGTCTTGCTTGTATTCTGCGTAAATCTGTGTATTTGTAACGTTTATTATTATGAAAGTGGATCAATTACGGTATTTTATTACCAGTATTGTCATTTCATGCAATTTTCAACTTGGTATATTCGATCAATTTAGACCAATGATTTTTATAGCACTGCCTTGTTGCTTCAGCGTAAGTCTGTCAACTCTGTGGTCGTACGTTTGAAGTTGGCTTTACAACAATGGATAATTTATCTTGTGTGCAATTTATCACTGGCTCGTATGGGAGGAAAACATTATGTATTATAACAAAAAATGGTAGATCCAAAGCAAAATCTATCTATCTATCAATAGAGAAATACTTGTGAAAGAGAAATCTAAGGCCATGTCGTTGTTTCCAATGAATTTACTACTAATTAAATTATTAATGGGGTTTAAGATTTACGCGAAGCAAATTATATAATAAAAAAAAGCAGGGAAAGACAATAATATATATTCGCTGGGTTCGATATCAAGGCAAAGTAGGAATAAAGCAGCCCTGTTTTCAATATAATGTCTAATCTAAATTAAGCTTTTTACACTGACTTCTAACGAGCTTTAACAAATTTCTGATTTTTAAATATTACTTGTTTGAGCTAGGTGTTAATCTAGAGGTATATAGATACTACGAAAGATGACTTTATAACAATTTTACTTTTTACCAAATTTTTTATACCTGAACCAAGTAATTTCAGAAATAAATCGCGTGTTAATACCGATAATTAATCAGTAAACGAAAAAGCGTTTTCTTGGTAAAGTTAAAAGCTTAACCTATTTATTAATATTTTCATTTTATTCATTCGCACCTATAACATATTTCATACACGGTCGATTAGCCCCAAGGTAAATTTATGTCTTGGGTTATATACAAATTTAAACATAAATAGCGGACAAAAATATGCCAAATTTGCATATCACAAACATTTTGTTTTAAGAAATGCACCACTACTCTTTGGAACCAGCTGCCCGTCGAGTTATTTCTGAACCAATACGCATTACGGCCCTTCGTGAATAATGTTCCCTGTCGTTGGAGTCTTATCACTTAAAGTCGACTGAGCTGCCTTCTCGTCTGCCCTGCCCAATTTTATGAAAAAATTACGCTAATTGGCTCATTCATCACTTTGAGATAATTCGAAATTAAATTTAATAATCTATTACAAGTAATATTATGCTGACACATAAAGTTATTTTTTAAAGACATGCGTGAAACACACTTGATGTGATCTTATAAAATATAGATAAAGGCATAGTAGTAAATGTTCCCTTTTATTTTTAAAGTCGTGTGTATTGATCTGGAAAAAGGGGAAAGGTAACCTATAAGATGTGGACATGAAACGACGAACAAAAGTGTGCCGTGAGCTCTCAGAACTTTATCGGTCGCTATCTCAGTAATTTAATGTACAAATTTCAACACAGGTCTTATAAAGCGACATGGTCTATGTGTGAAACACGTTGAACGTTCGAAACAGACAAACTTTGTCTTACCACAAAGTTAACATAGATGGCGCCACGTAACTAAATTCCCTCATTCCATTCTACACTTTTTTTTTTTAATACTCGTATCTATATTATTAATATAATCTTAACTATTTAATGTTTTAACACTTGATTAGCTTTTCTACGTCTAAAATGCCTTCGGAAACCCTTTCTTTAAGTCTCTTCTTAAGTTATAATAAATTATAACTTATATATGGTAAATTTCTAACAATGATTATAATAAATAATAATATATGTATATTGGATCCACTTTGATAATTTTGATTTTCGAATCCAATATATTCTTATTTCCTAGATATATTTTTAAATACTCATTGTATACAAGCTAGAAAAACAAGTCCGCAATAAGAAGTACAGGATCAAACGATGTTCATAATAACTAAATTACATTTATTAATATTTATAAAAATATGCGTATTTCATTGCTTAGTTTATAGAAATAGCTTTTCGAAATTTTGGGAAATAAATATTTAATGTGCAATATGGTTTTTGAGAGTTTGGAAATGTTATTGTAAAACAGTCTTCAAGGTGGTGAGCCTTTAAATTGGAATGAGGCGCGAAGGCAACGTGTCCCAAGTAAAATTCAATGCAAAATCTCCACTTCAGTATAGTCAAATTCAGAATGTAAAATGGTGTAACTGGATTCAAGTATGAGTGACGTTGGACTAACGCTTGAAAGGACAAAGCTTAAGAAGGACCAAAAAACAATAATGACGCATTATTTCTGAATCCAACAACAGAAAAACTAAACATAGCATACAATAAAATGACTGATCGCTCGACAGAGTCAAGGATCCTTTTATTATATACAGCATGTTCACAGTATTTTTAGACTATCAATTTAATCTGGATGTTATATATATAAATAACTCTCACGACATAGTTATCGCTATTATAGTGCTTATATAAATAATTCCAATTATAATTAATTAAAATGATTATCAGATAGGTTCTCGATTACACGAATTCATTGTCTGCATTATATAACATAACGTGCTTCATTCAGGATTTAATATATACCGTCAGACATTATCTCCTTTTCAAGTAATTATTTTACATAATACGAGCGGAAATTACATTATACCTTAAAAGACAAAAACCTTTTTGCCCACTCAACGCTCATAGTAAATTCATACAGCCTGTACATTCTTGGACAAAGTATAGGGGTGGCTCGAGAATGATTAATCACTGTTCACCGCCAACAGCGGAGCGTATTATGTAAATGCTGTATTACCATATTACCAAAATTACGAGCGGACCCGTGTACATAAGTGATAAAGTGTACCGAAACTAATGCCAAAACACTTTCGACAGAATCGCTGAAACATAGCTTTAAGGAAGTAATTGACATTTTCCGCTAAGCTATAGCCTACCCCACATTATGTATGTGACAGGCCGTAACTCCGTCGGAACATTTATTCTCAGCGAAATTCGTGAAGCTTACTAATATAGTATACAGATGAATTATCAGAATTGATATAGTGAAATTAATCTCGCGAATATAAGCTATATGCTCTCGGATATACATCTTTGTATTGTTTGTAAGTTATGTGTTATTTAGGTTTTTAAGTATAAGCATTAAAATAACTTGCTAGCCCAGCCGGTTAAGACGCGTTTATTCATTATGTAATGATTGTGTGGAAACATTAAGAGAAACCTTTTAATAATGAACTGATTATCAAAAATTAAACAAGAAGCATATTACTACGAGTATATTAGTTAAGAAAACGGTGATCTGTTACTGTGAGCGGTAATAAACGCACAAACAAAAAAATAAACATTGTAATAATACACAGAGACATCGTACAATATTATTGATATAAACCAATAAGTAGCTATTTCAAAAATGGTTTCGAAAATTACATTTTGTATAATACGATTACAATTGCTGTAATTCCACCTTCCTCTTTATTCCTAAGTTACGATTAAGCTTTAGAAAATACCGGCAGCTTTTCTTAAGGTGGAGCTTTATTATCAAGTTATACTTTTGTGTCAAAGAGCGTGCCAGGTTTCCGATTTCCACGAGTATAAAATAACGCTAAATAGCTATGTATTATACTATTAAAGATCAAAGTCGTTCCTTCAAATCCCAAAAAGTAATTAAGACTTGCTTGATATAAGGAAACTAAAATTATATTGAGGAAAAAGGTTCGACTCAAAAGTACAAAGGCGCTGCAGATGACCGTAAAAAAGTCTTTGTAGCGCACGAGCATAAGGGACTGTAACGCGTTACTGACCCACTCCTACGGCCCGTATCTTAAAAGTCACTTCAATTTAAATCTAAATTCAAACACTGATAAGACATAATTTCTGTATGAACATGCTCAAGTGGAGGCTAAAAATAAATTGTAGAAAAGAAGAAGAAAAAAAGGGTAGAAGAGGTGAACAATGAACTTGCCAACACAATTAAAGACTAAACTTGTGGCACCTCTTGGTATCTTGGCCTCAAATAAATGTATATGTTGGATAATTTGTAGGAAAGATGGCGATAAGTCTTTGTCACTGCAAGAAAATTTATTACGTCCTTAAATTAAAAATAAATTATATGGTTAGATTCAAAAAATTTCCTACACACCTACGGCTTCAACCGGGTTTATAAGAAACCTCCTCATAACGTATTTGGTTTTAATTTTCTTGAGTCATTGCAAATCTGTAATATTTCTGTATCTACTATCTGAATAATTGTTTATAAAAATAGGGCGTCAAGTAATTATTTATTTTGGAACCAACGAATCAATGAACCTATAGCCTCTTGTGATTAATCTTTTTTATAGAACCTTTAAAGAGTTGGCATTAACGGAGGTTTTTACAATTTTATCGTCTGTGTGATAAAAGACCTCTGAAGATCTAAGAGATCTAAAAGCTCTGAAACAGGTTTAATTATTGTGAGTAAAAGTAGTATGATCATTTATTCCTCGACACATGGATTATCCAAAATTTTAAGAGCTTTGTTCCGATCAAATTATTGCTTAGCTTTAGCTTTATAATATGAAGGATAATATTCGATTCTAATAGAACGTATGATTCTGATAAATGGTATTTACACGTCTAAGATGACATGGCTAGTACGATTGCATATTAAAAAGCTAATTACTGGTTTGTGTACTATCCATAATTTAAATTAAATACAGTAATCTGAATGCCAATATGTGGGAAAGCTAATTAAATTAGGCTAATTTATATGTTTACTTCATTGTTTCTCATCATATTATTTACGTTTACTATATTACGAATCGGTTTGGAAATGGACAAGTAAGTAATCCTGCTATAAAATTAATTTAATTATTTAATTAAACAGTTGTGAAATCACCATAATATTATTATTATTTTCAGAAGAAATACGGACTATTAGGCCATGCTATATAGTATTTTGCATTAATAAAGTACTAATTAATAGTTACATAACAAATGTTACAATATATTTGGCATAATATAATATCTATGAATCACATCAATTATAAAATATTTTTTTCGTCAGAGTATGTCGAAAGGCCCAATATTTTAATTCGTCAAAACTATCGGTGTATTGTCATTTAATTAATTTTAATATCAAAGTCTCATAGTAGCGCTTCGTAGAAACTACGTAGGCTTTCAATATTCGTAGCTCGTAGTTCGTAGCATACACGAATACTTTAAAAAGTTATTGTTAATCCGATCAAAGCCACTACAAGTTCACACTTCAATAGCTACATTATTATATAAAATCGATAGATAGTTCAAGAATTTTTCCAGATGACCTAGGATAGCTATAATAAACTTTATACATTTTTTACATTAAAAATATTTCAAATATGTAAAATGGTAAGCAGTTCATCATTACAATTCCGAAAAACTACATCGGTGCATTTAAAACTAATCAAAGAAAACGTAAAAGAAAATTTGTCAAAACTACTTACATTAAACAGAATCATTCCATATTAAACGAATGGATTACACAAACAATTCTTTACGATCACTGCCACTACACTTTGTCGTAAGTTCACTTTAGGTAACGAAGTACGCGAGCGACACGGACGACGGCGCGCTAACGACTGACGTCTGTCCCATACAAATATTTCTAAGCTCTGAGAGACATCACGCTCCAAGTTCCAACTGCGCAGCCACCCGTTAGCGAGCATTGCCCGCGACTTTGTTTGAATACATTTTTCTTTCGAATTCCTCACATTTAGTACTACATTTAAGAGTCTCTATCTAATTAATTAGGACCGTATGTTTTAATTCCACTTAAAAATTTCTAAAGTTTCGTTTCGTAAATTATTTATAGTTGGACCTAAGTCACTGGAATCGGGTTATTTCAAAATTTATAAAAATCCTTATAGAAAAACCAGTAGCAACACTCCGCCAAAAAAAAACACCAAACACTCTTTTGAGTTTTTTTGATACTATGGACGCTTAACGCGAACCCTTGATTCTATTAATTATATTTAGAAATTTGTTAATTTTCAAAATTCTCGACTCATTTACTTGTTTCTTCATTAATTGCTGATTAATCGGTAAGCTTAAATTAAGTAATTTATTGTATAAAATACAAAGAATTTGCTATTATAACTCAACGAAGTAATTCTGTGAGTGAAAGCTATAAAGAAAATCAGAACGCCTTAATATTTTCTCCTAATTTTCACGCTAGGATCATGTTGTCTTCAACGTAATTAGTTTCGCTTGCGGCGATAATATTTTCCATTGATTATCAACGTTAGTCAGATAAACCAATTCGGGTTGAATGTACGGACAAATTAATCTATACTTATAATAAATTCCTTGAATAACGCTAACGAACCTGATTCCAAAGCTGTTGTTAGACATAAAACATCAAAATCTTGTTTGTAATTAGTTATATTGTTCGTTTTGTTTATGAAAAGTCCAAAATCGAGTAAGTTTCGATTTAACAATATGCCTTCATCGTAGGAAACACACAAAGGAAATACGTTGGTGCAAATCATTTGAATTCAGAATCTCAGGGTTGAGTGTCGCTTGCTTAAATCACTAGAAAATTTTCAAAATGTTTACGAACATTTAGTAAAAATATAGAGGTAAGGTGGACATTCGTTTCTTCCTCATGTACACTTGAATATTATATGTATTTTTATAATAATATATTAGGACGCATTTCACTCACGGTCAGCTAGGCTAGAAATTTTAGCTTGTGTTATGACATCTCGGACAACATATAAACATGTACAATGAAACGTTCTATGAAGTACCTAAACTCTAGCCAAAAAATATGTTGATCACACAAATGTTGACTTGAAAATCTTATCTTGACTCGTTTTGTTTTTACAATACTAAAGATTGAGGTTGGGTGTCAAATGTTTTGTTAATCGTCAGTTAGTCTCGGTCACTGCGCCGTAGTTTCAGCAGTTATATAGCGGTCCTCCTCCTTGCAGTTGTGCTTGTTTGATTCTCGTTACGGCTACCAATTCGTTTACTGTTTATCTTGGATTTTATGTACCATCATTATATTTAGGATCTGTGTCAGTTGCGTGTCAAAAATGCTCCAATTTTAATATCTATTATTCAAAGGTGTTCCAAACAGTGTAATTGCAGAAGCTTTAGATAAAGTTTGATTTCCAACTGTTTCTTTTGAAATAAAATTGATCAGTATTAAAAGTATTTAAAATTTTTTAGTTGCCTCACTTCAAAAAGCGACTGGAATAATACAAATATATCTCGATCATTAGTGCAGTTGAACTCGTTCAAATGCAAAATTCAAATTAGATAAATAATTAATCCATCTATTCACTATAAAATCAACGTAATACTAATGGACATGATTCCTAATTTATTACCTCGTTAAGTTCAAATAATTATTTATGACTGGCACCGCCCAGCCTTTGCGTGGTTTATTTAAAATTGGCTTTAGGTGTGAGCTTTAAACTTTTTCCTAATTAATCGGAATCGATCGGACTAGCCTTAGACTAGCCTTGTGTGTCAGTCACACACCTTCAGACTCAGATAATTGGATCTGGAACGCCAGTTTCCGCTCCACCCAAAATTATCAATGTACAGTGAACAGAATTCACTTAGTTATAAAAATTATGGTTAACTTAGAACACTATCTTGGGGGCTCTCGAAACACCGATATTCTACTTTGAAATTTACAGTTATATGTTACTCCAGGTCCGTTCATACTTGATATCTGACTTCAAAATATAAGAACATAAAAAAATTACAAGCAACTTTAAATCTACTAGCTCGACAGTACCCACAATACCTACTCAGCTGAGGACCAAAAGTAGTGGAACTCAATTCAATATAAAATTGCGACCCAAAATAATTTTTGGTATTCTGTAGTAAGAACTAAAATTTAAAACAAATTTTGTCATCAAAATATAATTCATTTATTTCAAAAATAAAATTCATTATTTTGGTTACAACAAATGACAAATATTTAGACCAAACAAATTTTACAAATAAATACAATATATGCACTGGTTCCCACCCTAGGGAACTGTGTTGTGACCAGTTAACAGCTCTCCCGTGATACATACAAATATATGAGTTATAATATATGTAGATAAAAAGGAAGACAATATAAAATCTAGGGGGGGGAAAACTAATGAATGCTAATAGTTAGAATATAGTTTGATCAAATTAAGCTTCAAGTTCACAATTGACCGAATCACAATACCTTAGATCGTTTAAACGGTAGTGAAGCAGAAGTACTAGTGGATATAAGGAAAAGAAAATGTACATGAGAGTGTGGATTAGAATGAAGTGAGCGAATATGCTGTAACTGCGAATTTTCACCTACAAGTTACGCCGTGATATGGAGAAAGGCTTCTAAAGTCTAAAGGTGCTAGTATATTTTTTGTGTTTAGCTACCGGCAATTCCAATGTGAACAATTGCGTGATTATAAATTACAAGACAATTCATAAACTAATTATATAATTCATAAAACATAAAGTTTTTTTGTTTCTTTGACATTTGCTACCAATATTTTTCTATTATAATTTTAAGATATTTTTAGAACGTGAATACATTTAGTAGACGAGTTGCTAGATCAAGAAAGTCAAAATGGAAAATAATTAATTTTTACCTAGGTAAAACACACGACATAGTTAAAGACAATTAATACTCAAATGATTTTGAAGTCGTATACAATTTTTCTCACTTCCTACGGTCATTAAATACGAATAGTTATTAAGCTGCTATTCAAGTTATTGTAATAGAGTACATTAAGTAGGTTGTTGTAATTCCACGCAGTTGGCACAAGACAGTAGCGAATGCTGAATTTACATACAAGATAACACTATCTGCAGTGATTGTGAATGCCAACATTTTAATATTACGAATTGTTTATTATCTTGGCTTAGAATAGTTTGAGAAATATTTTATCTTCCCAAATAACTACAGGTTACTTCGGAAGACAAAATATATAAGACTTATGTCTTCTCTAAAATACGCGAAAGTGAGATAGATATTGATTAATGAACGGCTAATGGAGGTTCTAGGTGTGTGTAATTAAAGAACCGCGAACTGTTTTATATCCTTCTTCACTAGAAAAATATATTTATTCTAGCTATATGACTTTTTTAGCTGTATCATTTCGATATTTTATTAATTACTATAGATTTGCGACAATGACGCCGTCTTGGTCATCATGTCCAGGGTTAATTCCCAAGTGAATATTTGAATGATGGCAGTCCGAGTGTTTTATTTATATAAGTATACTAGCCAATTGACATGTGATTTTCAATTAATAAATAAAAAATAAGGGTTGATCGTAGAAGGGTGAAAATTTAGGACTAGGTATGTATTTTTGGTAATGTTGGTATATCATACTACAAATATATAAAATCGTTTAGCCGTTTCGGAGGAGTATGGGAACGAAAACTGTGAGACGAGAATTTTATATATTATTGTGAATCTAAACCATTCCCAGATCCCCTTGAACACACACAAAAAATTTCATCAATATCGGTCCAGTCGTTTGAGAGAAGTTCAGTGACATACACACTCACAGAAGAATTATATATATAAAGATGTTTACCAGACTTCATCTAATAAATGTCCTGATATTGTCATGTCTTCCATTATTATTTAATTTCATATTGTTTTATTCTTATCAAGACAAAAGAATAACAAAAACAAAGGGCTTTCAAAATCACTCTACATCACATAATACCTGCCAATCGTTATAGCAATGTTTTAGTGTCGGTAATGAAATATGCTCTCAATTCAGAATATGAATTCAATTAATTCAAACTAGCGTATGAATTTTTCAATGAGTGTAATGAACACATATGCGTTAATTAACGTCCTGATTCAAGGATTAATTGTACTTGAAAGCATATTATTAATTAAAGGATCTTCAGAACTCATTTGGGTTGTTCAAAATCGAAAATGTATTCTTTACTTTTTAATACAAAGTGTATGCAAAGGGCACACTAAAAGTATCTGGAATTGTAAATAGTATTTACATCAAGAATGCAGAACGTTCAACTATGTTTTGTTTTTAAATTTTGGCACCAGTTTTAAATTGCGTGTCTGAATTTACCTCGGATTTTAAGTGCAGGTAATTTGACAGATCAACAGATAAAATACGCAGATTGAATGTTTGTGTGTGTAAATAAATAAATATAATTAAAAAAAAGTAATGGGGACTACCAGAAAACTGATGCAGCAAATCAAACAGCGTAAAGTCGGATACCTAGGTCACGTGTTGCGTCATGACCGATACCAACTGCTCCAAATTATAATGATGGAAAAATCCAAGGTAAAAGGAAAGCTGGTAGGCGGTTGAAATCATGGCTGCGTAACGTTAGGGAGTGGATGGGTATTAGAACTGCTGAGGAGCTGCTCCACCTGGCTCGAGACAAGAGACGCTTCAAAAGTTTGACAGCCGACCTCCAGTAATGGAGAGGCACTCGAAGAAGAAGAAGAAAAAAAGTAATTTAATGCACTGCATTCCAATAATTTTTTTACGATGCAGGTGATGGTTGGCAGGTTGTGCTTTGAAGTTCAAAGCTCGCTGATATGAAGGTACACTAGAAGGACCCATTTACCGACTATGAAGGTCATCATGGAGAGAAGCAGCAAGTAAAACAACTTGACCTCTTAGTTATCGACCTTTACAACATTAATTCACCTTTTTACAAGAAGATCTCATCAACAAAACTGCAAACAAATCTATGTGGTTTTGCATTGCTTTGAATATTAACTCATTATGATTTTAAACTTAGACTAACAATTGACACATATTCATTCAAATCATTCAACTATAAAATAAAAATACATTAAGACTTCGATAACTTTATTGCCTATTCTTTAAAAGATAACTTTTAACCCAAAAAATCGCAAAAACATACAAAACAGCAGCACTCAATTAGGGATTATTAGAGGGATACTCCCTCTAACCTCCGATCAAGGAGTCACCGTATACTGCAGGAAGAGGAATCACAGTCACGTTACCTCAGGCTATATATATTGAGACAACTACATAAGACTCCCACATCCTCCAAAAGACTGAAAATAATAAGGAAACTGGACGACACAAAATCGACAACCTTCCTTTCACAAAAATATATACAGACGGAAGAAAAGACTGGGTTGGGAGGATATTGAGTGGATGAGGGACCAGTAAAAACCAAAATTGAGGCTACTCCATACTTATGTTAAAGGATAATAAGGAAGTGACGTATCTACAGGAGAGGGAAGAGTGCTCAGTGATTCTCCTCCTCTGATTATTGGTGGACATCTCTAATCCCAATTGCCGAAATCGAAATTAAGAGTGTACAAATACTTAAAATAACTCTTCTGTTGAAAATGGACAAGAGAAGCAACTCTCTCAAATATATGAGGATGTAGGGAGAAATAGGGTAACTCTATCCACTTTCCTACTTCAACTGATAAACTCAATACCTAATACTAAAACCTATTGGGTGGCGAAACAACCACATCACAAAAATTTTTTAAAATAAAAGGGATACAAACAATAACAAGTTACCCACATGGAAATTGACTGGATGGCTTTTGACACTATTTACACAATTTAAATAAAAAAGCTTGACTGCGAGAAACGACTGACCAAAGTTAACTTACTTTTGACTGTCCAACTTCAACGAGTGGATCTGACTAATAGAGTAGGGAATGTATCTATATTACTCGAAAGATCGGATTGACATTCTGTACAGAATTTAAATACTCAAAAAAAGAAATATACAACACGGAGACGAGGTGTCCCGCTGCCCAGGCTCGACTCGCCCATAGATATCTAATATATCTCCGGAGTAGTTGTGGTCCGGGCTCGGTGAGATGCAGAACTATATATGATAGCAAGGTTTTTTATTAAGGTGTTTTTTTTCAATTAAAAAAAAAAAAAATAATTTTTTAAATATAATTATTTTTTATTTATTGAGGGGAAATCACGGTCGGTGTAGTTTTTGTTCTCACTTGGTCTAAAAAACTACAATTTCCCTTAACATAAAAAATTTGAATAATAAAAGTTAATATTGAAATTGATCTCAGTAGAATGTAAGTTGCATTACTGTTGAACTAATCTGTCTCGGCGCTTTGACCTCATTTAATTGCCGTATATTTTTCATATTCATTCAAAATATTGAGATTCATAACCACAGGGGCATTGATCTGGTCTGTATCCCGTAGCTCAAACATACTCATTTGATATCGCTTAAACATATTCCATTCAAACAAAGCACACCTTTTTAACTTAAGTAATTGATGTAATTTATCAAATTGATGAAAATAACGAAGCAAATATACATACAATTCATCCGTGGCACTCACGAGTGGAAATGAAACCATTTAATCGAAATAACCGGATATTAATTCAGCTCACATGGACTGTTTCCGGTTATAAAAGTGGCTACGTGTGTGAGGCACTCAGGTAGGCTTCGTTCCGTTTATACTGTCCATATAAAGTCGTTTAAAAATGAACAACTCAAAGATGCACTGAATTGTATTATTAATATTTATTCCTATTTCAAGTTCCTTTTTTCATCCCATCTCACGCAATTTTCCAAGAGCATATTTGTTGGTCTGGCTGTCTCAATTTTGTCGATTGATTCTAAATATGTTTATAACAAGCATATATACAATAATAACCTCTTTATTTATTTATCTTTTTCTGGCATGCGCCAGCGAGCCGCATAATATAAGAGTTGGTACCCTCTCATATATGTATAAAATATTTCTTTCTTTAAGCTTAACTTGTGTAAAATACGATTATTGTGACATAATTATTAGTAATATAAATCATGTAATTATTTGCAACTCATATAATATCTGTTTCACTATAGTAATCATTATTACTTCAAGTGATTCAGTTTTTGTCACAGATCCCCAAAACCGTTCCTGCCTTATCGAGTGACAGCATATCAGATAGAGGAATATTTGTAAAAGTCGAGTTGTATTGTTACCCATTAAAGTTTGGGAATGAATTGTAGTGCTTCGTACGAGGATTTCGCAAGCGGCAGAAAATTAAAAAAATCGTTTAATAAGTCAGTGAACAAGGAAAATGTTTTTATATATTACTGTCTCCTGTTCACCTGTATTAATTAAAAGAATTGCGCATCTTATTACAAATAAATAAACATATATATAATCGTAGCAATGAAACATATTATTATTAATACTATGTATTTATACAGATTAGCCTATATTTTACGGTGTCAATTTCATAAATTATTTTATCAAAATTAGTCCAGCCGCTTGCGCGTTAAATAGTAATTAACAGCTCACACGCAATTAAACATATTCAGAAACATTCGCATTGAAAATATCTTACAAATATTATTTATGCGAAACCATAGTATTAACATTCCCAAACATCTTTTTTACTACTAAGGTGGAACTAATTTATGCTCGATATTTTCATTTTGTGCACATTTTACATGAAGGTTGTTTCTGTTGAGATAAATAATTTCTATAAAATATAAAACGCTTAGGTCTTGACAAAATATTGGCTAGGCTGTTGACCTTGGGAACGGGCCATATGAAACATTAAGAGACATTGTTTTTTCTTACCGACGGAAGCCATGTCTGAATTGACAGCTACTGTGTTAGTTATCCATGCCGTTTATCTTGAAAAGCTTGAGGCTGAACATTACACGGTGTCGTAAGGTCTTCTATTTAATAATAATAATAAAATCCATTTACTTCAAATACTAATTAATTAATAAAATTAAATATACACTGTTTATTTGTCAGTGTGCCCCTTTTTTCAAAAAGGCTCCTCCATAACTAAGAGGAAAAATTACAATAATTATTAAACTTTTTTAGAAGAGGAAACAAGACCGAACCGCCAAAAAACTAATTATATTTAATTGTAATCCCACCCATTTATGTCATAGGTATCGTCCAATTACGATTCCCCTAAGACATAAGAATCAAATTAATAGATGTATAAAAATGTCTACAGAAAAAGTACTCCAATACCACAAATCTAAATCATAAAGCGATACAGCCAATTAACTCATTTTAACTTTGTGCCGCAAAACAAGCGGAATGTGCGCTGTTTTTATTTCACAAAAGATTGATCGTGATCCATTACCGTGAAATTGTATCGCGGAAACACGAAAGCTTTGCTAATAGACACAACATTTCAAGCAAAAACGACAAAAATGTCGGTTAATTTGGGCAAAACGAGATTTTGTTTCTTATATGGAATGTTTAACAACTGTATTGGAGTATGTTCACTACCTTTAGTATATTAATATCTCTAAGTATAGAAAAACTAACAAGATGATTTTATGAAAACCGGAAGTGTATAAGTAAATGATTTCTTTAATAATCAATATAAAACATTTAAATTTAATATAACAAAGTCATTTCCATTCAAAGAATAATATATATTTTTTTTTTATATAACAGGGGGCAAACGAGAGAGGGCTCACCTGATGTAAAGTGATACCGCCGCCCATGGACACTCGCGATGCCAGACGCCTCACTAGTGCGTTGCTATATTTCTTTATATAGTAACAACATTTGAGCCAGATAAAAGGAGACCCGATCTACATTTTACATAATGAATATTCGGCAATGGTTTGATTAAAACACTAAATCATTTCTCAGAAGCGCGGCGTCAAAATCATAGTAGCCAACGCTAATCTGGGTTACGTTAGGTTAAAAGAAGATGGCACCATAAGAAAAAAACTTAAGCAACCTCGTCATATGTTAATTGAGCAAAAAGATAACATTGAAAGATATTCCAAGTCCTTATATATTTTTATGGCAATTAACTACCAAAACAATAGAAAGAACGATTGATGAATAATATATTTGTCTTTACTATAATAATAATATTGGGATACATTTCACACACGGTCGGTAATCCCCAAGGCACGTAAGCTATTTATAATTGTATTATGGATGCTAACACAACTGATAAATAGATATTTTTATAAATTCTTAGGAGGAATGACTGGATTGAGTCATAAGAGGACTCAATCCAGTCATCAGATGACGCGATTCGGTTGCGTTTTGTTATACCACATTTTATATCTCTTCACGCAGACTCGACGGGAACGGGATAAAAAGTTTGTAATGTCTATGTACTCCTCCCAGTTTTTAGCTACATTTCTACCAATTTTCATATATATAAGTTATAAATAGTGTAACCAACACGACTTACTTTTATACATATATATGGGGATCTGATTTGCAGTCCAGCATGGATACCATTGTGTGTCGTTAAAATTTGTCCCATACCTTATCAATAAATTATACCTGTTTGTTGAATAATCACTGTTTGTTGGGAAATTTTCAAATAACACGATGGAAAAGTATTTTCAAACTAGTGATTTTTTTTCAAAGAGATGCCTAGTTTAATATTGCTCGAATATGGCTCGCATCTAGCCAAAGGCCGAGTTTACCAGCCTTTTCCAATACTTTATCAAAAGAGCAAAAAGCTGGCTGAAATATTTTCATGAAACTTAAATCTGAGTTGACCGACGAATAACAATTCGATTGAAAAAATATTCCGTAAAAGGCAGCACCAAACTAGTTTATCTTGGGTGAAAAGAGAACGTCTTTATGCGTTCATAGGGAGCATGGTACTTGTAGTAAAAATTTTTAAAGACCCAATGGTATGGTTCTGTCTCATGACAGATTTGAAATAAGCTGTAAGGTCGAAACAGATAATCAGTAACTGAAAATCCTTACTACCGCTTTCAGTTTGTAGATAGAATGACTCAGGTTTCTTGAAATAAAGCCTCAGGCTTTTTTTATTACTTTATTTATTTTTATATTATCTGTTTTTTGGGACTAACCACTTTTATGCGTAAAATGGAGACCATTCATATATAATGACAAAATTCGTATATATTCATATAAAGTAAATATATTATTGTGTGTTGAATTTTTCTATTTGAAATAATCTTATAAGATAATGAAATAAAGTAAAATAGTTCATTTATTACAAAATGCCATTGAGGTTATTTTTTGTGTCTCTGTATATTACATACTAAACAAACATGAGTTTTCTTGACATAAATCCTATAATTGCTTATACTAAGACAGATGTAAATAAAGGATGTTTAAAATAAATCTAATATTCAGTGATTCGTAGCCCGATCTATCTCTCTCAAAAGCGACCAGGAATTTATAGCAACACTGATAAGGCTAAGGTCAGAGGCAATTCAACTGGAAGACGGAACGATAGCGTGTCATTCACTACCCTTGTCAAGGTGCGTTAAATGTTTAAACGATTCATAGCACAACAAAGTCCAGTCACGTGACTATCTAGTACATACTAGATAGTAACAAGTACCAACCCATACTATTACTTCAAGTACCGAGTATCGAATAGTTTAGACAGGCAAATTGTCGATTGTGATAATCAATGGAGTAAATGGTTGCATTTATAAACCTCATTCTTATGTATTAATTTGGCTCATAAGTAAGTTACTTATGCTAATACTTGTTAAAATGCACTTAAAGTACGATTACAGTATGCTATTTATGTAAATGAATATCTAAAATTGAAACTGTCAGTTTAAATGTGTTAAATTAAATTTCATGACATCTAAATTGAAGCTGTTAAGTCCCATCACTAAACTCCAAAGCCTGATGTGCAGTTATTAATGTTCTTTGTCAGTGAAATATAAAATATCTGTGTTGTTTTCCCGAATGTTCATTGTATTCTATTTATGTTATCATTTGCGAATTTTAATAGAAGCGTTCTTAATATTTATGTCTAATCTGTGGGCTTCATTTTGTGGCATGTCAGCTCGAAACATCACATTTGATTTTACTTTTATTTATCTGTCAACCTCCTTTGTAATTTATTTTATTTTGACAGTTTTGTGTAGATGTGTTTTTATCTACTAACAAGTATTATTTTAGGTACAACATATTTTATACCAAGTTATGAATTTGATAAGAATATTTCCGATATTACCTTATTCTAATTCAGCCAGTAAAAAATTTTTGACATGCACGTCCGTGTCACGTAAAGTGGACCCAAAAAGTATTTTCCGGCGAAATATGCCAGAAATAATGTCATGAAGTGAATGAAGATCAATTAAAATATTTTGTCTTACGGCCCTGACCTCTTAGTGTTAACAATTTCTTTTTAAATTATATTTTTTATTAAATAGGGAAGCAAAGTTTGCGGGTGGCCTTAAACTCCCATTAACGGTTGCGTTGCCAGCCCTTAAGGGAGGAGTAAGCTCTCTTAAGTGTTTACTTCTCTCGTGTTTAATCTTACCCATCTATATGACATTTTTACACTGATTTTATTAAAGAAATATGAATGCCCACAATATGAGTGTGCAATATTTATTTGTAATTTAATAAAATAAACGTTATAAATACAATAATTTATTACGAATTGGATTAAGGGTTATGTTAGATGGATGATTAAGTAGTAAGTTCCAATAAAAATTACCTGAAAATAGAACAAATTTGAGTGTCTACTTAATTATTAACTAAATAATAATGATTACTTATTACGTAACTGAGTGCTTGGACGAACCAAATTAAGACAAATACAAATTAATACGTATTTTTATTCATTTATTTTATAAAACTATCCACTGGAGCATTTTATTAATATGGTGCAAACATTAATACAAAATAAAAACAATATTCCGAACATTGAAACTTACAATTAATAAAAATATTGTATAATTCGCTGAAAATAATACAAATACGAAAATAAAGGTTACGACAAATTCAGTAAATTTCGCTTACCCTTAAAGATAGCATGAGTTGAAAAATAAGATATCTCTAAATATTTCTAAAACGCAAAACTGCATTATGCCGTATGCATATTACATGCTCACGAAACACGCCCAAACATCTCTACAGCCTTAAAAGCCCATTACCAACCGTATGTTCAACCTAATGAGTAAAAATATTAATAGCCATGGTATTAATTACGATAGCTGAAATTTATTACAGCGCTAAGGCCAGCTTAATCGCCTGCTCTGGTATAATGTCGGGTTGTATGTTATTTTTGATAGCAGGTAACATTTGCGGTTTTAATAGTCTTGGCGTATAAAGAGAGAATATTCATTTGGAATTTGAATAAAATTTAACTTAATACTAGCTCTGTTTTGAAACTATCAGAGCCATTTGAGTCTTTTCACACCTATCCTTTAACTATCACTTACACGGCAACACATTGCTAGTTGTGTTTGTAAGTGATAACAAAAATTTAATTTAAACTAGAATTTTGGGAGTGACGGTAAGTCAAATTATCTTAATTTTCTTACTGACTCTTGCTTTGAGAGCATAATTTTTTGTTAAATCTCTGTTATTATAATTGAATTATATATAATATCGATATATATTGAGTATTAATGAAAAGTATCAAAATATTTAAAGTCGATAAATATAAGATATAACGACACTAATCCGTTACCATACAGAGTAGTGTATTAATATAATAAAATTATTATATGAACATATTTATGAAAATGACGGTATATAATTTTAATCCAACTTATTCCGGTGCATTTTTCTTGCATTATTTCTGTACAATTTCGTATTCAGATCTCCTTTCGTCTGAGCAATAAAACTTTACACATTAAAAATATTATTTATTGTGTGTTAACACAAATTTGATACTCGACAAAAAATACAAACATAAAACTTTAAAGCCTCGTAAAATAAAATATTGTATGGTTTTTATTTCGCACGGAGTTAAATGTTGAATATTCATAGATGGTTTGATGCGTCGTTTCACAATTTCATATTTCTGCAGTAATTTTTTATTGGAATTAAAATAATATTCGTGTGACGTCATGCATGTACGTATCGTGAATTTTAGATATTTCATTTTAATTACGAATTTGTTACACACTCAGGTATCTGTAATAAATTTAATTATAGTACGTGTTAACTTCATTCAGTAAAACTCCAACTTGATTTTTTGGACCAAATATGTAGCGAGCTTTCGGTCTGTATGATATCATTTCCATCATAATCTATGCCTTCAGTTAATTATTTATTGCACAGAAAATCTGGGCACATTCGAAATTCGAATAAGCTCACGAAAGTTTTTCGTTTCATTTAGAAACGATAACACAAGTGTTAAAAGTGTAATCATATTTAACACTCAGTTATTTCCTCTTTAATCAATTTCCTAAATTGTAAAACATTGATGTGGATTATATATATATGTAACTACAAATTGGCATTTATGTATACGAAACTTTAATCATTTTAAATAAAGAATTGAGGAATTCATATTATTAGGAACAATACACTAATTAATATCAATTATTCTTATAAAAATCCTATAAAACTCGTTATAGTTCCTAGTTGTCACCGATTCATACCAATAACATGTTTCAGCACCCAACTATCATATTGCTCACAGCAACCGTAACCAGCGCCATCAGACTGAATAGCCTTTTTCAAATGCTGGACGGTTTCAAATCAGACTACAACCTCCAAGGACACCTCCACGTTGGTAAAGAGTATGCTGTATTCCTAAGAAAGCCGCAAGCACACGACAAGTACCTGGTGTATGAACTTTATCAAACCAAGAATGTACCTCTAGATGACGATGAATCACAACCAAAGCTTCTAGCAATATCCAAAGTACCAGTTTCCTACATTCGAGAACAATTACGAATATTTCGGGATGAGTTGTACCGCACGAAATATATCGACGATAATGTTGTACCGGGCACTCAAGTGAAAACATTGAGAGAGTGGCAAATAGAGAGGGCGTTGAACTCTCAAAATAAAGCCTTAATGGTCGGAGAGCCCTCAGTTTTGCGAACTCTAGTTTTGTAATGAATAAACCCACTCAATTGTCATACAATACAATGTTTGTAATATAACTTCAGTATTATATGACATAACCGTAAAAATCAACCCTTAACATATATTATATACATATTTATAAACGTCAAATCTTTCAAAAGGAACACATTTACACAACACATTAAAATATTGAAATTAACAAAAGTTGTTAAGTCTAGTGTTAAGGAAAATTGAAAATATTGAAATTGGTCAGTTTTGATATCAAGCCGAATGTTCTTAATAAAATAGATTAGACACAATGAATGAATATTTTAGAGAGGATCGAATGACCTACATCGAATAAATACCTATTAACTGCTCAATGAGAACATTGAAGCTATTCGAATTGGAGTTAAATCAATTTGTATTTTCCTCGTATAAGTTATTATCTACTCTCGGTTAGAAAATTGATTTTATATTATAACAAACAATGATACAACCACATACATAATCTCTTGAAAGGAAACAGCTCAAGCGTGATATCAGTAGACAATGTTTTGATTATATTCAAACGATTTCTTCCTATATCACAGAAAGTATTAAATAATGATATATCTCATTCGTAAATAATTGACCTTGTTTTTTTTTGTTTTACTAAAGCAATGACATCTAAAATGACTAATGTACTTTGCATTAGTCATTTATAGTTTTCAAGAGGTATGAAGATCCTAAAGACAAATGTTTGAATGTCGGTACAAGGTCTAAACTATATTTAGAGGATATTCGTTGATTTAGATTACTAGTTCTTTCTATATGCCCATTGAACTATAAATTTGTAACTCATAAAGTAGGTTTTGTTGATGTTTTTGTGTTTTGATTATTAAATATCATAGCAGAAAAGTGACGCCATCTAGTAATACAATTTTAAATTGAACAATAAGACTCACACAGCCTAGACGTATTTATAAAATTTATACTCCATTGAAACATTTCTTTAACAGCACAATTTTATCGCTGATCTCCACGAAACTTTGCCAAAAGATAAGATATAAGGAAATAAATAAGCTATTATCTTAAAAATAATCTTCTTGTTTATAAAAACTAGGCGGTAAATCCAAGCCTTCGTTAGCAGCCTTCTTGGTAAAAACTGATATATTCAAGGACACCGCGACCTCTTTTCCTTTAAAATATATTAAATTCAGCGGCTGCCTTGCAATATATGAAAAAGCAATTAAATGGATGTGATTTTAAATCATAAATACTACCTCGAGGCGAATTTAATGTGTCCGTAATAAGCGCCTCGTTCACAAAAGCGAGAAATTGATCCTGTATTGCACTGATTAAAAAATCACAGAGTTTTATATGAAATTCATCAGGCTCCGTTAATGATTTGTAAATAATTACAAGAACGCTATAGAAATCGTGGTTAAATTCATTTCATTAATACTATCGCATGAAAAAAGAATAAAGATTGTATTCATTTGGAATGTTCTATATGTATGTATATAGAAAGACTAGCTGACCCGGCAAATGTTATTTTGCCTTACATGTGATTTCTAGCAATATTTTTTTAGTTTAATAAAAAAATAGGGGTTGATCGTAGAGAGGTAAAAATTTAGGGTTGTATGCAATTTTGTATGCTGTATCATTGAGAAAAAAAAAATTGTGTCCAAAAAAATGAGGAACCATCGTTTACAGGGTGATGAAAAATAGACGTTACCCGATTCTCAGACCTACTGAATACGCATATAACACAGTTTATAAAAATCGGTCGGGCCCTTTCGGAAGAGTTCAATTACGCACTCTGTGAATAAATTTATATATAAGATATAAATTACTTAATTATTATCACTGAAAATGTTATTTTTACAAGACCTACTTTTGGCATTCCTAAACGAGAACATATAACGCCTCATCTTGTTAACAATAATATTCTCAAAATGCGACTCAGACGCACAATGCACATAGCCGGACAATGTTATAGGCTTGGAAAAACGGGAAGACCGAAGTATATTTTAGATAAGCTCGAATGGGTAAAAGACGCGCATGAACTCTGTACACGGAGCAGAGACCAGAGTCAATTGGAAATACCCAAGCACAGAACGACAGGATTCCAGGGTTCAAGTATGCGGCTAGCAAAGTGTGGAATGACCTGCCGCCACCACTGAAGGAGGAAATTGCGTTTACAACGTTTAAATAAAGGATTAAGCATTTTCTCCTTCAGAGACAGCGTGACGATTTTGTGGCATAGTCTTAACTCTTAAGTCTTAATTTTAATTTTGTATATCCCTTTAGTAATTTGAGCAAATTTAATAATAATAATAATAATAATAATTTTTTTTTGTTTATTTATATTTATCAACCAATTTCTGTTTATTATATTTATACGTTTTTATTTTTAATATATTAACTAACCGATTCTATATTATATCTACATATATATTCTTGTTCGCGATATAACAGGAGCAGACTGAAAAACAGCGCTGTTTGAGAAGTTTCAAACAGCTATAAGCTGAGTCTGGTCCTGATTTCCCCTTTTATATCGAAACAATTTTATTCATTCTCTCCCCTATTTTAATGATGTTTATTAATGTTTTATCTTTCTTTTTTTATAATTTTTTTTTCATTATTATGTAGTTTCCACTTTATGATTGTTGATTAAGTCTAGTTTTGTTAATAAGTATAAGTTAATCAGTATGTTAATAAGGGCAATAAACGATTCTTCTATTCTATTCTATAGTAAGGTTTAGACCCCATATTGTCTAAACCTTACTTAATTTTTTGTTTCATCAATATGATTTGTTATTACTATTGTTTTATTAGACTTATAGTTCATCGAAGTTTATTTAATTAAACTATTTAACACCTCATAGATATGAAAACTATACAATTATATTTTACGTTATTATTATTATAGAATATACGTATATAATTTATATAGTTGTTCTATGCGGGCTGTAAGCTGATACCTTCATCGTGAGAGGTCTTGCCATAAAATATAATTTAAAGCACCGCATTTTTCGAGGCACTGCCGATAAATATTCCGCGATACAGCATATTTCCGGCGCAGCATCCATCATCCCGCTCTGTACTTGCTGACAGGGAGTACAAAATCCCTCAATATCGAGCTAAATTTACTTTTTTTCATATATTTCTTATACACACGATTTAATTTAATGCTGGATTATTAAAATGATACTGTTATTATTACACAGTAATAAAAAAGTTCTCGTTAATGATGAAAATAGAGTGAAAATATCATTTATGCATATTTAAAAGTTGTGAAGCGGAGAAAACATAAATGACTTTAATGTTGCCATATACAAGCTGAAGCATTTTGAAAGTGAGGACTGTCAAGAAACTCCGCCACTCTTTTTAATAGCCAAGTATAACTCATATGTTCCCTGCATCTTAAAGTGCAAACACGATCAACAAAGCGCTATTCAGAATATACGAACATAGTGGTGAGTCCAGGCGAAAGTGCGCTAATGCGTTCCCCACTACTCCAAGTTGTATGGTAAAACTTTCGTGTATTAAACAGTATTTTCCAAACAAACTTAAAGAATCGAATTTTATTCTCTAATTTCACAAAAGCTACGAGAGGCGCTAAAATGAAAGAACGAAACGTGGAACGTTTTCACAGAGTCTCGCCAATTCACCTCATCCATCTAAGTAAAACTTTTACTTAGATTATATTAATATTACTATTTTGATTAAAATTCACATATTTCGACTATTATTTTACCTTACTACGGATGCCTGGAGGTCCTTTGTTAGCGATAAATCCTTCGACACGTGCAAATTAAAACTAAAGCATTCATGACCGGCCCATTGTTTTCAGTGGAAAATGGAATGCATGTGTATTGGGTGTCATTTTTTGTCCACATTCACAAGCGCACCAAAACCTCTAGTAAACTGGTTTCTCTCGTAGTGAGTTCTATTTCAACTAACTATTGGGTGCTTTAAATATCAACTGTAGACCTCACCACCTCACTACGGGGTTGGAGGTTTAAAAAATATCAAAAATACATAACGTGATTCGTCACAGGCCAAAAACATTGACATTGTGCGTTGTGCGTTCTGTTAATCATGACTTTTGTTACACACAATTGTTTTTTTTATAACACAGGAGGCAAACCCGATCGTAAGTGATACCGCCGCCCATGGAAATTGTTTTATCCCTATACTTCATTGGCGTGCCACGATTGCTATTAAGCCATTTGGAATAGTAATTTGACATGCAGGTACTTATTTTGATGTGGCGTAACTGCATTAAACTTGTTCATCCGTAAAGCTGGGCATTACCTCTTATACAGGTGAATATTTCAACTGGGCGGGATGGCCAAATCGGAAAATATGAGCAATATTAAAATTGCTATCGGGCCCTTTAAATTTACAGAAAAACAAAATACGCATCTTTAGATTTTTGAAATAACGACTGTGTTTGCCAGGAATCGTACCTACTATTTTTGAAAAAAAATGGTGTATCATTTTGTATTTCTTACACCATTGTACATTGTCGCTAAAAAGGAACAAATTCTGGATGTTTTAAAACAAAATTATGAAATTATTTGGCTAATATGATGTGATCTACAAAATGTAATTATGTATTACAATTGTATTTCTTACAATTGAGTGATCTAGGAATGCATATAGACTTTTGCAATTTATGAAATTGGAAAATTTTCAATTTTATAAAATTGTATGCAATATTTTAATTATCCGAATAAATAAACGTTCTGGGTCAAACACTAATACTTTACAGAGAACGCTGTCCTATAAAGATTGATTTTGTAAAAATGTTGTGGTATTTACTTATTTCAAAAAGATTGTGTTGATTCCTGGTCATAAAAATAAAATGTTTTTTTTAATCTTATCTTATGATTGAAATCAAATTATTTTGTAAGATTATTTTAACAGCTGATGTGGTAAAACTGAACAAAAACTTTACTCGTACTCTGACTGTTGCCCTCATAAAATATTCATTCGTTTTATGGTCGTTTTAACTCGTGTCGTCCGAAAAAGAGACAAATAACGCTCCCAATAATATTTTCGTTCCTCTTTGTTTTTGACGAGATCCATTACTTTGAGATTTAGAACTTTATTCATGTATTATTCATAAGCTCCGAATTATTAACAATTTTTTATCTATTTTTGATTCATTAAAAAAAGCTTCTGTGATTCAAAGCACACCTTAAAAAAACCGTATGACTGTATTATAACGCTTCGATTGACCAAAATCTTATTCAATGCTATGATATCTACATAATTACATTCATTGATGTAGACGGTACAGGACACAAAATGACTATTGATGATATTGTAAACATAGAAAATTCAATCAACATTCTTGATTAAATACTGATTTCCCTCGGCTAATGAGTTTTGACATTTGCCTCAAACAAAAATTTGCTTTGATTCGCTAAACAAGCAAAAGAAGTTTCAGTTATCAGCACTCGTCAATATGAGATATTCAAAAATGTTTGCTGCAGATTGTGGAACTATTTCTGGGTTCCATTTTCGCCCTAGTTGCTTAGAAACCTTGAAAAACATCATATGTCTATCATTATTTTTTAGCTTAAACATATTTCTACTTCTTGGCTCAAGTTCCATAAAGTTTTATCTATAATACTCGTATCGTCACAGCTTTGTCAACCACTACTGTACAAAACCATTAACTGTTTTATATAATTTTATCTCAGTTCCTACATACAATGGAATAGAATGTATTACTTATAACATATTTCGGTTGGCTTAAAAGCTGAAATTCAACTATTATACAAGTAACATCCATGAAACCTGCTATCTTGTAATATGCAGTCACGTTTATAATTTGCCGTCATAATTTGATGTACAATATTCACAATAAACAAAGCTTAGAACTAAAGGTACAAAATTAACAATACGTTGAACCGACTGGGACGCTATGGCCTTCTACTGTCGAACTCCTTTTCACAGACGTTAACTCAAGTTTTCTTTCTCCCAAGCAGCGTTTATTTCAGCAGAATATTTGAAATCCACATTTAGAATATTTGATTAAAGTGATATTTTTATAAATAGTTAGAAATACCTTTGGTTACAAAGTGATACAGTTACATTTACTATTCAAAGACTAGAGAATATCCATTTATCTTCAATTTGCTGTATGTTTATCTGCCTCACTTTATCTTTTCCTGTTCGAGTTGAAATCCCGGATCTAGCATTTGTACCGGAATATAGTTGTATTTACCAGAAATACTTGGGATGTTGCAATTCTTTTAGCCTGAGGATACGTACCCATATAACTTTATTTTTCTGTAAAAAACATGATACAATGAGTCTAATCAAAGTGGATCGAAAGAAACTGTAACAAAAACATGATTATCACAATAAGATAGAAAAATCATATTATAAAGGATACGTATGTTTCTTCAAAATGCTAATTTCTTTTCTGTTCAAAGTAAACCATTTCTCAGTTATCTGAAAAATTTCATGATTGTTTTTCATTGACGCCTTCAAGTATAATTGATTTTTGAATTTAAATAAAAAACTAATCTTCTTATCGTTTAATTAATGTAGGGTTTCGCTATCATAAAGCAAGAGACGGAGCGTCTTATTAATTTCATATTTCTAATTATCATACTTGCTCTAAAGCTCACAAAAGCTAGAACATAAATTCGTAAATTCCAGGAGTCACGGGAGTTTTACGTATACTCGTTTACGAATTCCGGAATTACCTGATATGACTTCATATTGCTAAACGCGATACCATAGCTAAATTGAATCAAAGAGCACAGATTTTTACAACACACTTTATGAAAACAATACAGGTGCCGTCGATATTGAATATTTCGGTACAGATCTCTTTCATGCAGCATTTATATTCTACCAGAGTAATTTACATTTGATGACAAGTTGAAGTGTGTTCATAGACAAATCGGAGCCTTTATTTCGTGGCCTTTCTTGACATTAACTTCAAATAATATTGAGAACTTACGATATAAATATATCGTAATACATCTGCTGTATAAGGTCGCCACTTTAAATTTTGATTTTAAAACATATGTAAAAATTTATTTGATTAATTACAATTTGATATATGTGTATATTTAAAAAACACAACTCAGTTGAAGAACACACGATCCAATGTTTTCATGGTTAAATCTTAATATATATAAATCTCCTGTCACGATGTTTGTCCGCGATGGACTCTTAAACTATTTAATTGATTTTAAATTAAATTGGCACACCGTGAGCAGTCTGGTCCAACTTAAGAAATAGGATAGCTTAGATCTTTAATTATAGTCGCAATTTTATTTTATTGCAAATTATTGTTAAATTTTGAAGTCACAATTGTCTGTTAACTCGATTCTGCGATACTTTTCGATTGGATTGAGTAAGTAAACAATAGATGACATTGCTATGGTAAACCGACAAACGTGTCACAAAGATTAATTTATTAACCTAAATAAATCTACTTTTATTGCTTAAAACGCTTATAAAAAACATTCCCGCACACTTAAAGCTGATAATTATTTTTAAATGAACTAAAAAAAATTATTGCATAAATCACATTTATGGCAAAGCAACGTTTGCCGGATCAGCTAGTCGTTTTATATATTTTCATAAATAGCTAGACTATTACAAATCCCTCAATGCTACGAATAAAAACCGACCCGGTCGATTTCCGTCAGGTTGCAATGGCTGAAATAGTTTATAGTTTAACAAGAATGTTGTGGCGTGAGGCGTGATACAAAGCGATTTGTCTTCTTTGTACCTGTTTCTTGTTAATTCAGTTAACAGCGAGGAAAACATTTCTCTTGATTCATTTGTTTCAAGTAATTGATTTGATTAGGGCCGAATTAATGACTTTCTAATATAAGGTTAACAATGTTAAAATTTTAAGTAATTAATGAGAAACCAATGAGATTATCATTGGTTGAGATTGGACTTTATAAATCCAAAATGATTTATAAATCGAAAATATGAGTAAAAGTGAATGTCGTTTACATGTAGAATTTCTGTGATATTAAGTTAAGGAAAATAAGAAAATGATTATTATTTTTTCGTATGGAGCATAATTTTATGATTTTTCTAACACTTCATCTAAATTTTTTTAATAAATAATTAAATCTCATCACCTGTTTTAACCGCAATCAAATTGTACAATACATTATAAATATAGGGCGTAATTTAGAAATATGAAATTAAAAAAAAATCCACTCTAATTTATGTAGTTTTTATTCAAAGTTTTAAATTAACCGTTACAAAAATAACCTGACTGGCAATCTAATTACCGTCTACCCACGTACAATTTCTTTATAAAGTAATAACGTCTAACGTCTTTAAAATGCAAGTCGAAACAAACTTTAATCAAATTAGCATTGAACTCGTCTGTTAGCTATTCTCAATGTGTAAGTGTAAATAATGATATATATTTATGCGGACAATAATGCATAAATGTTGATTAGTTTTCAAATATTTTAAAGCTAATGTAATCTTAACAACTATATAAACAAACAAAAAGAATATTCAATATAATGACCGCTTACGCATAAACAGTCCTCACCAATATCAGTAAGTAAAAACTAGTTCACAATTATTGACTGAGTAGTCACCTATATCCGGGATGCTGTTCTGACTGCTCCGCAATCTGCGTAAAAGCTATCTCATTCGTTTAACTTTTTTACCCGAAGATAGACGTTTTAATATGTCATCTCCCTCCTGCATTTGCATGTCACTGACAATTTAATGGTGATATAAGACGAGTATTGGTTTTTATTTATTTTACCAGTATCCTTGTTACTCCTTACAACCGCCTTGTATATGCCGACTTTCCAGTTCCTCCCAACTACGATTTGTTTTAAATGTTAATTTAGATTCATATAAAGCTCTTTGTGAATAAAATGTGTCGAAAAGTTGTCAGCGTGTAAACATTATATTTTGTTATAGATATCCTGTATTCTTAAGTTTTCGAACTTTGTGAAGCGTTACTCATGAGAGATCCTTCTATTAATGCTTTTATCGTTCAACTATGAAACATGTCTCAAATTTTAATATCCAAACATTACTAGCTAGACATCGCGGTTACATATTATTCATCCCTCAACAGTGAATGAAAATAATATTTCTATTCATATCGTTTTCAAATTAATGCGTACAACTCAACAAACATTTCGGCCATAATTATATTGAGATTTGGTTATTAATTTATTTTAAGCTAAACAACAAACAATATGAATTGTTAAAGCCAAAACAAAACCACAGAATTATGAATTTAATTAAACATAGTTGAATGGTGCTAGTGTGCTATGCTGTTTTACTGGAGTTAATTTGGTAGCAAGATATATATAAAACCATAAACAGCTTTACTCGGCACTAGAACTGGTCATTAAAATTAGTTTTTATTTAGATATGCGTACTAAACAAGCTTCAGTTTTAAAACATTATTAATATTCTACATGTAAAATGTAGACAAAAAGAAAGTGCTGAAAGCGTTTCAAATTCCAGAAGATACTAAAAATATACTGTGTATAGAAGATAAATGTGACGGTGACAGCTTCTTTGTTTTCAGATCTTAGCTTGGTCTTGTCAATTGAGATGAAAAGATAAGTTTGCTGAGTAGATAAGTTTCGCCCTCGATAAAAAAGTCTAATCACCATATTGAAAAGCTTGTTTCATTGAACTCTAATATGAAAAAAAGCTCTATCTACACAATATTGTTCATAAAGTAAAAAAAGGCAAAGTAAGATGTCTGTCAACCATTATTTACAATGTATAAATAAAGGGAATCCGCCCTAAACTCACAAGAAAACGAGATACAACTGCCATCAATTGTTCGCTAATGCGGGAAAGGCGGCTATTAATTTTATTAGCGCGATAAAATAATAATTCAGCCTGATAGCATGACCGGAAATAATATCTAAGCGTGAAGCAGAGGGGAATAATGACTTTCCGGGGTGAAGAAAAATCAGTAGGACATTTGTGAATCACTAAATGTAATATCATGACACATTTCATACAATTAATTTCATATATAAAATGTATAAATATTTATATAACAGCTTACGAAAACGCGTTGCGTCGGTAGTCCAATTAGATAACATTGCGCCAAAGTTAGGAAAACTTTTGACTACTCAGCTTACTTTTTAAATGTCTATATAGAAACTTTGTAATAATAATATAAATAGTTTTATTTAATTCCATATAGAAACTTTACAAATAAATAAATAAATAAATCAATTTCGTGTTATCCTTTAGAAGAGTACTAGCCCAGACAGATATCACTTCTACAGTGTATAAGTATTATAAGCTGTATTATAAGTACTCGTAATTTGTTGATAGAATTACTTGTAACCTTTAAAACTCTCATTTAACAAAATTAAAGGATTTATCTTACACCCATTTAAAAGGCATCTGAGATACACTTTGATGTATTATCAATAAATATCGTTAATTCATCTTCATTCACATTTCTTTAATATAAAATAAAAGGAGTTTGCTTCTACTGTTTTGAAATACTGTGGCCTCAAGAAATCCTTGAGGTGTGGTAGCCATATTTCTTGGAAGGACCATTGAAGAATCGGACTGCGATTCAACTTTCATTAAGTAAAGTAGACGAATCTTAATTAACGAAAGTTATACCAAAAAACATAAAACACGAGACGTTGAAATTTGAAGGTAAATTATAAAGAAAATACTTAGGCGTTGGATATTCACAAAAGAAAGACTAAATATTTATTTCAGTGAAGCGTCTAAGGGTAAAGCGATAGATATAAAATAAATGTACCTTTATTTAAACATATATATATATTGACACACACCATACAACACAAAACACAAAATGAAGTATAATCTACTGAATCTAAAACAGTAAATTAAATGTTTCAATTATACAATAAAATATTAATAAATCACTCACTTGGCTAATAAAACATTTGTCAATAAGAAATTTTCGAAACTATCTATTTACAATGCAAGTTGTGACCTAAACTAAAAGTTTCACAATATATGAAAGAAATGAGTCTGATATTATTAACATCACAACGTGATGTTAATAATATCAGACTCATTTTTGACATCTTCTCATTGACTCGCTTCTTAAACATGTTTTTTGGCTTTAAATTTGAATTTCAGCTGTATCATTACGTTTTTCTTCTTTGCACTGCAGTACCTACGATAAAAGAAAACATCGTGCGGAAACCAGCATACATTACGTAAGAAAATCAAGAATATGCCAGGCATATTTTGCTAACAGTATATAGTTAAGTTGCTTTTGTAACTGGAAAATTTTATGAAAATAAAGCTAAATGTATTTAAGTTATGCGATGTATTGTTTTATAAAAGCCTACACCTGCTGCGATATTATTCTAATTCATTTTTGTACAAAAGTCTTAAATAAATCAAACATAATTCTAAGTTATATAAAAAAAACTCGCATACAATACAAAGGAAACGTTTGCAATATTTTACTGTAACCAATAATCGTGGGCTGGTAAGCGACACCTAGCCGATGTTATTGCCTCGACCAGGTGGCCCAAAGCTTTCCGGATCGTTTGAATTATTAGTTATGTTCGCCACTGCTTTTATTGTGTATCGAATGTCTGGTTTATTTCATAGCTGAAATAACTACGATATAATATTTAAATAATTTGAAATTGTGTGCAGATGTGAAGAGAGCGTTGAAATTGCGTGCATTTTTTGCGTTGAATATAACTTAATACGTTATTTCGCCTCATAATAGCAGATCCTGGGTTAGAGTCCTTATATACCCATTTGAATTATGATGAAATATTACGTATTTCACAAGCGTTATGATATATTTTCACAAGCAACAACATGTTCTTCGTTTTACAATAAATTATATGATTCGCGATTATTTTCCGCGACAAATTTACTGTCATCAATAAGGCCGTCCACTGTAGTTTTACGTTAAACATAGTTCTTATTCAGTTAAATCATTGCTAAGTCCAACGAATAAACTCAATAAATATCGACTCCGACGTTTTAGTGAAACTGAACATTTAAAATATCATTTAAAACTCGATCCCCGAAAGACTGATTAATAGGGTTCTTTATCCTAAAAATGTGCATTCCCAATGTAAAAAGACAGCGGTGATAATTATAGGACACTCGACGACGGGGTGTCTAAATTTATCACAAAAACTGCTTAGACGCGTCGAAGATATTTTTTCTTTGACAAAATGGGAGAAAATAATTAAGAGACGAGGCGGACCGAAGCCGCATCGTAATAAAATACTTTGTGTTGAATGACGTAGATGTATTGGGACTGAGCGGTAATTTAATGCGAGGCGGTAAAATTTCAGAACCTATAATTATAATCATAGTCTTCATAATCTTCAATAACAAATTTAAACTAAATTTCCTAATGTGTGTGTGTGAGAGATATTTTACATTGACTAGATAAACCAGGAAATATAAACCTTTTTACTAAGTCATAAGATACGCGTCATTAATAAGTAGTCGGAGCATCAAGGAGCGTTAAGTATATTATTTTGTTTTGCGTCATAAAGAAAGTAATCAGTATAGTAGTACATTTAGCAACATAATTGTTACTATTGATCATCAGAAAGTGCTCATAAGAATGAGTATCTGTGGCGGCACGCGGTAGTATCAATGATAGATAAGCTATTTTTGAAGTTAATAAATTAGTTAGTAAATTAGCAAGAGATTCGATTTTCAAAAATATAGCTTTCCACCTTGATGCCAAAACATAATTTATTTCAAGAATTTGAATAATATGGACGTGCGTTTTTTGGAAATAGTTGGGATGCTTCAGCACCAGATGTTCCATGACTTAAAACACCTGTGGAAATCTACACCATACAAAATTGTTTTATGAAGACAGTGCAATAACAGTCATTGATCGTGTTTTATTGGTCATTATTGTTCAAATATCAACGAGATTTATGTTCACTTAAAAGCTTGTAAAGCCATGTTGCCCAGTTTATAGCTAAAATATTGTTCGTAAAATATGATACTTTCTTTTATCTGAACAATTGGGAAAACTTTATTTATTATGCTTTCTACATTTAAATTTATTCGAAATTTCACTTTTAACAATATTATGTTTCGAGTATTTTATATAACGATGCCTGAAGGCTACCTTACATATAAGTATTATTAAGTATAAATTATTTTGTACACAACATATTTTATATACTATAATTTTCACTACTTCGATGATAACTCATATATATTAAGAAGTTTCTTGGTTAAGATTATTTATAAGTATATATTTATATATATTATAATTATAGCAATTATCTTATAAGGAAAAAACCATTCGAGTTAGTGTTTTAGTGCTAGTGTCATTAGTGATGTGCTATGATTATATTTAAACATTTTAAGTACACATTAAAAAAGTGTCAGGCATTTATTAGAGACTGTAAGAAGTGTTAGTGGACACAATTCTTATATTATATATTCTTCAGCAATTTAAGTTAGATGTAAATTACTCATTAGTCTTTATCTAGGCTAGATCGTATTTTAAATTATTTGTCGCTGTGAAGGCAATTCGTCCCTATTTAAAAAAATACCAAACCTATATCGTTAACAAACACACGTTGACAAAACCTTACGTCAAATTACTTTACAATGTAACATTTTAAATTAAATTGCATTTACATTTAAATAAAAAGTTTATTGGAACTAAACATAGGATTATTGGAATTAATGCTCTTCGCACGCACTCTCACTGAATATTCTCCAACACAGCGAAAACATTGACTGACAGAAATGCATCAGCACTTTAGTTAAGATTAATTAGAATTATTCATTTTCTCGTACCCCGCACCGCCCTCTATGAACTCCTGGCATGTACTTCTGCTAAAATATCTACAGCTCATCGTACTCATTCCTCCTGAGACTTGCGTTATATTATCCAAAGATAAAGGAGAAAGGCATTACCGCAATGCACAGCTATGCTTCGCTTTAATTTCACTAGTTTAACGGTCGAAGTTAAATGACTGGTAATGGTCGCACTTTGCAAATGAAATTTCCACTGCTTCGACAACGAGGGTTAACACAGTGATATTTTTAATTAAGAACCTTTTTATACACCAATGATTATATATTATGTGATATTTATTATAGCAAGTAGTTTACCATATGCGTTTATAACTAGTAGTAACCCCATGAAAGTTGTATAATCTGACCTGAAATTAAAATTAAGTACAACGTTTAAGTGTTTATTATTATTCTAAGATCGCAGGTAAAGTCATTTCAAAATTTAGCTAAATTGAATTTCTTTAAGACTACGTATGTAAGACTATTCTAAAAATACGTATATTTGATATAACTAAGCTAAATTTAGTTAAACACATCAGAATGGTTACTAATGGCACCTTTAATGCTACGTATTGGTTTCCGTTTTTAAAGTGATTGCCCTTTCTGTTAATACAATGGTAATCATTTAGTCTATATGATTCACAATTGTCAAACTTTATACAGTTAAATCCACTTCTTATTCAGGATATAAATTAAATAAACATAATTATGATAAAAAAATAAAATTCTACATATGACAACCCTCAATGTTTGCACTCAAGTAGGAGCTGAACTGTATACTTTATCTGTAGTAAAGCATTTCAATCGAATAGATACTACCAGTTAAGTTTATGATGCGTTACATTAACGTGCACTTCAAAGGTATCAAATATTACTGACTGTTCTAACCGCCTGGTTTGGATAAACAGGGAATAAGTAGAAATCCCTTAGAACGATATAAATATATAAATATTACAACAAAAAAAATCGACTCTGTTTATTGGGATGCATATAACAAATTTACGTCACCCCGTTATCGCAACGACAATTAAGCTTGCAAAATATGATAAGAAGTTTGGAGTTTGTATGGTAAGCAGTAAGCGTCATGATTATATTTTACGAGAGACAGTTATATTTTCTACCAACCATAACTTGGTTTTTAGGAATTTTAAACTTCAAACAGTTTACCAAAGCCATGATAACCAAGTTACAAGCCTCTCCTGAAAATCCCGACGAATCTAAAATTGCATTTCGCTACGAGGCAAATACGTTATGGCTCTTTCAGAATAAAAATCAAATTCCAATTACATAGTCTCATATTATCAACTCTCAATTATATTTATTATAAGTTTGTTTGGGTTGCGCTTATCTCGGGAACTATTAGTTCGCATTTTCATTCATTAAAACTTTGCATGAATAAAACACGCGAAGCGATTGAAGGCGCAAACAATGAGTAATTATTGAGTACGAGAAAGATGCTATGTCCTATGGCATAATCTAAGTTTAAAAAGTACTGGCTTTTCGAAGTGAAGTTTCAGGTGTAGGCTTCACTAGAATTCACTTCACTTTACACATACATAAATCGTAGTTTTATAATTAATTATAAGAATGTTTGACGTGATTTAAAAAAATATAGCATTCTTAATTTCAAAATAATTTGACGGACTTTTTTTAGGGTCGAATGCAACAGCATGTGTGTTTCTATTTCAGGAACTTTCTATTTTTGTTAAAAGATTTTACAGCTATATTTTTATGTTTACAACTATATATACAGTCCTATTAGACAGAAAATCTCTTAAATACTCTACGCATGTATCGCCCCAACACTGAGACTCATCAAGATGAACAGCGTCCACTGGGTAATCTCCAAAAATCCTGAGGATGATCAATAAATTGGTCTAACAGAATTGTATACTATGGACTTCCGCAAAGTGACGGCTGATTCTATTAACATACTTATGTATATTTTGTAGTAACCTATTTCAGTTATTTTTATTTAAATTTCTTTCTTTTCTTATATATATTTTCAAAATCAGATCGTAATTGTAACGTTAATAGAATTAGCCGTTATTTAAGATCTATTTTTAAAAATCTGTATATAAATGATCTAGCTATCAAATTCAGCTAGCAGTTTTAATAATAATAATAATAATAATAGCCTTTATTCAGACATAATTTTACAATTTCGTCTTATGCTAATCTTAATCTAAGACTCTGCAGTCTTCGACACCGACAATTTCGTCTGTTTGCCCCAGTTTGGCAAAGGCCTCCTCCATTCTTTTCCAACCTTATCTGTTGTGGGCTTCCCTTGTCCATGTTTTCCCGGCTACAAGCTTAATTTCGTCTTCCCATCTTCGAAACTGTCTGCCTCTTTTTCTCTTCCTGTTTCTTGGGTACCAGAATAGTATGCTTTTATTCCATTTCTCAATACCTCTTATTATGTGTCCCGTCCATTTCCACTTTAGTTTCCTAACTCTGGTGCTGACATCTTCGATTTTTGTCCTCTTTCTGATCCTTATTGTTGTTGTGTAAGTTGTGTTGTGTTGTGTAAGTTGTGTTCCTTATTCGGTCAGACCTCTTTACGTTTAGCATACTTCTTTCCATTGCAGTCTGACAAGTTTTTAGTTTTTTCGATTGAGCTTTGGTTAACGCCCAAGTTTGACAACCGTAAGTTAGGACTGGGAGTACACAGGTGTTGTACAGCTTCGTTTTGACAATCATCTTGGTTTCTGTATTCTTCATTACTTCCTTGAGTCCCCAATAGCATTTCCACGATTTCCCTATCCTGGTATCTATTTCTTTTGACATTATGTCAGTCGTCGAGATTTGCTGGCCCAGGTAAGTGTACTCCTTGACATACTCGATTGATTTGCGTTCTATAACGATAGTGTCTTCTGCGGCATTGGTCATTGCTTTAGTTTTGGAAAGGTTCATTGTCAAGCCAACTTTGCGACTTTCTTTTTCCAGGTCTATGAGCATACATTGAAGATCTTGTTTCGAAGTGGCAAATAATATAATGTCATCCGCAAATCGTAGGTTTGTTAGTTGTTCTCCGTTGATATTTAGGCCAAATCGATCCCATTCTAGTATCCTGAAAATTTCTTCTAGAACGGCTGTAAACAGTTTGGGTGAAAGTAGATCTCCTTGACGTACACCTCTGTTGATTTTAATAGATTTCCCTTCTCTCTCTAATTTGATTTTTGTCGTACTTCTCGAGTATATGTTTTTTAGTACTCTTATATATTTGTGTTCGACTCCTTGTTTTTTAAGACAATCCCAGATATATTCATGTTCAATTGAGTCAAACGCTTTATTGAAGTCGATGAAGCAGCAATAAAATGACACCTTAAACTCTTTATTTTTTTCGAAAACCTGACGTACAGTTAATATATGGTCCAGTGTCGAGTATCCTGCTCTAAAAAATTAGCTTAGGCAGTTTTACAAAACTATTAAACTGAATAATTTCTGAAAGGAAAAGAGCTTTCCGAATTGTCAAGATTTTGAATAATTTTGAACAATGCTGTGCATTACATAGCCTGTAAAATTTAATTGAGATGTAAGTTATATTATCCCAAAAAAATCTATGAAAATAATTAATGCAATAAAAAAGAATTTGCTACTTCCTCGCCAGTAATTAAAAATACCGAGGGAAATGCCGTGAGAAAAATTAATTTCATCTTCGTTACAAACTAAACATCTTGGTAAAAGTGAAATAATTGTTTTAGATAAGTGGTGTTTCATATCAAAATAAAAAAGCTTTTCCTCTCTACATTCTCGGCAGGAATTCTTGTTAGCTCAAACACTTGATTTTTAATATAAATTGTGTATGCTAGTAAGTATACTATGAATTAGTATAGAATGTTTAAATTTATACGTCAGAAATGTTAGGACCTTGACTATACAGAAATGTTTGTAGTCGTCAATAAAATGACTTAAAATGTGTGGTCTAATTGAAATATAAATGTTCAAAACACACATATATAAATATATATTTCGCACATACAAATTTGAAAATACACATCTATCAGACGACCCGGTTGGCGCAATTGTCAACATGGACTGCTGAACAGAGGGTTCTGGCTTCGATCCCCAGTACAATCAATATTTGTATGATGAGCGAGCGGTTAGCCCCAAAGTAAGCGTAATATATACAACTATAGTAGCTTAGCTTTGATGGTGACCAGCCCTATGTGTATGTCCCGATATTATTAATACTATTTGAATGTATTATTATTGCCAACCTTCTTTAAGACAAAAAAAAACACATTTATTAACACATAAAAGGAAAACACAATAAGTAAGACGTAAGAATAATATAATACGAGATAAATAAATAATAAAAAGGCAGATAAGGGGACATTATCATTCTAATAAAAAACAAAATAACATTACATATACTTGCTCCTAGTATATTATTAAAAATTAGTCTATAATATATAACAGTACATTCTCAGTTCCCTTGAAAAAGTTGTAATGGTTAATACGTTAAGGTAATAAATGTTTAATATTTTACATTATAATTAAGTACTTGATGCACTGAGATTAGAACATCTTCCTTGTGTTATAAGTTCATTTTATACTTTATACAGAGCTACAATAACTGAAACATTACAAAATATGAGTAGCCAAAGAGCCAATGTAGTTGTAAGTTCCGGCATGTTTATTTGAAGTGAGTATATATTCTTTATAAGCAGCCACTGCATTGCCTCAAATTCAATTTAATACCTCTGCAGAGAACGGAATAAAATATTCCCTTTTGGCATTTCTATCATTCACAGCGACGTACTCGTAGACAAGTAAAAGAGATTTTGAGATGATCCCATTTTTTATATGTAGTAGGAAAAAATTTTGTAAAATTTTGTATAACTCTATTTTTGCGTAAACATTTTAATGCATACATTGCCCATGCATGCATCCAACCTTCTTGTAAAACAACAAACTTGGCGATGCAAATGATAGGCGTTGAGTTTTATACAAGTTATAATATAAGTTAAATAGAGAAATTTATAACTTAAGGTAACTATTTTTATGTATATTTAATACGTATATATCTTATCACAATGACAGTTTCATTTAATTTCGATTCGGCTCATAATTCGCATATAAAAATATTTTTCTAAAATTCAGTTTTATATGTATTTTAGAGGTTAAATAAATAATACATTTTAATTGTTGGTAAATATAAAAGCGGGTTCTTGCTTTGGTCAACGTTTGTGAAACCGAAAATATGCAAGTATTTCATAATTGCCTCAAAGTTTTCACATTTATAAACATTCATATTAATGTATATTTTTCTTTTGGATGTTGCTTTGAATTTAATTAAACACAAGAAATGCAACAGTGTAAGTTTCTAAAAATGTAAACTCATGCAAAGTAGGAAAGGAAATTGGATGAATCAAAGAAAACATTTATTAAATAAATGTTGCATGCAATATTCAGAAGTGTCTTGGAGTGGTAATATTCCGGTATTACTTATACAACCAGCACTATTGCTTAGATTTTAAACAACTAATATTATAGAACAAGAAGCAATGAAATACAAAGAAAGTTAAAGACGTTATCTACTCAGTCCGGTCATAGAGCTCGCAACTGCGTTGCCGGCCTTTCAGGTATCAGTACGCTCCGTTTTTTACTACTATAAGTAAATAAAACGAAATGTACAGGTCATTAATTCGTTTAATGCTTTATTGTCATTGCATGCTAAAGTATTTTCTAAATATTAATTGAATACAACCATCTTAAACAAATCAACAATAATATTGTAATAGATTCTCACAATCAACTGTGGTCATACTACTATCTAATCAAGGAGCTTCTCTATATCACAATTTGATAGTCATCTGTGCGCCTCACGCCGTTCAAATGTGTGTTTAATTTGATCCTCAGATTTTTCTTTCTGTTTCATGATGAGCTCTCTGGCAGTCTTAGTGTCATGGATGGCGTTATTAATTAATATCAGCTGAGCCTGCCCTTAAAAAAAAGTATTATTGATAGATTACAATTATCTTGGCTCTTCACTATTACCATACAAAGAAACTATAATGAACTTTATATTTTATATTTATACCTTTGAATAGCGTAAACTCGTAGTTTTAACAATGTAATATGCATTGTGTATCTAGTTGGTAATTTAAGATGGGATGTTATCTTGTCCAAAATGTTTTAATTAACTGGCAACACGGCGTAAGTGGACAACCGTGAGTCTGGATAAGAAAAGTTGGACCACGTCCAAACCTGTTACCGTATTATTGGGAAAATTTCATACATTTCTAAGGAAATTCAGAGCGGTGCCTGAATAGCGTCGCTACGCCACATTTGTCCCGATTCTAATCCGTACTTCTTAAAGTTTTGAAATTTCCACAATATACCGCATTGAAAATATTGCGGAATTTTATATTACTATAATATTAATATCGTCTGTTTATGCTTGACACGTACTCAAAATATAGTTTTATTATTAATCACTAGCTGATCCGGCAATTTTCAATTAATAAATAAAAAATAAGGGTTGATCGTAGAAGGGTGAAAATTTAGGATTGTATGTATCATAAAAAAATAGAAACTAAAAATTTTGTCTAAAAAATAAAATTTAGGGGTGGACTACCCTTAACATTTAGGGGGATGAAAAACAGATGTTAGCCGATTCTCAGACCTATTCAATACGCTCACAAAGTTTCATGAGAATCGGTCAAGCCATTTCGGAGGAGTTGAAGTTCGAACCCCGTGACACGAGAATTTTATATATTAGATATTTTATTACTCTCTATATAACTATATACCGTGATTAAAGATATAAGTGATAGCTATGTCATAAAAATCGGAACTATTAGTTAAATTATGTATGTGCCTCATTCATTTTAATTTTACAAAATCCTTGTTAACTACTACTTAAGGGAACTACTACTTTATGCATTAAAAATATTAGCTAATTGCAACTAGCAATACCTATATTGTTTTCAGTACTCACATATTTAGTGAGAGCACTCACTAAGTATACCTTATATAAGTTGTTGTGTGGGTTAAAAGCCCTTATACCTATTTCTGGCGAGTCTATTTATAATCTACTGACATTGTATTTATTATTGTGGTTAATGAACCAAAATCAATGTGGATTAGACTAAAACTAAATCATTTTTGCATTTCGATTTTTGAGTAGGTTTTAAGTTCCAGTAATACCGTTAATCACCGTTAAATGTTGATTACATTTAAAATCTTCGTTCATAAGAAAACGAAACAAAATTCATTATTTGGGTTAATGTTTTGACAAATCTGGTAACTGACATTTTTTTGATTAAATTATAACATTAATGTAGCTTTTGCAAACTCAATTTGTATTTAATCAGAGATTTGATATTCCGTAGATATAATATGTTTGATCAGTGCGGATGTGGGTGGAAGGAATCTTCTTACCACCGGTGTTAACTGGGCGTGAGGGACAAGCAAACCCTGACCAGTCATTTGCGAAACAACTGCCGTCTAAAACCCTATCCTTTTCCTTAATCATACGTCCGTGACGTAAACTAATTAAATTGGGTGCCGTGAATCAACTGGGTTGAAGACCTGGAGCGAGAATCTGGAAGACCGGGGTCATGAGTGTTATCTTTTCGTCTTCTACTGCGCAGCGCAACTCGAGGGAAACCGTGCTTCCCACTCCCATTTTTTTAAACATAAATATATATGATTAGTATTTTTATCTTGATCAGCGATTCGTCGCTCGCAAGGTGTCGTATATTTCAAATGTCAAGTTGTCACATCCACGTCTTTGTTGGGCTTTAATATTATTTCTCAATACTTCAATACAATGACAATGCTAAAGGAAATGCAATCCGTCAGTGATGTCACGCGTCGAGTCGTTTGTGTGGCAGACAGCTCACAAGTAAAAACTTATTGAATATTGTGGTATTATTGTCCTATCTACCTAAGGGCCAAATTCAAATTTCGCTATCAAAAGTCAGGGTTTAATATATAGGGACATTCCGTCCTTTCACTGGTATGTGATTATGAAGTTAAAACACGTTAACATTATTTCTAAGAAAGCAATGTTGACGACCTGATAGGAGCAGTGGTCACCATTCCAGAACATTCGTGAAACATTTTTTGGCTGTGTTCTGGGTGTAATGTGTATTTGTTAAATCACAGTAGTACATTATTAAATTATCACGAGCTATAAATAACTTTTAGATAGCTGAACATTTCTTAACTAATATTATCTTAAAACAGAAAAGCCTGGAAAGTCTAAGAATCATTTTATCCAACTATATTTGAACTTTAAGAAACAACTCCAATCTGAAAGTCTAATTCGAGATAGGGTGTTTAGTTAAATCGACGCAGTAGGACTGATTTCTTGATAAAATAATGGGAAAATATATAAATAACACCTGTTTACTACATACAGCATTCTCATACAAAACGAGATAGCTGAGGTGACGAAAGGGGGTGCGAAATTAATTTGGTCGATGTAATCCGTAAATGGAGGCTGGATTTGGATTTCTGAATATTAAATTGATTGCTTAAGACGTTCCCGGAGAAATTACTATGTTGTCATAATTTAAAACCGATTAAATAGCATTCTGAACTAATTAAACTATCTAATTAAAACTACTTCATATGAATAAAATTATTGTTCCCTTTAAAAAGATTTAGGCCCTAACTAAACTAAAACACTTTAAACCAATTGTAAAGTGTGATTAAAAGTTGTCACTTCAGTCATAATTTAACAGAAAATTTCGCCAAAACCATTTCGCAAGAAGCAGCTGCTTATTATTAAATCGTGGTTTTGGAAAGCTGACATTATGACAACTTATAATGGCCAGATATTTCTATGTCCCCATTAAACAATGTCCGATCGCCAAATGATGTTTTTGATTCCTATCTATGTATATATCTGTAAAGTCTTCTAATGTTTAGTCATAAATAAACAATAGCTGATCAGTGTTTGCCTTCTAATACTCAACTGAAATTTTTCGGTGTTTAGATGCCAATTTCCACATTGTAGGAACAAGTGCGTTTTGTAAACTATCTACATAGATAGTGTAATTAGAACTAAAATATATTAAAACTAGTAGTTCATATCATATATGTTTGTCTTATTATATATGTGAACAAATTGTGTATTGAATTCCGTTTGGTGAATCGATAAATTGAATATCGCGACTAACATTAAGGGAACGCAAGGAATGAACTAATTTAAATAAGACTTCTTAAGGAATACGATTGCTGCAAATCATTAGACGAGTTGTGAAATGTTGGTTTTTAAAATTACTGATTTCGCTACGATATAGCTCCGACAAATTACTGAATTTTCAATTAGTTCGCTGATTTTTCACCATAAATATCTATACATGTTATTGACACAAACATATTCAATCGCTTGCTCGTTAGCCCTCTTTACCCATTGCTCATAAAGAAGAAACGCGTACAATTTGGAACAATATGTCTACTCCGCGATTAGTGACCTGGCATATTAAATTACGCGTAACACTCGAGTTAAAGGGATAATCCCGCAGAGTTTCTCTTTTTTATCATACAAGCGGTGTTTTTTGCAAATGGTTTTAAGAATATTCAAATTGCGGGTAATAATATATTCGCAAGAGTTACGGTATTAGTTTTAAGCAACTAACTATTGCATTAGGATAAGATCCTGTAATAATAGTGGTTAGATGTAATGATAGATAAATTAATAGACTTCTGATATAATGATGTGGTAGGATAGCATTCTTATTTTTGAGGTCGAGTGATTAAAAAGCCGAGGTCTTCTCTTTTTAATACTATAATGGTGAAAGAAAATGTTGCCTTATGGTAGGTTTTAGATCTCAAATTATACCGAGCATAGTATATAGTCTTAAAAAAACAACGATGATTATTGCGGCTTCACCAGCATTAATAAAGGCCCCTTCACGCCAATACACACAATATATACACATAGACTATAGTATGCAGTATGCGTAATAAAAAAAGAAACGATATTTTCATTTAGTAATCAATTAGTAACAAATGTGCATTTGAAATAAATGTATATTGTAGGCATTACATATGATATAGACAAATACTATGCCGGGCTTTAGCATTGTTTATGATAAATATTTCCATAATACATTACAAGTAGTTTTGGTCCACACCAGAAGAGCTCTTATATGGTACTTTTTTACGTACTCACTTGATAATTTAGACAATTCAAACATTATCTTCATGCTATATACAGACTATTTATTAGTCTTACGTATAAACTGTATTAAAATTTCATTAAAATCCATTTACCAGTCGTTACATCAAAGAGTAACAATAGACCTTCAATACTTGAAAACTGTCTCATTCAAAACCCCAATAGACCAATCTACAAGCGCGAAAAAAACTCTTCAAATACTCCTAATCGAACGCTGTTCGTAGAGGCAATATCCTGATGATGCTCCGGTGTCGGAGCGAAACGTGCGTCGAGCGGTTGTAGGTTTTTCGCGGAGTATTGCTTGTAGATTAGTCTATTAGGGTTTTGTATTATGGACTTCCGCAAAGTAACGCCTGATTCTATTAATTAACTGTCCCGTTTATAATATGAGTCGGAGACATTCAGTAACACTCGATTATTATTAACAATGAATCTAAGTACTCCTTTGATAATGAAAAGGGGACACCGTTCACCGAATGTTAATTGAAGATTCCCATAGATCGCAGGTGCGTTACGGGAGTGACAATCTGTATTTTAATCCCTATTAAACGCAAACACGCTGCTACTTCAATTAAATGTCGTTTTAATAACTTTTAATCCAAGGATAACATGAAAATATTTTAGCGTTACCTTTCAATTTAAGTTTCGGTACGTTATCCTAAGATAATAGTGGTGTAAATTGAACGACTAATGGCTGAAACAGAATGTAAACCGTGTACGAAACTTAATTTGCTGTTTGATAGACGCTCCTGCATATTGGTTTACTAACGCTTCTAATTTTTTCTAATAGCGAGCTCAGTTGTGAGCACTGGATTACATGAAAAGAGGATGGATTGGCCAAAATCAAAAGTTATTTAACTATTCTGCTTTAGTTTACATTGCGGAAAATATGTGCAAAGCATATCAATATTTTTATTGAGCTGAAATAACTTACACGACGATGATCCAGCGCAATTATCACCAGTACCCGGTACGTTCAATATTTGTATGGTGATTTAGGGTGTTTATGTATGTATATAATATATCTTACCTTGGACTAACGTGCATAGCGTATATGTTAATAATTACGAATAATAATTTCTAATATTATAGGTAATCTCGGTAATAATCTAAAATATTATCGTACCGAGTGTTTTTTGATAAATACTGTATCATGTTAATGTTCTAAACATGATTCGATGGCTGGGAGATATTAGCGTAAGCCTACATACAAATGGATGAAATGTACCCCACCTCAGGATTGAGAAAAGTTAAATCAATTTAACAACAAATTTCTGCAGAGATTCTCGCACGTATATAATGTAAATCACAAAGGTAAACTAAGACGTAGACTATAAGCGTAAGTTTACAAGCACATATTTATCCTGAATACAAATTACCCTAAAGTTGGATATTTCAGCGTGAATGCCCCGGTATATCAATCCACGTCGGGAACTTCCACAGTTGTAATTTACAAGACAATTCCACCTTACTTAAGATGAAGATGACCTGTACCACGAATTGTGGACATTAATTACAGCAGCTGCATTGTGAAATCTTTACAAGTACAAGTGTGTTTCGGTTCATCAAAACACCTGCATTATACAAACAAGTCTTTAACCGTTATCTCGATTTTCGACTTTTATGAATTTTATACCTTTATCCAGATAACCACTTTGGATTCAAGTGTCTATTTCTTACGCGTATCTATTTTTATCGTGTATATTTTAATTATATAACTCTTAGTAACGTGCTATACTGTATCGTTATTCAAAAACATAATAAAATTTTAAAAGATATGAATTCTAATTTCCAAGGCGTGCAAATTTTTATTGATCTACTCGCAATTATAAAAAGCATCATGATATTTAAGGAAGTTCATGTTCAAAGTATAAGTTAAGTACATTAATGAATATGTTTGCTCAAACTTAGTTTTATAATGTAATTTTAGTTATTACTATTTATATCTTCTTTGACTTATTATTATACTTCTTTATTCTTCTTCTTTGACGCGTAAATTTATGCAGACCGTTAAGAAGCGTAAAGTCGCTTATCTAGGGCATATTTTGCGTCACGACCGATACAGTTTGTTACAATTAATAATAATGGGAAAAGTACAGGGCAGGAGACGGCCTGGCCGGAGGAAGAAGTCGTGGTTGCTGAATATAAGGGAGTGGATCGGAATTACATCCGCCGAGGAGCTCTTCCGTTTAGCGCAAGATTCCCGCCAATTAAAGTTAAGCCACTTTGTCATAAAGTGGCACCACTAGAAGAAGATATCTTCTTTGAGATGCGAATGACTGTGTTTAATTTTAGCATAGATTTTAGGACGTTAGTGTTAGATATATTTTTGTGTTATTCATTTCTTTAAAGTTTTAAATTTGATTCAATACAGACGTTTCGAGTGACGCCTTAGTTAATGAGTAGAGAGTAATTATTCTTAAATTTAATTTTAACTGTGATAGAAAAATACAATGAACTTGAATGTTATCTGTAAACGTTGACTATAAGTTATTCTAATAAATTCGCTGCTCTAACAGATATACTGAATTAACCGACTTGATTTAGAATAGATTTGATTAGCTTTTCGGCAGAAGAACCGCTTGTTCTATGCTTGACTTTTTATTTTGAAGGGATTATATTACTTATGCTAACCAGATGAATTTAATTCATTAATCATATTATGCGTTCATCAATGACTCCAAAGCCAGTTTTTCTAAGCCTTAACATTTCACATACTTAACACTTAATCAATACTCCTAACAAAATACTCACCTATAAAATATTGTGACTGATTACCCCTATAGAAGTACGCGCTTAGCATAATTTGACAAATTTACAGAGAGGTCGGTAAAGTTTGATTGAGATCAGCACCCCTTCACTTCAATTTTAAACAAGTTATAAGAGAACTTTTAATACCTCTAACTATGTACATATAATAAAGTGGCCAACAGTCGAATGTTTAAAAATATCTTAATAGACATTAAGAACAAATCAATATATAGTAATGTACTAAAACTTCCATATACGAAATTTTTATCCGCATAAAGTAATAATTACTGCGCAAACGACGCTAAACCTACATTTTACATGCAAATATTTGATGTTTTAATGTAAGCTACGCTTACTTATCCAAGGAGGATTGCATTAAATTCCTTGAAATTCACTTAAGCGAACAAAACCGGGCGCTTTCCCAATATAAAATAAAAGGTTGCGGATCAAAATTTTCGCAGAACATTGTTTGATCCAAATGGAACTTTGAAATCCGATTTGGTTGCGCTTGTTTAAGAATTTCAAGACTATATAGAGAATTTTGTTATGAAGGATTGTTTATGGATTAATTAAATGTACATCTTAACTTAATACAAATAAGGAAAACATGTTTTAGATCAAATCGTTGATAATTAATATTGTTTATTACTTTATTAGTCCTACTTGAGTAAAATACAAAAGGAATACCAAAAATAATATCCCTAATGTGTGTATATTTAGTATTCAAGCAACTCTTATTTTGTCTTCTAACCATAATCAGTCGTTCTAATTGTAATATTATTTTTGTGTTAAGTAGTCCATTTTACCAAGTTTAATAATAATCACTTTGACAAAGTTTCTTTGCCTTCCATTAAATTTTAACATAACATATTTTTTGGTACTTATAACACAAGCTTTGTCAAGCTGCGAATTAAATTTGTCCCGAAGCTATATATGCCAGGTTATATATATTAAATATAAACCTTTACAATATACTGAATTTAATCAATAATTTAAGTTGCCTGTCTTTCAAAGAAATCTCCCTATATACCCTGTATATGTAGTAGGACCCTGATTATTAGAGGCATTAATTACAGTTTGATCTCCTGATCTATATCCGTCTCATACATTACTCCAGCCTCTAGGTCTAATCCTTGCGTCTGATACGCATCTATTAAGCAACTCAAAGCTCAAACTAGGTCGGTATTACACCAATCCCTTTATTCTCACCAAGTCACGTCCCGTAATTCAACGAAAACAGATTGGGAAGGGCTTATGTTACAGTCGATTTCAAATTTGGTAATTTCAAGCCTTTTTTGTATATGGCCTTAGAAATTATGAGATGGAGCTTAATTTTCAGTTAAAAAAAGTGTTCATAAGTTGAGATTCAGTTTTGTGGAAAATGTACTGTTTACAAAATTATTATGAAATAAGTGTGAATTTTTAAATGAGTGAAAATTTAATGAAGGGTTGCGTCGTTTGCTATTTGCATTGTTTTCTAAAGGAAAGCATGTTATAACAGCACTATCTCAATGTCGCTCCAAAAAGAGGCTATTTCACCACTTTACTTTACTCTCGAACACTTTCCACTGAATTTTTAAATGTTTATTTATTGAATTTAAAAGATATAGTATATGTATCCACAGGTCACTTTTCGATGTTTACTACAACTTGGGTATTCACGAACAATTCTCTATAATTAACATTGAAATGACTGTTTCAAACTACGATCTCTTTGCCTAAATTTGTTAATATTACTATTGATCAATATATATTATATGTTAGGGATTCAACAAGTAAAGTATCAACAAATTCAATTCATAATTATATGCTAATTATATTTTAAGCTCATTTGAAGATCGTCTAACCTATTAGGAAGAAAATCATTTGAAAAGTTTTTTTTATTATATGTAACTTCACTTCGACTTTCAAATTAAATTTCCATATAATTAAATATGTCAATAAATAAGAACTCCGGAAATATTTTCAACTTAAAAGCGTTACCTCCTTACCTACCTTTGTACCTACAGTAATAGTGAATAAATCCATAGATAAAGCAAAACTGGTAATGGAACTCAAAGTTGAGAACCTCACTTAATCACCGCACTGAATCATCTCCATATACTAGTTTTAATTACACTCATAACACATCAAGTTTTAACTACGTAAAACTTGTGTTTAATTTCAAACGACAAAGTCTACACTACAATGGGTAACTTTGGCTGTATGTATAACAATTTCTTAGCGAAACTTGCAATACTTAATAGTAGTACTGGCCAATTATTCTAACGAATTACTTACATTGGCTGGAGTATAAATTCAAATGTATATGACGTGTACTACACGTTGTAGTTGTTGATTACGGAAAAAACTACTTAGTATTATAGAATTGGAGTTAGGTGTTAATTTTGAGACGGCAAAGAATAGTTGAAAATTCACAAAAAGGTGAAAGTGGCTATATTAACAAATGCCCTCAACGTTTTTGATTGAAGTTATCAAATCAATCTTTTAAGCGCCTGTGTGGGCCTGCCGAAATTATATACAAGAGGCTTCCTTCCCTTCGTAAAATAAATGCGCTGGTTCGGCTGTCACGTATCAGTACAATAAAGAAAGGAATCCAACAATTTAATCGATAAGACTATAACTAGCATTTATCATCAACGGTGGCGCGTCTCGCTCCAAACTCTGGACCTTAAAAATTATTAATATAGGTAAATGCGGTACGGTTTGCGGTCTATATTGAGGCGACGCGACGGCCGGTAAAAATTTAACGATATTGCGCAGTCATGCCAGATATTAATACTAATATATATTTTATAACTACAAAAATACAGCAGCAGAACAATAAAAAACTTAGCATTAGAGAATCTCTAATACTTGGTTATACATACGCTGTACAGAGTAAAAGTAACAACAGTACTTCTTCTTCCAAATTCAATTTGAAACTCCTGTACAAAGACAGGCGTCGACGGCTTTCACAGATATTTAACACTGTCAAATCGGCGACTGCCTACGCGATGCCTGCCGCCGCCGGCGTCGCAAAGTACCGACTATGTATAGAGAGCTCTAACAAATTTCTACCTAAATAATCACAGTTACTGCCTACAGTACCTTGATTTAGGATACCTTTATTAGGAAACATTTTGCATTGCACGAGCCTGACTAACTCTGCAGTCTATCCGCTTCATCTCAATAGAGGGAAATCTTCCATAGTTCACTTTACAAGGCATTTTTTATATGAGAACTGTGGAAAACGGCTTCCGAACGAAATAATTTTTAAAGGATCTCCTCCCTGCGGGCAATACTGCCCACCACAATGTAGTTTGCTTCCTGTTTTATGAGACTGCCTGTATGTATATTTTCATTTTATTATGTATAGAATTGGTTAAGTAAAACTTTTAAGATGATAAAATCATTTATATATTTATGTTGGAGCTTCAAACATGTGATACGGCTGGGTGCTTAATATAGAGATAAATTATCGGAATTATTTTGGCTACCTCGTAGTATTAAATACATCACTAGGTTTTTCATCGAAAAACTGGTTTGCACTCATCTAAATGAAACGATTTATCTTCTGCTTTCATAATAGAACATTCGACCTTGCCTGACAAACATCAAAATGCGAATATTTCTTTCCATTTTTAAAGTCTCAATTATCGTGACATGTGACCCGTGAACGAAGGTTTAATGCAACCAGGTCACCTGTTCACATTGATCTGACATTTCAAACGCATCTCGTTTAGACTGCAATATTTTTGCTTTTATTTGCAATACATTGTTCCCCAGCGATAACGCCTCGGCGTTGGTTGTAAATGGATGCCGCTAGCTCTGTATACTATGCTTTCACTTACGGCTATGATTTTACAAAGTTCTTATTGTAGTATGGTTGTTAATCTAGTCCATTCATTTAGTGTGAAAAAACATTTTTTTCTGATCTGCTAATTAAAATAATGTGCCCATGAGAAAGTATAAATTGATGTTCAAATATTGTAGTTATAAAATTGAAATTTTAAATAGAATCTTACATGAAAATAACCAATAAGTTTATGTTATTCTAAAATTAAACTTTTTTGGAGCTCCTGTTTTATTAGCTTTTTTAAGTAAAAATATTAAATTCACTCACACCTCCAAACAATTGAAGTTATAAGAAAAAATCTAACGAGGCGTTTGAATAAATGAATTGATGTTTATTTCGTTACACAAAATCCAAAATATAAAGGGAGGCTTGGACCTTCTAGTAAGCATTAGATATGCTTGTAGCATAAAATCCCGTTCTCTCATAGCGATATAAAAATAACAATAGTTGTGATGTACAAAATAAACAACACTAGGTAACTAAATCTAATAACTATGGCTATAACAAAGAAATATAAATGACTTGTGAAAAATTAACCACACTGTCCCTTAGCATTTAATGATATCAGAGAATACACGCACAATAGATCCGCTATTTATGTAAAGTAAATACCATAATTTAACACATTGTAACATCATTAAGTTGAGTTTTGCTAATTAAAACTGTTGAATATTAATCAAATTCCTAGAATTATTAGAATTGGGCACGTTTGCAAACAAAAATTACTCTACATGTTATTTTAGCAAACACTAACACAGCTATCCACTGTGTTAAAGAATCCTACATTATAATAAAAATACACGGTGAAACACGTGGTTTCTGTTTTAAAGGAATTAATATTAAAGTTACTAATAGTATTAATTTTTTTTTAACCTCTGCAGTTTTAGTTATGACGAGAAATTATATTTATTGTAACGTAAAATGAAAAAAATACATAAAAAACACAATAGACAATCGAATATTTTTCCTTATCATTATTTCTATAAATAAGAGAACTTGACAAGACAATTTAAGCTTAATGTAGCTTAAAGAGGTGATTTTAAATATTAATATCAGACAAATAAAACTACTTAAATTAATTTAAGCATAAACTTGGTACTTAAGACTGGTATTTTAATCCTTACGGGAAGTAATTTAAGATAGTTTGAATCGCAAAGAGAACGCACCTCAGTATATTTACCTTGCTACGAACCAAACTCGTGTTTTACTTGCCTCTCAGAGGTGAGAAGAAACGCAGTTAATAATATTTCATGCCTGCTTAAGATAGTCTGTGTGAAGTCTTCGATCTTTGGTCCAATGATTGATGCTCGTATTAATCAATCTTACTCAAGCACCGCAGCTTAATTACTTGATGTGAATTTGTCATCATAGATTAGTGCTTTAAATGTACCTTTGTATGAAGCAAATGCTTTCAAAGTTTGTTTATCTTCAGTCAAGAAACATTGACAGATTCAGATAACAGATAATGATCATTTAAAGGAGTGAAACTTCCTCTGGAGAGAATATAAGCTCGGTTCTAAAGAAAAAAGAGTTATTATTAAAGATATATGATAGTTCTGTTAACTTAAAGTTATAATTAAGCTCCCTACTGTAACTTGCCAGTTCTTAGTTCCATTTCATTGAAAGTTACTGGATAATACATCGCACTATGGAGTTTTGAATTTCAGTTAAATATCTCTTTAATATCACAGTTTATTTAAATTAACATACGTTATTCAATCATATATACCTACTATTCGTATCGAAAAGTCATTTTAAGAAACTTCACCATTGTAAACCACAAAATATTTAGACTGATAACTTCTTAAAGTTTCTTATTGTTAATATATAGGCTCTCGTTTCTTAACGTCTCTGTTCCGTTATACATAATAATGTTTGTTTGTGAAGGTGCAGATTATAGTACAACATGGGTCGCTGCGTTGAATGGCATGCAAACACACGATAGGAATACTCTGTTTGTATTGTTATAATATATTTTATATTGCCACTTCAATATTTGATTTTAACTACTATAATTTTAATTAAGCAAAGATGGCTTATCTTTGCTTTTAAAACTTATACTTACATAACCTTGTAACTGTCCCAAGTGTACAATCGTCCGTTTCATTGATCATTTTTAAATCATCTAAAAATCACAAGTTAAACTACATAAGTATAATTTTAATTTATTGTTATATTTATTAATGCAAGTTGAAAACCCCTTCTAAGTTATCTGTTTTCAGTATTCAATTAGTACATTAACACAATGTTTCAAAGTAAAAGATTGGCAAACTATATTAAGCTTATGGAGCTTAATATAGTTTGGCCAATCAATTGATACATAATATTAATTACTACGTCACTATTTGCTGCTATACTTATTTGTATCATAGAATACCGATAAAAGACTTTATTAATGTTTTTTTGATATAGGGAGGTCAACCAGCCTACGGGTCAGCCATGAGGGGAATAGCCGCAGTATGGATACACATTGTGTAGATGCGTATGTAAATAAAAGAGTCTAACTCCTCAATACCGTAGTATTTTTTCGTCTTTTCTCTTAAAGTGATTATTTGAAGTGATTCCATTATACACTATATCATTGCTGCATAGCACTCGGCTAATTATATTTTTCATTTCTGTATATTTTCTTGCAGTTTAATAAATAATTAATAAATATGTTTAAGTGTTTGTCTCTACGTTTTTTTTTTTAAAATTTAAAACCCCCCCCCCCCCCCCCCCCCCCCCCCCCGCGGGGGGGGGGGGGGCCAACCCCCCCCCCCCCCCCCCCCCCCCCCCCCCCCAAAAAAAAAGGGGGTTTTTTTTTTTTTTTTTTTTTTTTTAAAAATAAAAAAAAAAAAAAAAAAAAAAAAAAAAAAAAAAAAAATATCACCTCCTTTCAATTAATTTTTTTTTTTTCCCCCCCCCCCCCCCCCCCCCCCGCGGCGGGGGGCGGCGCCCCCCCCCCCCCCCGCGGGGGGGGGGGGGGGGGGGCGCGCCCCCCCCCCCCCCCCCCCCCCCCCCCCCCCCCCCCCCCCCCCCCCCCCCCCCCCCCCCCCCCTTTTTTTTTTTTCCCCCCCCCCCCCCCCCCCCCCCCGCCGGCCCGCGGCCCGCCCCCCCCCCCCCCCCCCCCCCCCCCCCCCGCCCGCCGCCCCCCCCCCCCCCCCCGCGCCGGGGGGGGGGGAAAGGGGGAAAAAAAAAGGGGGGGGGGGGGCCCCCCCCCCCCCCCCCCCCCCCCCCCCCCCCTTTTCCCCCCCCCCCCCCCCCCCCGCCGCCGGGGGGGCGCGCCGGGGGGGGGGGGGGCGGCCCCCCCCCCCCCCCAAATCTTTTTTTTTTTTTTTTTTTTGGGGGGGGGGGGTTTTGGGGGGTTTTTTGGGGGTTTCTTTCGGGGGCTCCGTTTGTTTTGGCGGCGCCCCGCCCCCCCTTTTTTTTTTTTTTTTTTTTTTTTTTTTTTTTGGGGGGGGGGGGGGGGGGGGGGGGGGGGGGTTTTTTTTTTTTTCCGCCCCCCCCCCCCCGCCCCCCCCCCCCCCCCCCCCCCCCCCCCCCCCCCCCGGCCCGCCCCCCCCCCCCGGGGGGGTTTTTTTTTCCCTTTCTTTTTTTCCCCCCCCCGGGGGGGGGGGGGGCCCCCCCCCCGGGGGGTTGGGGGGGGGGGCGCCCCCCCCCCCCCCCGGGGGGGGGCGGGAAACAAAAAGGGGGTCCCCCCCCGCCCCCCCCCCCCCCCCCCCCCCCCCCGCGCCGACAAGAGACTACAGTATTATTATATGCAATAATAAAGCAATTAGTTAAATTCTTTAGTATTTGTATTTTTTGTATAATGTTATATCATTAATGGATGTAGATTGCTACAAAAACCCCAGCTTTATTAAATGAACTGATAAGTACTTGTTGTGACCTGAAATTTGATATAATAAAGTTTTAATATCGTCACAATGTAAAGCAAGGATAGCGAACGATAAAGTGTGAATCTCTTAATAAACCGACTTGAATGAGAATCTATTTCACAACTCTTTACAGTAGAAGATTTTTGATTTCTAATAATCGCTTAGATTTATTATTTAGGAATTATGGGAACAATAAGATTAGTATTAAATGAAAATCCCTTCAAATGCGCGAACTTAGCATTGAGAAACGTAAATATTCGCTCATTATTATGAGTATAATATACTCAATACATACTTACTAGACATATACAAATAATATGTAAGAAATCCTTAAATAGGATCGGCCTAGGAAAGGTTTTATGGATAATTTAACTGCCTTCTATCCTTTATTGCTGGAATCAAAAAGAGCGAACACCTGTGTCTGGAAAACATTATGAGGATATCGCGTTACCATTTCAGTTTCAGATACAAAAAATCACGTTGAATCGTAAAATCATCCCTTTCAATTCTATCAATTCAGTTATAAATTAGCGAGGCTAAAGGTTATGAATTTTAACCCTTACAAAATGTTTATTTTTTCATTGTTCCCGCTCTCTGCACTCAATCCCGGTTTGATTGATGATGTGGCGTATCAGCTCGAGTGGCATCGAATCATCCAATGTGATGGATTACTTGCCACGCGTACGTTGCCTCTTGACGCATAGATAACTCAAGCACACTTGAAAAAAAGCCAGCAGTGTATTACATTTATAATAAGCATAAATATTATTCATTTGTAGTGAAATTCGACTTCGATTCAACCCCGAGGTTAGGCCAGAAAATGGCATGCTTAACCAATGATACAGTTAAAATCTATTTAAAACTGTTGTCAATATATAGCCCTATTTATAAAAAGTAAATTGCATCAAATCAAAAACTATCTATAGAAATCTGTATTCATTTTACTTCTAAAGAAGTTTTAAATATTTTTACTTCTTCTTGAGCTTTTTTAAGTCTAGGACTTCCAAGCTCAAGATTTGACTTAACCATGATGGTTTGACAGTAATTTGTAATCAGAGCACTTTGCACACATTTTCTCGAATTGTATTGGACGCGTCACTGTGTCTGCGGTACACTATTACATATCATAAAGTCTACTGTTTTTACTATTATATCATAAAGTACACTATTTTTTATCACCAAAATGATATCCTTTATTTATAGAATCAAAACAAAACAACAATATAAAACTTATTAAAATTATCACGTCTACGTTATTTGTGAAGTTGATAAAGTATTAATTGCTTTATAATTACATCTCGCGTAAGAACTTTACTCAAATAGCTACCTTTGAACTTTGAATTAAATGGTAAATCGTACTCGTGCGATTTCATAAAGGTCAAATTCCTGCAACACTGGCTTGATTAAAGTGGGATCTATGTAAAATATTATTTAAAAAAAGTCTCCTAAACACATAAATATCCCCAGATACGGAGTTAATTTGTTTTTCTGAAACATTGATTACATTTAAGCTTATATTAAAGCCACACAGTCTCTCATAACGTTGACTGTAGAAACACGCTGGTGATTACACTACATTGTCATGACTCCGCGTGTGCTAATTATTTTTTATGTCGCTGCAGTGATATATGTTGTTCCTGTTATTCCTTTGCTTGTCAACACGCTCCGGCGCATAGACAGGCAGTGTGATTTTGTGATTATAATAGAGCAGAGAGCACGAAATCAATCGGTCAGCCTTCGCTCGGCAACGCGTGTACTGTGCGAATTTACGGATCAGTAACACAGAAAAATTCAAAAGATACTGGATTGTAATTTTTAATTCTCCTTGACGCTAAAAATTAGACCGACGACAACATTCGTATCTATGTATTATATTCATAATTACATCGTGTGGCATCAGTTGTTGGATTGATACTATTCACCAATAACGATCCTAAATCGTTTATTTCATCCTCCACATCTTGAAGTGACTTGTGCTGAGCTAACAAAAAAAAAAAAAAGACTAACCCCCAACAACAAAAAAAAAAAAAAAAAAAAAAACAAAAAAAGGGAAAAAGGGGGGGCAACAAAAAAACAAAACAGACCATACCTTTCCGCGGGGACAACCCCTCTTAGATTTATAATGCCGACGATTGCTTCATGCAACACGGCCGCTTCAGGCTAGATGTAGATTACATATATATATTAATTTTCCAATGCTTTACAGCAGTTTTATTCAGAGAATTCTCTAAGAAATATATCTTTCAACTAAGTTTTATTTAAATATCAGATAGCGCACAGGTCAACACTCCAACCATAAGGCACCGAAAGTTGCAGTACTTATTTTTTTGTTTTGCATCAGATTTGTTTTATATTATTAAATAAATAAATATTCTGTATTCGCTGTATCTAAATGTAATTTTGAGTTAAATTATTATGTAACAACTAGTTGTAATATATAAAACACCGAAGGGATACTAATAAATACATATAACTAATTACCAGAGAGCAAATAATCACCACACCACCTTAACATACAAAATCGATTATCGGCTATATTAATTGCCGCTTTGTAGGTACAGAACATCCGTAGTCTATTGATATATGATGCAGCAAGCACCCTTGACCAGGACCACATCAAACGACGACTCTCAGCAATCAATAGGTGTTAATTAATCAACCATATCCCCAACACATTGGATCAACACAATCCACGTCACATAACTGTCCCGAAAGCCAATGCTTTTAATATTCATGATTATTTTTATCGTATGTATATTTTACTAATAATCTCATTTGGTTTTTCAAAGAGAAGAGTCACTTAGTCTAACTTATATTAAAAGTGTTATATTTTCAGAAATTTTAATAAAGTCAAAACTTTGCAGTGTATACAAATTTGAGCGTTTTTCGTGGAAAAGGTACTCTAATACATGAGATTGGGATATTCAAAAAACGCTATATTCAGCACTTACCAATAATGTTATTATAACACACATGTCCACTTGTATAAAAAATACATAGTGGTGAACATCAAATATTGCTTCCAGAAACCGAATTGGAAGATCCCAAATAAATGTCAAATATCAAGGCTTAACTAAAATAAACAACGCAGTACCACGGCACAGAGGAAGTATAGACAGTGGGGCCTAAACTAAACAGATCCAAATAGGTTACCGAACTGTCAGTAATATGTTGATTTTGCTTCCTTTATTAATTTACGGTAAGTTAATAAGTGTATGTTTACTTTATTTAAGACAAAGTTTTAATAATAATATTAAATAAAATTTTGTTACTATTAAGTTCTGCACTAAACTGTTTAGTTGATAGGAGATGCGCTCGTCACAAACAAAAGTATTTAATAAGTTACAATCTAAGAATAAACTACTTGGGAAACAATAAAAATCAAAACATTTGAAATTTATTAAGGTAAATAAAAGTTCAATTTTTCACAATTTATCAACTCAATAGAACAACATTACAATATTCAAATCAAAATAATGAACGACAATAATATACTGTAAGATGATCAAACGTGTAAAACTCGATCTTGTCGCCAATTTCAAATTTATATTTAAAAATGACAATCTTTAGAAACTAATTTCTCCGGTTCTAACTTAAAGCGTTACGTACGTTTGATTAAAGAATCTTCGACAATGGCTTGGTCAAAGCACTATATCAATGTTCAGAAGCGTGGCATCCAAAATCAAAGTAGGCACGATCGTCTCTAAAAGGAGGCGGCACCAGAAGAAGTTATCAGCAATGCCAACTGTTTCATATACGCTTAGATCAATTCGGCCGAGCGTTGGAAACAATAACAATAAATAATGATAGCGAAAGGAACTAGGACGAATCAAATCGCTCGTTATTCTGCCTTTTCGAGATAAAGAACGAATGCCTAATGTGTTTAGTCAAATACTAGTGCGCTTTACCGAGAACGGCAAGGAAATGACGATGACCAACGTATAGGCATCGGCGACTATATATTATAAAAATTGTATGCTGATGTTTATAAGGTGTTCAATAGCTCAAAGCTCAAAGCTCGTAAGACAGTGACTGCTAAAGCAAGACGAGTCTGGATAATTAGAGTTAATGTCGAGAGATTATCTATGAAAATGGAACAATACCTATTGGTTGGTAATAGTAGTCTTATACCACAAATTTGAACTTCAGAATAAGATATAATAAAGGGTCTTAATTATTTGAAATTATATGAACCTAGGGACACTCCAAAAAGATTTATGGCTATAACAATGTATGAAACATTTAATAAACACGAAGCCTACATTAAAAGTACGAGGTAACACCTGGAAACACCATAAAGTACAATTAAGCTATTATTTAATGGAGGTTGTGAAATAAATGACCTTAACCCTCTCAATGCTGTGAGGAAATTAAGTGCTTAGTACCTATCTTTGATTATTAACCCCTAACTTGTGGTTTAATGAAAGTATTTTTAAATTAAAAATACAATATGTCGTTCGTTAATTTAAGAAGTTTATCTATTTAGGTAGGAGCAGTGTGAATAAGTATTAATTAAAATACTCTTCCTCGATTAGTTTGAGATGCCGCCACGGCCATACATCAAATCCCTTGGAATATATTTTCCAACAATAATAATCATCCAAACTTATATAAACAACAAAGTCATAAGCAAATACATCTAAATATATAAATCTTACTTGCTGATCCGGCAAACATTGTTTTGCCATAAATGTGATTTCTAGCAATAATTTTTTTAGTTCAATAAAAATAATTATCAGCTTTAAGTCTGCGGACATATGTTTATAATAATCGAAAGCGTTTTAAACAATAAAAGTATGCTTTATTTAGGTTAGTAAATTAATATTTATATGACACGTTTGTCGGTTTACCGTAGCAGTGCCATCTATTGATTGCTTACTCGGTCCAGTCGAAAAGTATATTCGTTAGAATCTTAGAATTAGAGCTTACAAATAATTGTGACTGTCAATTAAAATAAAATTGCGAGTATAATTAAAGATCTAAGCTATTCTACCTCTTAAGTTGGACTAGACTGCTCACGGTGTGCCAATTTAAATTAAAATCGGTTAGGAGTCCATCGTGGACAAACATCAGGAGATTTAAATATATTAAGATATATGTTCGAATTGTTAAATTACTTTGAAACTACTACTTTACTACTCTTAAAATCGATATTTTAAATATTTGGTAATAGCACTCATAGGTAGTCGAAGCTAGATTTGAAATGTGGCCGTGTTGGATGTCCCGCTTTGAGAGTTACAGAGGATGCTTCTCGCATGATATATATGCGAACGTGACACTAATTATCCTCAACTGCATTAATTAATTAGGTATATTATAATCAGACACATAGTTAATACTTATTTCTAAAAATCGATATACCTAAAGCAGACTGTATATTTCATATTTACGAATACGAATAGTCATATAGAAATTTTAACAATTTTTTTTTGTGAAAGGCCCCGCAAATATATTATTTATTAAATTAATAATTTCACATTAAGCAAAAAGATAAAATAAAGAACACAGAAATTAGAAAAAGAAAAACAATAACTGACGCTTTGAATTCCGCTCTCTAAAAAATGGAAATGGGTAGGACCAAAGGCCAGATACAATGATGATAGGTGGACACAAAGAGTGGTAAAATCGAGAGGCCGACCTCATACGAGGTGGGTCGACGAAATTATAAAGACAGCAGCCGAAAGGTGGTTGACAACAGCGACAGATAAAAAGATCTGGAATTCTTTGGAGGAGGCTTGTACCCGAGAGGGGTCCATATAGACAGACATGTTTTTCTTATTTTTATTTCACAAAGTACTATAGAAGTTATAGGACATCGCCATTGTTGTACTACATTGTTCAGCAAAATCATCTCTATGAATAATAACAAAATTCATATCCCACATAAAATACTCACATAAAACAAGATCAGAATCGGCGTAAAATATAAATTCAACAAAACATCAAGATCTGACAGGGAAATAGGGAACCGGGCCACCTCTTTAACCTTAATTCAAACAAAAACGTGACAAGACTAACAAATCTATGGGTTGTAACAAGCCTCAAATGAAGATCGTTTAATGCTTCGGTTGAAGGTCAAATGTAAAGTATACTATACATATAAGTTATAAAATAAAAGTCTAAATTCCTTGCGCGACTCTATTCTCTAACTGTCTTCAAATCCAGAATGTTCCATTGCAGTTTAATTACGTACGATGAGACTTCAATAATTAATAATCTATGACTTATAACAAGCTAGTATTAGCCTTTATTGCTGCTTCTTTAAAACACTATCTTTATTTATATATTAAGTATAACAACATATCAGAGACTATTCATAATAAAAGGTGCTATGTCCATCTTTCTTTTCAAGATTTTATAGAGCTTTTCGCCTTATGCCTCTAAAGAGGCTAGTTTAAGGAAATTTAAATGAAAAATCTTGGAACAAATAAAAAATTTGAGTCTCTAGTAACACCATTTTTTTCTAAATCGCTTACTCTATTTCCTTACCAATAATAATCTATCGAAACGCAACATGATTTGTGTTTTTTTTAATTATCGAACCATCATACAATACAAACTCTAAGTGACATTATTGAAATATTAAATATAGTTAATAACATGGTCCTTGGAAACAGAGAGCTGTTAAATAATACACGATTCTACTATTCGCTATTCTCGTATTTTTCCCAGTACTGCGCAGTGACCGTGCAACATATTACACGTTCACTTTTATGGCTGTCATCGCTCGGTAATTACTTCCAGGCGTGTTTATTTGAGAAAAATTAATAGATGTGATATAGGGAATATCCTACTTCCTATATGTAAGAAATTAAGACGAAATTAAGGATATATATAAATGTATTGTTTATTTCTCATTTTTTACTGAATTAAGTACATTAAAACCTTTTTTTATCATTTTAAATGAAAACAGAAAAACAGATGAAACTTATGCTTTTCAACTGTGTCATGTAATATAAGTATGCGTTACACTGCGTTGTAAAAAGAGAACTTTGAGCCAAATTGCTATGAAATTTTTTCCGATGTAGCTTGTATTAGAATATAAGTGAAAATCTTACACCTATACATTAGGTGACGTGGCATAAAACGCGTAAAAAGTCTTCAGACGTGGGATTTTTACGTCTCTGACTTGACAAATGACGCAAAAAAATGTAAAACGCCTCCAGGAAGCCACGACAATTTAATCAAATTAAAGATTTATACGCACGGCCTCTCACAATCACGATAAAGCCCGGAAGTCCCCCGGGATTTGGTGAGGAATTATCGATCTGAAACCATAAGTTTAGTTTCAATTAGACAGTTTGTGTTAAGTGACCGGCTTAGTCGACTACCTAATATATTTATCGAGCAAATATTTGACCTATTTACTCTACTTTTTATTGTCTTTTATTGACAAACTGTACTCATTTAAAGAAAAACACTTATTAACGGATTTAAGTTATGTATTTTTGCAAAATATATTTAAATTATGCAATAATACTTTACAAAAATCCTCATTTAAGTACATATATATTATTATATATGACGTTTTTATATAACATATAAGTTTATATATCATTATGGATGTCTCACCTCTTCAATAGACTGAGAAATTGTTTCGAAAGATCAATTATAAAGGTATGAATACATAATCTTTAGCGGTGCGTTAATGGTTGAGCACCGTCAGCTGTCGTAAAGTGTAGGGACAAATGTGGGTAGAACTTTATGGTGGATATAAACGTAAATGGTTCATTTAGCTGCTGTAAACTGTGATAATATCTGAGCTATGGACTAGTTACATTTTAATCTGTGCTAGTATTATAAATAGCTGAGCCCGCGACCTCGTTTGTTTGGACTTCACACTTTTGGTAAAGTTGGTAAAGAGAACTGAACAAAAAAAAGCTAGTATTTCGTGCCTATTAAAGCTCTTACTTAGAGTACAATAACGGATGCCCTCGAAGATTTAAATAATACCTACATACCTAATAATAACTGAATTTTATTTTTAATAGCAAACATCGCCATCTATGGATTTTTTAGAGTACTATTCAGTGCTGTGCAATATATGGTAATTTTTTAAAATAATTGGATAAATAGTGTTGGGACCCTTTAACGATTTCGGAAATATTTTGTCTATCTACCAACAGGCAACATTTCATTTAAATTAGGCCATGGCATCGGGTTATTCTTCCTGCAATGGTGACGAGGGGTGATGGCTGGATACATGTCATGCATGAACGTGCTACTCATGGTAGCCGGTCGGGTTTTAATATAGGTACGGTGATACATATTATTTCAAAACGTATTCATCTACTTGCTCGTGCTCCCAATCCGCCATACCTATTACTGTTAAACTAAATAGAGTGTTTTTTTTTTAAATAATGTTTTCTCAATTCATTACAAAAATAATATAGTAAAAATGATATGGTTAAATTTACTTCGAGAGGAACTTAAATTCGATAACCCTCTCAAATTTTGCATAGTGGCGGTGGTCAAAAATCCACCTATACATCACCATATTGCTATGAGAAATAAAAAAATCTATTATGAATGAATCCATAAAAGGACAGTTCATTTCTAAAAGGCGTACCTATTATCCATTCGTAACTTGTTCCAGAAATTCTAATTACACGATTGACCGGCTCCCTTTCAGCCTATTGTGCCCAATAAGCAAAGTTATATTGTCCCTTCCCAACTCTGATTAGCTAAGGTAAGTGTCCGACACTTTTAGAATCACAAAATCATTCTTTATCGAGAAATGGATAATTGCTTAAATTTCAAGGGAAATAGTTAAATTTGTTTCGTAGTTGATGAATAGGAAATAAATTGAAGAATTTATTCAAATTCAAAGAGTATGATTATCGTATGTCGCATTAGGAAATTTCTAACTAAGAGATTTAGTAAAACATTATATATTTCTCCCGGCATTGCGGTTGTACATAGATAGTGGTTTACACTTCTCTAAGCGACCTCTGTGAAGCCTGCTTTATTGTCTCCTGTCTCATAAAAAATACACAGTTTCATTGATTTCATTTGTAAATAATAAGAAATATTAATTTTAATAACAAAATGACATTCACAATATTTCCAACGCTAACAAAAATTGAACAGAATACTAAATATGAGCAGAAAAAAATATTTAAATGAATAGAGTTTTGAAATAAAAGATTTTCTTTGAAATTCAAATCTAAATGCAAAACAGATAATCATCCGCGGTTTATTATAGTCGGGACAGAGCGTTCAATATTTGGCAATGTTACGTTATTTTCATTATGTTTCAAATATTATAAATAAAATGTTACTTATGTATATTATTATTCATGATTATATATATTTCGTCTTATTTTATTTTTATGTTTACTAAACTAATACATTTATGAGTAACTTAGTTTTATTGTAAGGTTATTTTGTATGCCGTCGCACTAACAAAAGCCACCGACTCTGGTCGCATTCTAATATTATATTTAGTGAAAAATACATGATAATTTTAACATCCAATATTCATCTTGTCATTAAAAATTTTCTAAAGTTCATATTCAATAATGTTCTATAAAAGCTCCTCTATCATAGGCTAATATGTGCTTATCAACGTACAACTGCTGGTTCTATTTTGTTCGCATTTTGCGTCCCTGAATATATTATGCTAATCTTAAATCTCTGTCCGGCTTGTTGGAAAATATTTTACTAAAGCCAAACCTTAGCTTGCCAAGGCTTACCTAACGACACTTTAAAGATTTGTTTTCGTATGTTTCTATGTTTGTAAATTCATACTGAATGTGTTATTTTATTAAATGCAACATTATAAAGTATCTTCGCAAAATCTAAGCAATACACAACCATAACATAACTATTACTCATTTAAAGAAAATCACTTTCTTAACGGATTAAGTTAGTTATTTTTACAAAATTAAGGCATACCGTAACCTCGCACGCTGTAAAGCACACGAAAAGTCGGAAAATTTTAATATACTTAAATAACCACATATAAAAAAGGTATAAATTTTTTGACTACTTCCACAGAGTTGACAACATATTTATTTTCTCGTGTATAATAGATAAATAATTATTTGAAATGGATATTATCATTATTATTGGCATATTACAACCACTTTGTTCGAATGCGAAGGTTGTACAATACTTTATCTGCTAACAATGTTGACGTATTTGGCGATAACATAAGGGTATATAAAATAAACATTTTCGATGCACTATCGGAGCTGGAGAAGGTGTAATCTATAATTTTGTTTGCTTTGTTTGTTGCATATGTCTGTTGTTTTCTTGTTTTATTTGTTTTTGTTTTTAGTATAGTTTAGTTTAGTTTTTTTTTTCCTTAATATATATTATGTTATCGTAGTATAAATAAAATATTTAGTAATAATTTATATTGGCTATTTCTAATTGTTTACATATCACAGTTTTGGTTGGTTGACTGGTTTTTTTCTTTTTTATATTTGTATGTTAATTGACTGTATGTGGTGTAATCTTAATAAATAAATAAATATTATCGATAAAGAGTGGAATATTAAATTTTAGTAAAATAATATTATCATCAATGTATAAAAAATGATTTCTTTTTCGCATTATTTATTGCCACATTCACTGTCAATTAATGTTTAAAAGCTCTATTTTTAAAAGAATAAATTTTAACTAAAGTGGCGTTAACCCATTCAAACAGTTTTAAATAACTTATAAAATTCAAAGAAAGGTTTTTCTTTGTAGAGCGTACGAGATGCTTGACCTGATTTTAGTTTGCGTCCTTAACATCCATTACTCTATGAAAGATGCTTCTACAAACTTAGATTATTATATCTTAACTTCCACCTTCAAATCATTCAGACCATGTCTCTGAAATTTGCCAATAATGCCTGTGATATTGAAATTTATCTGCGTAGAATAACTTTTAATAAGATGATATTTAAGAGGGAGTAAAATGTGAAATGGATGTATCACAAGTCATTTCAACATAACTGAGACTAGAGATAGAGTTCTGAGAACTTTATTTAGATTTTATATTTTTTAGTTAATCTCTTGTATGTTAGTTAGATTTTTAAAGTATAAACTGTAGGGTGTGAATGTTAAACGAGCTATGACGTAAGATGTTGATTATAATATAAAATATTATTTTTATTTTTACCACAATCGATGTTTAACTTCTTGTTACCGAATCAGTTTCAGGAGTTTATATACGCAGCAAATATATTTCTTTGTCCGTTTATTCGTATTTATAACGTTGATGTACCTACGAAAAGATCTCTTAACCTAGTCGTACAGATCTGTCGAACACAATACAAATCACACAAATAAAATAGAAACACATTTTAATTGTAATAATCAGAAAATTTCACAATTTAATTCCAATAACATCTTATTTTTCTTGTTATCTTTCTTGCCACGTTTGCCGTCGAAGTTTCGGCAGAAGGTCGACGTCAACTCGACCTCCAACTAAAAGAAAAAAGATTCCTCCGAGAAATTTTCGAAAACTTTAAGACATTTATTAGGCACCAATTTAATACTGTTTGAATTGAACGTATGTTACCTACATAAATAATGTTAAGGGTTAAGAGGTCCCTCTGTTATTAGTTGAGTAACGAAAAATATTTAAATTTGGTCTGTAAAATGTAATTTTTTTAGATATTAAAAAGCCTACATTTTTCTCACTTGATTCTGTATTCTATAGCAATATATAAATAATCGTGTTGTATAAAAATACTCGTATATATACAGATTTTAATGACAATTTATAGAAATATTTCGTTCCCAGTATTATCACAGTTCGACGTGTACACAAAACTGTAAAACATGTACTTACACTTACAACGTCCACTTGTAAAAACCTATGCAAATTTACGTCGTGAAATATTTAAATTTAGAATTCATAGAGAATTCGTTCTGCGCACATATTAGAACGTTTTAGGACATCACCCGAAATCTCAATGATATTTCTGATTTGTTTTCAATATGATAAAGGTATAAATTTAATCATTTTTATTTCAACATTCAATTAGTAAACCGATCAACTGTAATTAGCTAATACTAATTACACACATCAACGCCACAATTTCCATTGCCGCTTTTCTTTTGTTTACAACTCTTGCAAAGTGCTGTTTCTAATGCTTTAAGCAACGTTCTAAAGGTTTTCGCTCTAACGAACTTCGCTTATAGTAAATAAGCCAGCCAGGGCCACAACTCACCGATTGGCTGGCGTCCAAGCGTTGGGTGTCGACGTATGTGACGCCATAGAGTGGCCATTATCGGATACCTTCCGGACACATGTCTAAAACTATTGTAGCCACATTGTAGATCACCGTACGGCCTGGGAAATGGCTTGTGTTCGGACTTAATGTTAGGAAATAGATTTTATTGATGTCACTTGAATCTTCAAGAATATTTAAATAATGTGATTGTTCAACCATCAGATACTAGGTGTAAGATTCGCTCGCATAAAAGGACATAAATTTTTTAAATGATCAAATTTATGATCCAGATACCTAGCACGTTATTTTTGTATATTAAAAAAAATACTACTAACCCTAATACTACTAAATTGTTAAAAAGCCAATAAATACATGTAAATACGTATAAAATAACAAAAGTCTGACGAAGAGACGAAAATAAGAATTGAATTGTACACACCTTTCAAATAAAACGTAAAAACTTGGCCTGAAATCTATCAAGACGAAATCTAGCCTGATCATGCAATCATCAATCGTGCCGAAGCATTCTTTTGTGGGATATAAACTGTAAAAAAAGATTTTCAACCGCCGATAATAATAAATTATTCTAACGACATGGATGGAGTCCAAATGGGCTGGATTTTCTATCGATTGTTTTGGTTTGTATTTCTTTACGAAGATTACTTTACATGTTCGAGATACTTCAAAGAAGTCTTCGATATATGGTTTCTATTCATCGTGTTCAGCGATTTTGGATTTGGATCCAAAAAATAAGTCAGGCAATTTTTCTCTAACTTTTGTTAAGTTTCGCGCCATTACCTTTCAAATATAATGTTACATTTGATTTGTACAAAAACATCATGGAAATATTTTCAACTAATAAATGAGACAACTAATACAATTCCTCGTGAATTTAAATAAGTAGCCTTTAACAGACGAATTTTTGAACTTTTTAATATTTTATTATTATATTTACTATATATTTAATTATATATGTTTAAAAAAACTTTTAAAATAAAACGCCTAAACATGCGTCGCGATGTTTATAATCCATAAATTTTTCATAATTAACCGAAAGAACGAACTTAACAACAGTATTCAAATTTTCGTTTTCACTTATGGATATCAAATTCTTAAGCTTACCCGAAAATAGGTGTGTTTTTGTTATCAAATGGGCCATAAACTAAGATAAGCAAATCGTCTGTTTAGACAACAAACTTGTTGGGGATTACTGGCTCTAAGCTGCACTAACTCTTCAATTTGACGTTCGAGATCAATGGTGGATAACAACACCGCTAAGTGTTTATTGATAGCTAAGCTCTGCTCTTGATAACTTTATCTATAAGAATTAAACTGATTTGTTTATTTTTGTTCATAAAAAATGTGAGTTAAAACATCATTTGGATTGAATTCATTCTTTACGTTGTCTGTCTGATATGAGAATTAGTGCTAAGATTAAAGCGGGACCATTACAAGGGCTCTATTGAAAATATTTGTCGATTAAATACAGAGCAATAAACGTATATCTACTTGGCTCGTGACTCTGAATACCAGACCAAACCTTCGAAAAAAGAAATAATAATAATTTGACATCTGTATATATAACATGTCGTCGTATTAAAAAATTATTACTTATACAACTTCGGGAACCCTTTTAATAAACAAACATATTACTAACTCATCAACATATCAATGAGTTTGATTTATCATTCACCATTGTCAGAAAAAAATAATGTATGGCTGACTTTTCCCCCACATTAGTAGGCCCCTCTTTAGCGTCTTGAAGAATAGAGGATTCATATCCCCTAATTTCCCCTAATTCTATTGAATAATGACGGTGCGTCACGCTAGATTGCCACGGTAAAAATATAAATTGGACACGGAATGGATAACGAAAATGAACAAACGATTTGGGCAAACTTTTAAAGATTCCATATTTCACGGCAGTCCGAATCGTTTTAAAGTTGCTATACTCTTTGTGAACAAAATGCTCTTTGTGATTTTCTTGTTTTTGTAATTTTCTTTGTCTAGTTTGTATTTAGACTGAGAGAAGAGACGAGTACTTGATTTAGCAGGTGAAATCTAACTGCTCTACTTATTACATTAATAGATATAGATAGATATTTTGTTTATACAACAGTCCGGCCATCCAGAAAGGTGGTTACGACTTTTTCTTTATTTATTCGATTTGCATAGAAGATTATTAAAGTTAAAAATGTTGTGTAAAGATTTCAATGATGTATGAAATAAAACACGTGTCTTTAGATTATTTATTAAAAAATTATAAAAATTACATTGACGGTTCTGTGCATAATATGCAAAATGTAAGTGTATTAGAAAGCGATAATAATCTAGTAAAACTTTGCTGTATTATTATGTAGTTAACACGGATTTTTTTAACACAGGTTGTTTTATTTAATATAATAAATATAAAATAAATACTTAAGAATTTATTACCAATTCGACAAATAAAATAATTAATAAAAAAATATTATTAATTTTATCATTCACCATTTTATTAAAAGCAAACATATACTACACAGACTGTATAGAATTAAAAAGATCTACATGATACTGAACATGATTTTCTCCGTTTCTGATAATCTTTTACTAAAGATACCCTGGTTTGTTAAATAAATAAGATAAATTAAATACTAATATAACAAAAAACAGTACCGTGGATGTGCAAACAGTAGAGGAATGGCGCGGCTCCTACTTAATAGTTATTAAGATTACTTAGTAGTTGTATTAAAAAAATAAGTACTTCGAGCAAAAGTTTACGTAAAATGTTCATATGAATAATCTGACGTGCTCTACATGAACTAAGGTAGCGTTTAGTATGCTTTATAATGTCCAAGGCTTTTTATAGTTAAAAAGTTTAACTACTGGAAAACGTTGATTTTAAAACAAAAAAACTATCGCCGCATTTATGTAATATATAATAGTATTTATACATTGACTTTAAATATTAAGCGTATTGTTTAAAATATAATACATTTTGGTCTTTTTATCCACCTAGATCTCTATCTTAGAAATGAAAATATGTACAGGAGTTTCAATATAGTAATAATAGGTTTGAGTTCAAACAGATTAAATAGATGTTATTCTCAAACAGTGTTTCTTCTTTGTAACCGAAAAATACAAACGCTATAAAAATCTCTCTATATCGATACTTCACAAATGCGTGGTACGTAAATCTCACACCGGAAACGTAAATTTTATTCAGGTTCAATAACAAGAATTGCATCCAACATTGTCATATTTTAATCTGTCACAACTCTATAACCTCAAAAACACAAAGTGATGAAATTCATGCACATCTGTTGGAGGTACTGCCTCCAAGATATCGTCAGCCATAATGGAACTCTTTGTTCGTATATCCACTAAGGCTCTTTGGGCTCATCATCACTTCTGGGTCACTTTCAAATCGCAACGGTTCGAGGGGAGGGATATAATCCACCCCATACATGCTCGCTCCAGCAGTTGGGTATACTGTGGATAGAGGTTTCATAGGACGTAATGTTCGGGTACTTTCTCTATACAGCATATCTGGATGACCTGGATCGTAGAAGTTTCCAGAAATATGACTTACATCGTTATCTATATCAGACGTTGCGTCACTGAAGATATTCGGAGCCTCTGTTGTAAACATATCACCGTTTTTTGCTTTGTGTTCCCTTTTACGGTTAATATAGAACCGGACGATCATAAGGGACAGAGTTAAGATTAAGAAAATAGATATCGCTACGCCAATATAATAGTAAAGGGTTTCATTCGCTTTTGATCGACCTGAAAGGAAAATTCAATCTGTTAATAGAAAGATAAAACCACAAAATGTACCTGCAAATAAATAATACTGGAGATGGACACAGTTATTTAAAAATTCTAAGTAACGCGAAAGATAATGCTCAACTATGTATTACGGATATAGGTGAACTCTTAATAGATGTCATCTCAAATTGCCATGTTAAAATTGTGGTGATATAATTTAAAGTATAAATGATTAACATCTATTTAAGACACATATACCATACACTAATGTTAGATATACAACCACAACGCTAATTCATTACAAAAGTCCTCTTAAATCGTCCACTCCGAATATCATGAACGCATTCCCGCTCAGCGGCTAACCGCTTTCATCTGCAATTATTATCACCTAACACTAAATATCGGCAATTTTACCCGATATTTAACAATAATTGTACCCCTAATCGAGTGATGGTAATTGAGCAAATTAAATAGCTAATTTGACAAGTTGGCTATCGTCTGGGGACCTGACCACCAGCTGAATGTGTGTTTGTGTTGCCAGTATATTATTTTTTCTAGGAAAACCTTTGTCCCAAATTATAATTGTCTCTAAATGATATAAGACTTAAGTGATAAATTCATCATATTTATATAAAAAATGCACATAAGAATTTTCAACTCATAAGAATTTTTTGCATTAAAATACTCATGTCGCTTGCCTTTCGACGTTTAATTGACGTTTTTTTAAATTAAATAGTTTACATAAAACATATTTATTTATCGTAATACGTATATCGGGGATAATTCTTCGAAATCCAATCAATTGTAATAATCGATTAGATTGTCTGTACTTATATTTCAAACGGCAAAAATAAACGCAGCGTATTCATATAATGTGTAAAATTAAATCCTATTACATGAATATTATACCTGATCTATTTGCAGAATCGGCAGTGTTTTCTGATACCTTTTCCTTTTCTAACGAAAGATGCATATCATCCGATGGAGGCTGCAACGCGGAATCAGCAATTGGTGTCGCAATGTTGCCGTCCCAATGTTCACCAGTATCTAGTCATTTTAAATAAAACCTCTTTAACTGATATAAAAAAAATAACTGTCAATTCAAAGACCCTTGCACATCATACTGCGCGTGTTATACTTGTATATAAATAGAAGTAATTATAAAGAAAGAAATTACAAACTATCCTATGCCTTCACCCAGGGTGTCAGCAGGAAGCTACATTAAAGCAGAGAGATCTTTACTTTTAGATTATCTTACTATGATAAGAGGCATTCCGTATATAAAACTAAAGAAAAATTTCGTTGTGTTTTCCCTGCAAGGTCATCATGTAAGTGGTGTTCACTTAATAAATTTAACACACAAATACCTGAATCATCAAAAAGCCCTTGATCTTGATTCACTTGAGTATGCAGTACTTCATCCTTTTCAGCGGGACTCTCATATCTCTCAATTAGGACGCCTAAGGGCACTAACAAAAAATGCAAACTTAAACAAAACTGCCAAATGATATCAATTATATTTAATCATTATTCCAAAGATACAGATAAAACTTACCGCACGCGTACGTAATTTTTAGATACGCCCTCGAAGAAGGATTACAAGGAGATCCGAATGTTTTGCGATTTGCCAACACCAGGCATCTTCTTTTGCCGTGACATATCTGCATTACTGTCTCCAATGCGTACGGGGCGGTGCAACCTATTAATAAAGAGCATTTAATTAATTTGTATTACTCTTATAAAATATGTCAAAATTATTATTATGCTCTTATTATTGAAAAAAAAATAGTTTTTAAAATAGGAGTTGGAGGCTCACCGATGTTAAACTTACTTTCGTCGACGACGCCTTGGGCTTGTGGGCAGGTCATGGAGTGAGTCTCGTACGCGATTCTTCCATAGTGCGCCTCGTAGATGGCTAATCGAGAGTAGGGGCTGCAGCTCAACTTTATTACGTCGTCTTCACATGCAGTCCGACTCCGAAACTCGTCTGTTTAAAAAACAAAACGTACTGTGTTACTTGGAAGCGCTTAAAAATCGTTGGGGAGTATTTTTATATTAGGTGTTTACCTATCAAATTGCCGTTTTGTTTGAAAAAAGTTAAAGTGTTTTTTTTTTTCGAACTTATTTATTTCTTTTATTCAAAGTAATCACCCCTGCAATCAAAGCATCTTTGCCAACGCTGTGGCAGTTTATGGATGCCCTTCTTGAAAAAATCAGCTGGACGGGAGACAACAAACTCTTCAAAGGCGTTTTGTACTGCCTCTCGGGAATTGAATTTCTTTCCCGCTAAAAAGTTGTCAAAATTTTGGACAAAGTAATAGTCGGTAGGCGCAAGATCTGGTGAGTATCCAAAGACCTTCCAAATCCAACTCATGCAGCTTAGAGACGGTCTGTTGTGCAGTATGGGGTCGCGCGTTGTCGTGAAGTAGCAGTGGAGACGACCGATTGTGGTCAGTTCTTCAATCACACATCTGCAGTAATGCTCTCGCCGTTTTGTATAAAGCTATGATGGATCACACCAGCACTAGACCACCAAACTGTGACCATCACCTTTCTAGGGGTCATTTTTCGTTTTGCAGATTGCTTTGGTACCGAACCAGGATCTAACCAACTGAGCGTTTTCGATTGTCAAAAACAATCCATTTTTCGTCGCACGGAACAATTCGCTTCAAAAGTCCTTCATTTCTGTGCCTGTTAAGCAGCGCAAGGCAAGTCTCGACGCCTACGTTGCGCCCGTTAAGTTCGTGGGGCACCCATCTATCAAGCTTTTTTATCTTGCCAATCTGTTGCAAATGGACCAATATTGCTTTGATACTAACATCAAAAGCTGCTGCCAGCTCAGCTGTAGATTGAGATTCATCAGCTTCCACAATCGCCTTTAATTCATCATTGTTGACCAAAGTTTCCGGACGACCACGAGGTTCATTTTTCAAGTCAAAATTCCCAGAACGGAACCGAGCAAACCAATAACGGGTTATACGTTCGTTTGTACAGTTCTCTCCGTAAACGTCGTTGATGTTACGTGTCGTTTGTGCCGCGTTGGTGCCACGACGGAACTCATATTCCATAATTACACGAAATATCAAAGTATCCTTTATGAGGAAAAATGTTGAAATGTAATGAAAATACAACGCTAATCAATGAACAAAAGACTGATTTTGTAAGTAGAATGGCATATTTTTAAATCAAAATTAATTTGAATTTAGAATTCAAACTTTTTTTTGTTTGAAAAAGTCTGTACTGCAATACGGCAATTTCATAGGTAAAGACCTATTGTTATTCTTCTTAATACGCTCATAATTATACAATTTCCAACAAACTTTCCTTAGTTATATATCATTTAATTCGTAGATAATTTTATTTAGATCATATAAAATTACGAAGCAGGAATTTATTAAATATATTATTTATATCATGATTTATAAACTAGTGTGAGTCCTTTTAATGGACTAGACTAAAAGTCTACGTTGACTGGTCAACATTGTAAGAAAATATATCACCTGTCAAGACGTGACGTAGAATTATGATCCTAATGAACTCTGAATAGCAAGCTTTCACACATTAATTAAATGAAATGCGATATTACGCCTATTTTCCTGTTTTGATAAAAACAGCGACATTGTGGACTTCTGTATTAACCCAAAAAACCCCATTCGGAGTGGTCACTAAATCAATTAACGTGCTTTTGAGAAAAAATTTATTCGTAATTTTTCTAACTTTTTCTTTGTTCCAGGTTTTTCTCGACGAGATTTATTATTTTCACTTAGTTTACACAGCTCTACTTTGTTATCTGAAACCTGTATTAATTACTCGATAAATTAAGGTGCATTATTGAATATACTATATAAACATGTCTCAACCCTTTCCATTAGAAATACAAAACCACGAAATAAAAGCTTCTTTCTTTGATCAATTATACTTTGAGTGCGCCGTAATGGAGCAATCGTTACTTTATATGTAAACGGGCGTTTCCAAATTGCGGAGGGAATGAAGTTGCAAGCTATCATTATATCTATCTCTATATGGGTAATAACACAACTGATTGAAATACACTATTTACATATATACATGCATTAAAAAAAGAAAAAGGAAAAGAGCGTATAAGTATCTTAAAGGCCGGCAACGCACTCGTGAGGCCTCTGGCATTGCGAGTGTCCATGTGCGGCGGTGTCACTTTACATTAGGTGAGCCTCCTGCCCATTTGTTCCCTCTATTAAAAAAAGTAACAAGTAAATCATAGCTAACAAATATCTTAGTTACACAAATGTTAACCGTAACAGGAATCAAATCGGAACCCTCTGTTGGGTGGTCCACCATACTTACGCCAATGCTGCAAACATCATCAAATGGAAACTATGATTTCGAATCATATTCGTTGGCAATTAAATTTACATAAAAAAAATTCATAATCAAGCCTAAACATACCATTTTTCCAATATCCCTACCGCATCACTCACTAAAACGTGCGTTCTAAACGCTAGTCTAGACAGCAACAAATACACCACACCTATGACCACGCCCGGGAGTGGTCGGCCGGTGACCTCTCCCCGGAATTTAATAACTTCACGTAAATCACTACACTAGCTTCGCCCTCGTAAAACCATTGCCACGATTAGCGACCCCTCACTATTCGAGGAAGCTTGCGTGATGTGAAAATGCATAGATACAAATACATTATACCAATAAGTCTATTGATTACTTAGTGTAAAAGCTTCAAACACGCTTCTGTTTGATAACCGATTTTTCTACAGTATAAAGAGAATCGATACTTAAAAATCTCAAATCGAGATTTATAGCCTTTGAATAGAAACATTCAACGAGTCTAATACATATAAAGCTATAAAGAACCTGTAGTAGCATCTCACAATCTGGAGATGAATTGCGAACATACAACATAAAAACGGCAGCCGGTTCCTTATAATGTGCAAGTATGAAAATACGTGACAAAATATTTGATTAAGTAACATTATAATTTATTACGTTTCTATTTTAGTACATTTTCACATATTGCGCCATATGAAATAATAAGCCATTAGGACTCACATGAATAAATAAACGAACCATAAATCAGGATCGCTTGCGGGCTTCAGCAGAATCTTACGTGAACTAAAAAGAAACGGCCAATAACTTTCCCATAATGGCTGTGACGACTAGAACCTAAGTTCTGAATGAAAGAACAATATCAGCTGAGTTATTCTGTTTTATCACAGTTATCAGGCAGACACCTTTGGATAAGTATTATTTGTTCCAAGTACGATCTTGAGTCAACGCGAAATCTAAATGTTCTTAACTTTACAGTAATGTCTTGGATTGCAATTGGGCTGTCGTTTTCGAACACCGAAAACTTGAAAAGCTTATATACTTGAAATGCGTAATATTTAATTAAAATTATATGTTTGTATAATTCTTATAGACCTCTATTACAATATCTCATACAAGGTTTTAGGATGGTTCGTTAGTTAGTTCAAGGATAGACAGTTATGGCTATTAATTAGTCTTTCTAGCGTCACTAAAAGAAAAATTATGTTATAGTATAATAAAATTTCATAATGGATATCAATTTGCATTTAATATCTCGACGGAATACAACTTAAAACTTAAATACATTCTAATTAATTACCATCTACCAATGTTTGGTTGGCTAATAAGATACGAAAAGTCGAATTGTGTCATAAAAATAGCGTTTACATAATACATAATAATAACTCACGAGGTCGGCATTTAAAAGCGACTTCGACGAAGTTTCTTGCATGAGGGCAAGGATCTGCGGTGCCAGCTTTCAGTTTGGTACTGAACTTGCAACTCGGCTTCTTCTGGCACGCTACCACCACCGTTTGAAGGATTGAGTACTGTTAAAAAATTATACCTTAAATATACGGGATATATATACAATATAAGAATATTTCAGCGTTTAGTACGAATCATGTACCTTTTTTAGTGTTTAATTGCTATACTATTTTCCAAGTCTAATATAACAATTGAATACCGCAAAAAACGTTCGTCAAGTGTTTTTGTTTTTTTGTGTATTTTGTACTATGGACTTCGTTATTGCTTTGCGTTTGAAGGTGGCGAATACATATTTAAATGTTCAGTTAAACTATACTGTAGGATACTTGTTTGAGATATACCTGCATGGCCGTGGGCCGCAAACACTTCTCAACATCGGATACGTTTTGTGGCTCAGTCTTACAGTTATAGCCTCCCGGCGATGCCTTCCCATATTGAGCAACTTGTATACTAATATACGTTCCTTTAGCACACGACAAAGCCACATCTTCATCGTAGCATGCCGCTCGTTGTATCGTCTTTAGGGTACCAGCAAGCAGACCTGTAGAACAGATAACAGTCAATTAACAGCGCAGACTTGCTCTTTCCCTATATACTATATTATAATATAAAGAGGTCTCTCGTAGAAAATCTGTATTTGTATTTGTATTGTTAGTTTAATTTAGCCGGTTAATATTAAACTTTCAAAATTAACCCCTAAAGACCCTTCCGACCATATTTGGTCTCTATTATTCGAATTAGCGCACTCGCGCTCGCACAGCAATTTAAGTCCATTTGATAGACTTAGAGACAACTTTTGTATGAAGATGTTTGAGGTACGACTTATCGATTTGTATTCTATAATCGTTAGGGGGGGCTCACCCCCCGCGGCGCGGGGCAATATTAAGAAAGAAATGAAAGTGTATTTTAAAATGAAATATCGCGTCTTCGGTAGTATAGTGGTCAGTATCCCCGCCTGTCACGCGGGAGACCGGGGTTCGATTCCCCGCCGGAGAGAGACTTTTTATTTTTTTGTATTGTAACTACTCTTCATTTATTATCTGTTTTATTTAATTCGATTATTTAAATAAGCAAGACCATGTTGGTGATCAAAGCTCACAAAGAATGGATGTATTGCTAAAGCAATATTACTAATGGAATATTGGAATGGAATATATTACGATTGATCTTTTGTAGGTACTGTTTGTTTACTTAAGTTATTATTTCTCTCCAACGATATTGAGAAGCATTTCGCTCATTATCCAGAATAAATAAAATATTTAAGTAAAAATATGTTTAATATGCTCAACACATGTTTTACCAAAACGCTTAATAGTTATAAATCTCAGAAACTATTGGTGCGAATTGTAAATTATTTTCGTGTAGGATACTCCAAGTGGAGTAGATTAGTAGAATAGTTGATTAGTATCAATGAAGACGCTAAATCGCATCTCGCTAATATCTATAAGAGCGAATTACTGTTGAGATAATGAAAATTTTGTTTCCTTTTTGCACGACAGCACAAAAATTATAACTATTAACCGCATAGCTTAAAGCAGCGAGGCTATGTAACAATGAAATTGTATTTTAATAGCATCGTATGATTGAACGTTTGAAAATCAATAGGTGAAGGTGCAAAGTGATTTATGACAGCAACTGCGCTGAAACAGTTTGCGATATAATACGCCCATGATTCATATATGTGAAGGAATTTTATTTTCGATATGTTTGCTGGAGTGTTTCATTTTTAAAGGGCATGGATGATAGAAGAAATCGTTGAAACCAACCACATACAATTTTATCACAACGATAATAAATAATAAAAAAATATACTACATCTGTGGTGGCGTTTCTGATGTACACCCTCTAAACTAAAAATCTCTAAATTTAGCTTTAGACCTGTCAAACAGTTTTAGAGAGCGTAACCTATTCTGTATAATATATTGATAGCAATAAGGTTTAAATTGTTAATGTAGAAATATATAGAATAGGTTACACGCGTTTGACAGGTCTAAACCTATTTTACCTAATTTACCTAATTTAGAGATTTTAGTTTTAAAGGTGTACATCAGAATCGCCACCAGTATCTGTTATTTAAATAGCGGGCGATACCATGGCGAACAGCTAGTCATGATTGAAGTAGAAATTAAATTAATGGTATGAAGATGCTGGAAAGTAATATTTTTATAAACATAAAATTGATGAGATAAAAATATTCTCTTAATACTTATTAATTGGTTAGATTTAATAAGTCTTGTTAATGAGTTCATGGTCAGAGTATCTTAATAAAGTATAGAATTTAAGCTTAAACCAAAGTATGTCTGGGAATATAAATTTGAAGCTGCAAAAACAGCTTCTTTATATTTGTAAGTGACTTTAAATAATATGTTTATGAGGTAAATAAGTATAATATTTAAAGAATATACCTAACCCATCTATTTACAGATGTTTGGTTTATGAAAATATTAAACCAATTCTACGTTCTGTTCAATTATTTTATCTTACAATCAAAATTGTTCTTCCAAATGATTTTTGCATATCGACAACAGTACAACTGTGTTAAAGAAACAATGCCTAAAGAAATACTGACTCAATCAGCACGAGGGGTGAGTTAGGAGATAATAGGTGTATGAAGTTCTTCAAGTGCGACTTTTACCTTTATTGCTTGTATGAAGGCAATCGCATCTGTAATCTAGCTACCGTCGTAAAAATAGACTTACTGAAATCATGTTAGTTCTACAGAGCGATTTGCTATTGGATGGGTAAATCGGACGGATTATTAAGGCCAAGTCGCAATTGTACTAGTAAATATAGTAACTAACACATAATTGTATAACAATTAATAATCTTGTCTTCAATTAATAATATATCTTCTCTATATACTTAAGCTCCTTGTTTATAACTAGTTGACCCGAACGTTATTTTGTCAAACATGTGATTTCTAGCAATCGGTTTTTTAAAGAAAAACACTTTATTAACGGATTTATGTTATGTATTTTTGCAAAATTTATATATATTTTACATTATTTTTATTTTTTTTTCCGACGTTTCGCGTACTTTACAGCATGCGTGGTCACAATAGACTCAATCATATTTTATTTAAGTAAACCCTTAACATTTAGGGGGATAAAAAATAGTTGTTAGCTGATTGTACTGAATATGGATATAAAATTTTATAAAAGACGGTCGAGTCGTTTCGGAGGAGTACAATAACGCAACCCGTGACACGAGAATTTTATATATAAGATTTCATACAAGAATACAAATTAAGCTTAAAATATGTAGTTAATTAATAAGGCATAAATTAATGTCTCTTTGACATGGTGACCTCTCACTTTTAAAAACACTTGTCTTCATTGAAGTGACAGACCTTTAATACTTGTATAACAAAAATATTATTATACATTACTACAGGTATATTTTTAACTACCTTAAAAAACGAGGAGGTTCATAATACGACCTGTGTTTTAGAAAATTTGTCATTTATATTTTTTTTTTGGTGGGGACACATTCAAACGTACCATAGATAAGGAGAAATCGAACAAAATCTTTTGAAAACGTTTCTAACTATTCTCAATATGTTTTTTTGTATTGCGAATAATAAAGAAAAAATCTGATATGATATTTTATCATCTTTGAAATGTCTTTAGTTTTATGACAAATGTACTCATACAAAATATATTTAATGACCGGTGGCGTTGTAAATAATATGAGCTTTACTGTCCCACACTCTGTCAACGTTATTCTAAAATATAATGATCTCCTATTCACAAAGACTTCGCATGAGCACCAATAATGAAACGGCAAAAGTTTCCTTATACATAAAATAAGCGCAGTAAGTTCCTCCATTACGCCACAGAGTATATATTTTTGACAGATTTGATAAGACACAGTGAAGCCTCCAAAAAGTTATTATTTTAGACTATAGCATTCGTTGTCCTAACCTTTTTGGCATTACGTTGGAAATTAATGAATAAATGTTGACTATCATGATGACCAATATTGTAAAATTATTTGTTAAAATACAATGTTAAAACAAGTTCTCGATAACAGTATATTAGTTAACAATTTGTAACCGCGTTGTGGTAAAATATAGATCAAAGTTGCAAACTTTGAACTCCGTTAAACTAGTTTTATATTAATGCATATATTATTTATATAAACTCGGGTTCAATAAAATCTGGACACGATTCACACATGGTCAGTTAGCCCCAAAATAAACTATATTTATATTATCATATAATAATTAAATATTATAACACATACATAAAACCAATATGTTAATGCATGATGCTAATTACGATGCTGGGAATGGAACCCATTCGGCAGTCCGGATGCTCACCATTGCACCACCTGACTATATCAAATATTGTATAGTGATAATTATATAAAGCTATACAATAATAGAGCTTATTTTGTAGTACATATGGTATATATTATAATTTCAATACTCTACAATTCTGTAGAGTATTGAAATGAAGCCTTACTAACATACTTACTACATAACTTATATATTCCACCTCTTGTTCGTTATTAACCAAACTGCTTTAATTGATTAAAGAAATACTGTCAGAAAATAAGTTTAAAATAAAATTAATTCTAAAACATTGCATACATTTACTAATATGCAATAAGCCATTCTTTATTTTTAATACGTAGTTGACAAGTAGGTCATCTATGTAGGGAATAAGTATTAAGGCTAGGTCGTGTAGCAATCAATAATCCCCACAGTATCTGCATAATTTTCTGACATACACTCAGGTTTAGCGTTCCGCAAAGGAGTCATCGACTCTCGAGCAGGCGAAAATAGAAAAAGGTGTACTGTTCACTTTCATGGTGCTTCGTTCTTCACCTGAAAGAGAGGGAGCGCGGGACTTTTCAGATTCTCCAAAAAGCTAAAAAAAAGTATAACAACTAAAAAAACCTGTTAACCATGTAATTTTAATGTAAAAAAGGAATAAATGCTACAACAATGGTAGAAAGGTTGAAACAGAATTGTCATATTAATAATAAAATACAGTATGGAACCATAGTCCTATAACAAAGTTGATAAATTTTTATTATCGATGAATTCCTCTGGGAGAGATGGGACGAGAACTTGTTTACCGTATTGAGATTATCCAAGGCAATATTTCCAAGCGAATAAACGCATTATTAATAACCTCGAGTTTTATTAACTATTAAAAAACTGTTTGCAATATTGCAAGTTTTATTTGTATCAACGTCTATGTCTCAAAATCGAGGAAGAGTACAACAGTTAATTGTAATTAAACTGTTTTAGTTATTATAACTAAACGGGTTAAAGTACTTTATTGTTAAGTAATGTAATATATCTATTTAATATATTTCCTTTTGAAACAATTTCAGTTAATCAAATGAAACACGGAATTTTTCAGAGAATGACAATTGCGTCGTTTGTCCAAATACAAGTCAACTAAGGTCCCTTATAAATTAATAGTAAATGGCTCGACATAATGAGTTTGAGGAAAGTCTTCAGCAACAAAAACAACGAATATCCACCGAAAACTACGATTGTCATCCCCAGAGACGTTTCAATTTTCTATTAACAGCGAACAAAACAAAATTTATTACATATTTTTCACTACTTGACGTTCCTCGGTGGATAACTTGGCAATTTTATTAAAGCGAAAAGCTCACTTCATCACGCAACAAATAAACACGGTTTTCATACAATTTGTGTTGACTCATCCTTGTTAATATATCTAGATGAAGTCTTGTGAAAAATTTATTTAGCAATGTGTGTTCCTTTCAGTCAGTCATACCTATATCTACATTAAATTTAGAAATTCAACTAAATATGACCTTTTTGAACGAATAACATTAATATTATATTTATTAATGTTATATTAAATATTTAGTATACAGTATAAGTAAAGAACTTTGAAATTGTAACATGCAGTTAGAATAAACATAATGTATTTTATTTATTCGTATATTTGATTTATATAACACAAAATAATATTTTCATTTACCCAATGTTACGACAACATAAGAAACTGATGACCAATCCAAAATAAGGGATGAATTCTTCATTCTATTCTACAAAACATCTTATCTACTTTTGCTAGCTACTCTCTAAAAGTGCCGGCATAGAAAGAGCCAATTAAGGGTCTCTCACATGACATTCTGATTATAAGATCAATTTTTATTCATTACTAAACAATAATTTGCGTCAAATTTAAATTTATCCAACTGTACAATTTACAAAGATAATTTAATATACATACTTAACATTTACCCCTAATTTATTTTTGTTAAATACTTTTGTATGATAAAACTGTATAAAATTATTGTATTTTATCAACACAATTGTCACAACGCCATTAATTATAACTTTCAACAGAAAATTATAACAAATATCACCTCCGTTGATGGCGTTAATATTGTAACAATGTGTCATGATAGTTAATAATATATATTATTATAATAAATCGCCTTTTAATCTGTCACCAAGTCTTTTATTTAAAGTTATATAGGTTTTATTCAATGTCTGTGATTTTTTAAGGATTGTTTACGCCCTAATAAATTCTGAATTTTTACGTTTAGGAACTATGAACTGGACGATCGTATGATCACGTCAGTGACATCTTGGACATACCTGTGTATATAATATACATCAAGTATAAGCCAAGATAGGCAAACACTGCCAACTGTAATAATCTATAAACTGAACGACAAAAATAAAAAAAGACGAAACAGTAGTTACTTCAGGAGAGTGCAATTAGATGGATTTATTTTTTAAGTCAAAGAAGTTTTGGGTTTTAATAATATATTAAACTTTGGAAAACTTCACTAGAACAAGTACGTATACGTAATGTACGATCACTTTTCGATAGTAAAAATATAGAAGAAACATTAATGAAAACAAGAAACTTAGATTAGAATGCTACTAAGTTAAATGGCACAACATTGTCTTAAGAAAAACAAAAAGATAAGACAGATTAGTCCAACATCTTGATCTAAACAAGACAAGAATACGAAATAGTTAAGAAACAGTAAGTAGTTTTCTTAAGTTACGTAAATGGACCGAAATTCCATTAAAAGTTGGGTTGACCGCGTGAAAGTGAAAAAAAGATTAGATAGATTAGGCCTGAAAAAATTGAATTCCTTGTTATATGAACTTTCACCATATTAACACCTTCCCTTGATAGATAATTCATTATTTGTGAAGTTGGCAATGTTAGTGGCGAGTCACCAAAGTAGGATATAGTACCTTTAGAAGTACCTTTTTCTTACAAAATTGACGAGTTTATTTTCAGATGAGTAGATATACTGGTCTTGACAGATTCCACGAGGAGACTCAACTGATGTTTATATTGACTGAATATTAAAAGCTTTTATCCAATATTATAAATCTTTCTTATATAAATAGCATGTCTTGACAATTCCAAAACTAAGATCCAAGTCTTAGTTAGTTTCTAGTAATGTCTTTCACGTCAATAATATACAAAGGTATTTGAAAGGTATTTGTATTAATAAGAAGGGTCTTATTAATACAGGTCAAATTCAGGTCAGATTTTTGTACGTTACATGATGATTTTTAAGACAAATGGGTGATCAGCCTTCTAAAAAATTTCAATTTACATTAAACAATAAAAAATTAGAACAGGATTGAAAGTCATACGTTTTAAGAAATTGTATCTTTTTACCAACTGTAATTAAAAGTATGTCCATGTGTTAAAAGTATGACCACGTTAAAAATATTCAGCATAATATCATGTTAATTGACGAATGCCGTGAGTAACAAAGGGTGCGTTTTTTGATATCATTAATAATTAAAACCGTGGCAATTGTGACTGGCCTTTATAGCTCTTTACATAATCGTAACCTTTGTACCTTTTAGCTCAAAATCTAGCGTTTGAACCAAGTTATCTAGCTCTACTTGTACTAACTTTTACTTTAAAATATAAATATTATCTTTTTCAATTTAGAGGAAAATAAAATTATCATTAACATATATATTTACTCAATTATATCAGCTTACCTAGGAGTAGGGTTAAGATACATGCAAAACCTTGCGTATCACACATTCATTATTTTTCTATTCCGTTACAAGAGTAAGATTCTAGATGCAATGATCCTTACGTAAGCCTTAGATACACCGATATTAAAGTGTCTCCATGTACGTGGCTAAGTCACCTGAGATAAAGATAGATTGTTCCAATACACTGCGATTTCCTAAACCTTGCTTAGCAAGGATTTCTCAGCAGGATTTATGTTTATAATATTCTATGTAAAAGTTTTCTATTCAATTGTTGTCTCTTGAGCTTTTTTATAAAAGGAGATAAATTGTATAAAACAAGTTTTACGTATAATTCACGCAGGGGTTACGAGGGTGGATCAAGCCTTCCAAATCCTTGTTAAATTAAATCCTAATTATAAAGAACAAATTAAGAAGGTTCAACATAATTTTATTGTTTGTTAAAATATTTATGAAAACATAAATATTTTAATAAACGTCTGCTATTTAATATATGATTTATTTTATTTTCGGAAGGTACTTTCAAACTGTTACAAATTAAAAATCTATTACCAGAAGTAAAGTAAAACTTAATTTCTTATGAAAATGTAATACGTAATTTTGTTTAATATTAAACAAACAATAATATATGGGTATATAATATGGGCATTTTTAATTAATATTCTATTATATTATATACTAACGAAATGTTTTGTAAAATCAAGTTATAACGCAGTGTTTGTGTGTGCACAATTTCAAGTAAACTACATTTACAGTTACATAACGTGACTTCTAAACCATGCTATTGGTGAAATAGAAAGAATAAGAGGATAGTTATCTTATTTTTATAAATTTAAGATATTCTGTTTCAAAGGTTTTCACTTGCCGTAATAATCAGTATACACAAAAACCAGCATAATTTTCTATCATTTTCATTTTGTATACAGCACATTTACCAGTCTTGGCTGTTGAGAAATTCTGAAACCGTGTAAAGCAGATTTGCAGAATTTTTTTACCTAAATTAAACGTTTTGTTAAAATAAATGTACTGTGACAATTCTGAAAAATATTTTTTAGGATTTCTTAAATCTCAACTTGCAACACACAGTATAAGCATAGCACTAAAAACAACCTTGACGGCGAGGCACTAACGTAGAGTTTCGTAGCAACCGTAGCCTGTACATCAAGTACCCAAGTTTGCTGGAAATTCTATTGAATTTTTAATTAACAGACGCAAATAAGAGTCTTAAACATTTTGACTTAGATGTCAACTGTAGCGTATAAAATATTATAAACTTTGCACTGTTAAGTCATACTTAAAAAAACGTAATTTCTTAAAACGACTTAATGGAGGTATTTATAAAAAAATATGGTAGAGGTCACGGCAATTTTTTAACACATGTTAAATATATTGGTACCTGTTTAATACTTAAACTCAACATTATAAAGCTCCTCCGAGACAAAGTGTAATGTATGCTGTAATAAAGATAATGGAGGGGTAAGTACATTCAAGACATAATGCGTCTTAACGAAATTGAGCTCTAAGACTTTTCATCCTTATTATTATCATCACAAGTGTTTTAACTTACATAAGGTTGATTTTGAAAGAAAAAAACATATTTTTTACTGAATCATAATACAATAATATGATATATTCAACATACATGGATATGCTCGCGACCAGAATACTGATTTTCAATGAGCACATTTGTAAGAGACATGAGAAAAACATGCAGATTACTATAGAAGTAAAATTAGACGTAAGAAACAAAATATAAATACGAAAAGAAGATAAAGATAAATTTAAGCACTACATACGTTAGTATTTCCACTACATCAATCTTGGCTAAGTAGTAAGCATATTGTTTTTCTATCGAAAGCTAGGTTTTTGATGACAATTTGGACTCTCAATTTGGGCAGCTTGGACGCACGATGGACATTGTTATGCCGTGATGGTTGGCCAAGTTAGCAGCTTTGTAGGTCAAAAGTCAGTTAAGGTTTAGCATTAACTTGCTTACATCCATATTTCTTTCTCTAATTATAAAATATGTATGAGCGATAAACAATTATATATAAAGATAATTTCCTATTACATTGTTAATTTAAAGTAAGATAGGAAACATTTGTTATAATTCATTTAGACAAAAGTTTTAAACCACTTCCTAAACACAGCTTTATATACAATATATATAAATGTGAAGTCGCAGACAAAAGACTCCATCAATATATCGAATAGCCAACCATCTGTAAACTAGTTATTCAGTTTAGTTGAACTGTGAGGAATCGCTCTTTCAAAACGTACTCATTTACAATTTTTTCATATATAAATCTGTCTGGAACTATTTTCAACTAAAACGTGTGTTTTCGAAAATCGAATTGAACTCCAACGCAGCTATTTGTAATCATCTCCAACTGTTATGTATCTCTCTCTAATTGTTCTCATTGTTATACAATATAACAACACATTCAGGCTGCTATTGGCTTGCCTAGATTCTGTAATGCATCGGGCATGTTTGCGGAGATGCGAATGGATGGATTCAACGCTATCGTTCGAAAAAGAGTGGCATCGCTGATATGGTATCACACTCAGGATCATAGTCATTGGGAGTGTGTTGATATCAAAACACGACACGGAATTGTTAAAAAGGTGGCGTTCCGTTCATGTTACCTTAGTTTTTTTTAATGTCTTACTTATGATAACTTACAAAGCAGATAAGTCTGAATTGTTACTAACTTATTAACCTATTTATATATGGATTGCTGGTTTCCAATAAAGTTTTATTATTATTGTTATAAAACAGATAAGTACTTTATACTGTTCTCTCCTTCTCTCTTTCCGTCAAATTGGGTTTGCGCTGTGCAAAAAAGGGTAACAAATAGACCAATTTACTTTTTGACATCTAAATGCGTGCATTAAATTTGTATAAAAATATTCTAATTCACAGGATTTGAAGGTCCAACTTCAAAAGTCCGAAGGTCAAAAGTTAGAGATAGAATTTTTGTGCAGTATCAGTAATACCATTGGCATGAACATGAAATTGAATTAGGGTTTAATTAACGCAACTATCCAGCCGGAAACAAATCGAAAATTTCTGGATTGATTCGCTTTAATTGAATAAGCCAATAGTAATGTTTAATAATAATATTAGACGGAGGAGAATAATATTGGAGGTTGGAGCTATTAGTTGCTATAGCGACGACATTTAATTTCTTTATAATTATTTTCTTCCTGGTTTCCATATTTAACATTTTTATTGGATTGACTAATTTTAATTTTTTTATGTGTTTTTTCAATTGGAATTCGTGGACCTAGCTGGAAACATATACATTTCTGTTGCACTAAGTGTAAAAAAATATAAAATTTTCAGTTTTTTATTCTCCAAAATAACGCTTAGATATTTAGACAAAGTAAATGTTATATAGCTGTCAGAATCGTCAAATTGTGACCTCGTTAGAATATTGAAGCGTAAAGCTTAACGAAGACTTTCTATGTACTTGCCGCCATCTTGAAAAAATAGTCACGATTTTCATAGTAACTGTGGAGATGTGCAAAATTTTCTCTCCCCGCATATAATCTATTTTTATTAGTATATACTAAATACTAAAAACTAATAAGCAAGTAAGTTGGTGGATGTGACTTCTGACATTGTTAGAGATGTAATGTATGTTGAAACATGAAGCAAAAAAGCCAACCATTTTGAAAAAATCATACATAATAAACTTGAAACTATCGCTGCATCGACTGTCTATACCAAAACATTCGTCCTCTGGTGTTTTGATAAAAACTGGCGCTAACAAAACATGTTGCCATGGAAACTGTACGCATGTACCATTAAAATTGTTACATTTTAAATCTTGTATTATTATTTTATAATCAAAGCTATACCGAAATATATAAAGTTAATTTGCTAGTACCTGATTGGTATTTATAAATATATAACAATAATTTACAAATATATAGCAATAACTACTTTTAATCTGCAATTATTTATTTAGTCTTCTGTTTGCTTATTATTATTATGCGGCAGTATAATATAAATAATTATATAACAAAACGCTAACCTTTCATTTATAAAAGAGGACGTGTGTTACCATAGCAACCCTTAAAATATAGAACCACCCATACACTTAGAAACTTAGTAGTAACTCGATTGTCTTCTCTCTAGATAGATAGGCATAGTCTTAAATTACAATATTATATCTAAAATCGAAAGTTTGAAATATTTATGTACACGATCAAAATAATTAATTATATATATATGACTATTATGAAAATCTTACCCTAATTGAATGAACAAAGAACGATATTAAATGAAGAATATCATAAGAAAAATTAGGTCAAAACATATAAGCTTTAAAAAACAATGCTTAAGTGCTATTATGCTCTGCCAAACAACGCTTCATGCTGAAAGTTGTGAAATATAAAATTGAATTGAATCACAACGTATGCTGCATAAACGAAAAATTCTTTTTAGAAAACCTTTGAAAGTCATACATCAATTCTACGTACACACAACAGCATTGCGTCAAATATAAATACATAAAAAAATCTTTTATCATGTATATATATCTGAGTTTGAACCAAATAAATATTTCCCGCGGATTTGAAGTAGGCTTAGGTCACATAAAACAAACTAACTATCGATTCAGCGTTTATAATTATAAATCTCTAATGCCTTAATAATAAAATATATTAAAAAAAAACAAACCTAAGCTATCCGCAGTGTACGAAGATCCTGTGAGTACCAGAGTGATATAAACAAATGCTATCGCGGCTCTCATTTTGGAAAAAAACACCTCCGGTAAATCACTTTAATTAACCCATTTGGAATCAACATAACGTCAAATTCACACATGAAAAATAAAGGCTTTCAAGGTTTGTGTGCGCAGGCGGCAAAGCATGCCCGACCGCGTGGCAATGGGTCCCCGAAAAATAGAAGCGTGTGGCCAGTGTGAGTTCGGACGTTCAACTGACGCGGGTTTAGCTTTCAACTGGTCACAAGGCGAGCCCATCAATTTAGCCTGACGTTTCAATGGACGCTCCACACTTCCCCAGAGGGAAATTAAGAAGTTGTTCTTGTAATTAAAACGTATGCTAGTCGGAGCGGCTTAAGTCTTTGTAATTATTATTTCGTTAACTTAAAGGGGATTATCGGATCATTTGACGATTTTAATTATACATTCAATTTTCTTTGTTTATGCGGGAAATAATTATATAAGATAATAATGGCTTTACAAATTAATTCTTTTCAAGTGATACACTTCTACAAAAAGTTTTATTTCCCAAATAATAAGTTAAATAAGAATTATATTTATTTAGCATTATGTAGTTCACACTTAAATCCGTTTGGCTTTCGAGAATCAATTGCTTTACACACATTAAATAAGATGACTGGAATGTCTGGAAAAGTCATTTGTATCCATCCATAAATCCATCTGCTCAAGCCTTCCAACTCGTATCAAATAATATAATTTTCTATACAATCCTACTAAAATTTTAAACGCAAAAGTTTTGACGTTAGTATGGATGGATAAGTTAGTATGGTAAAAAGTACTACATGGATTTTAATGAAATTTTACAATAATACAGATAAGCTACAATTAATAAAGATATTGTGTGAATTGTCTAAAATATCAAGTAAGTAGGTAAATAATGTACCATCTGCGAGATTTATTCTTGCATGTGCTGCCAAAACCGCTAGAGTTACACATGCTCATATGTAATGTAAGATGGAAATATTTATTATAAATTGTCCAAAAAAACCACTCTAAATATCTTATATGAAAGTCATTATAGTCAAAATAATGAACCATAACTGAAATAAATATTGATAATATATTTCAAATGCACATTTGGTAGTTATTAATTGAATCCTAAATGAAAATAGATACTTCCATCGCTTTAATTTTTATATATAATCTATGAATATATGAATATAGTCTCTTTATTAAAGTGGATGAAGCCGCTTAATGAATGTAAGTTCAGATTTATTTTCTATTTTCTTTAATTAATATAATGAAAAAAAGTTTTAGAATTTTCAGACACGATTTAAAAGGACGGCCTTATTGCTAAAAGCAATCCCTTACAGAGAACCATAGTTAAGTAATAGGTTATCAATTATCAGAGTTCAATCGCACGCCTTACAGAATATCCGCGATTTATTAATCTGTTATAAGGTATTGAATCTGATTGTGGTTAATAAAGGATTAATAACCTTTAATAAAGGACTATAAAGGCAATATTATATATAATTATATTATATTATATATAATTCATCACTCCTTATAAATTCTTTTGTTACTTTTCAATGGTAAAATAATATAGTAACGTAATATGTAGGTCTTTTTTGAACCAATGTTATGTAATATAGGAATGTTGGTCTCAATAATAAAGATTGTTTTAAAAAACACCCTCTCTAAAGACAGCTTTTTGTTGATTAAATTATACAAAACCTTCGTTTTGTGAAAAAGTAACGTAAAAACATATTTGAAACGAACGTTGATATATTTTTAAAATGCTGTTTTATACATCTAGTTATAACGGAAGACTAAGCTATATTATATTGGTAAGATTGAAGGTGGAACTACAATACTACTCGCTTTTCCATAATTTGTCTAAATCATATATTTATTGGTTAAACATAACCACGTCACGATGTTGCAAATCGTTTGTATAAAATTGTAAAACACAACCAGAGTGTTTGTTTATTACAAGAGCGACCTGTTTTTTAGCTCTATGCTTTCCAAGAATTTATGGTCCGAGTATTTTTTGACTGGTTAATGGAATCTTTGCCTATTATATCTGTGTTAGATAATCTGTGTTACAGTCAATAATACTTTTTAACGGCAGTTTTAAACACTAACGGTAAATTGTTTAGTCAATACTCCCTGTGTTACAAAAGCTTTTCATCCTAACATTTTATTGAGTATTTTATAAACTTTCCTTATATTTTTAGAGCTTTTAGATATACGATTGTTACAATTGTCTCCTTTTATATCTCGTATTTTGTGTACTTTATTTGGGGGATATACGAGATTTCTTATTGTAATAGTTTATTAAACTTTGCGATCAATCACTTCGTACAGTTATTTAGGGCTACGAAAAATTAGACAATAGATAGAAAATACTTAAATGTATAAGCATTACGGCCTCACTGGTGTGTTGCCGGCCTTTAAGCGCATAAGCATCTTAAATGCCGGCAACACACTAGGGAGGCCTCTGGCATTGCGAGTGTAAATACGCGGCTGTTACACTTTTCATCAGGTGAGCCTCCTGCCCGTTTGCTTTATAAAACACAATACTTAAATGTATAAGAAGATATACAAAGACTGTTGATTATTTTATTAGGCGAATTATAACATTTCATTTTGTAATCTTTTAAATACACAATCACTTTGTTTCAGCAGTAATTCAATCATTGTTAGCTCACGACTTTTTCAATTCAATGTGTGAAATTCAACTAAACAATGTAAATGCGATGTCATTTTAAACCAAGCCAGTCCATAACTTAAGGTGCTTTAATCTACATGATTGATCCCCTGTACTTCTCTTTGACCATTATGTGATGAGGGCTCTGACAAACGAGCGAAAGGCATCGTATCACTTCGCCTGAACTGCAAATTGATTGTACCGTGATACAGACAATTGTGGAACATAATACGATTCACAGCTCGTTGTAGCTAAGTGGTGACTGCGTATTTCAATCACCAATCGAGAATACCATCGTTTATAGTTAAGCTTTTTAAACATATCAAGAGATATGTCACACGGTCATTTAGGACCATGGTATATTATAGGCTATTTATAGCAATCCGGGAATATGGAGGACACCGTGAGCCAGTTTTATAAAAATCCTTCCTGTTTTAGTCGATATCAACTCCGGGGCAATAAATACAGATAACCTCTCTACAGATATACACTTAACTGTCTGCGAATTAACACCTTTTGCCTTCAGTCTACCGTGACCACGCATGCTGTAAAGCACGCGTGACTTCGGAAAAATTTAAAAATAATGTAATATACTTAAATTTTGTAAAAATACATAATCCGTTAACAAAGTGTTTTTTTTTAAATATGTATAGCTTTTTAATAGGCGCTAATAACTGGTAAGACTTTTAATTATTTAATTATATATATTATATAATTAAATAATATATTCTTGTCCATTGCTGACATAGTTTATATAATTATATATACGGGCTTATTACTAATATAGAAACTGTCATCGGATATATCCGAAGTTTTCTTATGGAATTTGACATAGTCTATTTCGAAGCTAATCTCAAGTATACGGAAGTGCAACTATAGACTGTTTGTGTTAGTCCAAATAAATAAATAAATAATTGCTAACTAAACAAACAAATACACATTGTGACAAATAGTTGAGGCGTAAATTATAGTGACGTCACTAGTTACGGTAAATATAATTTACGACGTGTAACTGTGTGGTTGTTAATTAACTTATTTATTTATTTATTTGGAAACAACAGACATATCACTTTGTATGCGTAGGAAAAAACTTCCATGAACTTACGATTGGCTTCGGATATATCGTGACGTTTCTCTAATTGTCCATACAAATATCGGCTATATACGTGACGCAAGCTACAAATATTTACCTTATATATATCTTGTATATAATCTTCTCATTTATTAATAGTTAATTTCTATGTTGAAGTTGTCAAGTTATGGAGAAAGAAAAAAAGTAGTCTTTATTCATACCAAATCATACCCAATAAGACATCAACATCCGAATGTTCTATAGTTTTGTAATGCACCGAGCATTGCAGTTCAAAGCACCAAAGTTCAATGACTCAATAATTATGACTGACCAACCCCTTTTTATACGAGTCGTCAGAGCTTTAAGCGCCATTTTAACTCTTAGCCTCAATCCTTAACTATAAGCGTGGAAAGTTTAGAAACATTTCTACGTCTGGAATGATTTTATACAAAAAGTCTCTTAATATTCCCATGTTGACTGCGTCTGTTTCATACAACTTTTGTAGCAAATTTGTAGCAATTTTGTCATGAAAATATTAAATCACTATTTTTTAATTTGATTAATTTTGGAGCGGTAATTTATATGTTTCAATTTTATAACAAAAGATGAGCTAGTTAGTTGGTATTTAATAATTAAAAATTCTGCTCTTGAAAAGCGACGACGGTCTTCCTAGTCCTCTGTGAGTGTGAGTGTACTCTTTCATGGGCAGCGATGTCTACATCAGGTGAGCCACTTCCAGATGTTATTAAAAAATGTATACAAAAAATATATTACTATAATTAACTTATTTTCCACGTCATTAGTAATTTATACAAATATACGATAAAATTATTATTAAATTATTGAGAAATGTGAAAACATTTAGTATTATAAGACACGCTTTTTATTACGTATACATTAAGATAAATGAGATGTTTTTAAAGTGATTTAGGTGATTAAAATGTTCATAATATCCATTTACATCTTTCCAATTTGTGAAGTGTTTTCTTTAGATTATTGTAAATGTAATAATGTTTTCGGGGTGATTCACCGGCGGCTACTATCTAATGGGATATTTTCAGGTGATATTATTGTTTAGGCAAATACGGGTCTAAATAGTTTTGCTAATTATAACAACGAGGCGTTCGACATAGAAAATAGATAATCGCTGTGCTCTGTTGTAATAACTAGTAATAAATTGTAATAAGAAATTATTTTGAGCCTTTTCCTTGTATCCTTAACAATTATAGCACACAGATACAAGTTTGTTCTATCTAGCATAACTTTCACCGAAAATATATTATCCTTTTATTATTATGATGATAGGTACTTTACTAACTTGTAGTTTTGAGCTAAGAATCCTGTTAGCTGCAAAATAACTGATTAAATAAAAATAAAGCTAAGTTATTTGTCAACTTTAAGACAGATTCTGAAACTTCAATGGTTTAACTCAACTTTAGTAATGATAAACTTATACATTTACTAAATATTTAAATAAGTTTACTATAGATTAATCGTTAAAACAATTTTCCCGTAAATCTGTAAATCAAATTATCAACGTTATTAAATTTACACCTTGGAGTTGATTGGTATAATTTTAAGGATTTAATTCCATTTTTTGCAATTTGGGAAATCAATTACTTACATTTTATGTTGTCATTAAAATAAGTACCGTTTTTAACACAAACAAATATGACGAGCGAAGTCGTCGTCGAAGCTTTCAGAAAATATAACAATTACAGAATATTATAGCTGTATTAAATATTTTAATTGCGTAGTATTAATTATATTGGGTGCCGACGAAAGATAGCGAACGCTCCATTTGTATTTATGTTTGAATATCATTATTGTGAAGTGAATTAATTCAGCCAGACATAGATTCAACAAACTCGGAGCAAATACAAAACATAATTTTCATATTAATTTTATGTTTATAGTATTATGGTCGGTTGGGAGTTCCGTTGTTATTTGTAAATTTTGACACTAGTTTCCCAGAATGGTTAACTTAGTAAATTTACCTAGGCTGAGGTAATTTGAATCTCGCTTAGCAGTATTAGAATTTTTCCCTTAGGGGTTAACACTTTTACGAAGGCTACGGAAATGTAACGGGAAATGAATGGATGAAAGCCGCGACAGGGAAAAATCTAAGAGATTTTTATCCGATCCGATACACATTTGATTTGTAATATGAATATTAATACGACCGTTCAAATAAGCAATAAAATGGGGAAATTTATTCAAAATCAATAAACCATATTATAATAATTACGGCCAATAATCGCGTCGATTTAGCATTAAATACAAGCGTTGTGATTTTAATTGCTGTGGGTTCCTTTTTCCATAATTAGGCGAAATTATTAATCCGTAAGGATTTTACTGGTCAGTTGAACCAGCCCAATAGAAGTTCAGAAGCGTCTATAATATAATAAGCAATAATCATACATTATTTAGCTTCTCCCGCATACTTCAGAACTACATGACAGACCACTAACTCTGCTTCCTATATAGATTCGTAGTATAAGATTCATAAGTAACTAAACGCTCCCTTAGTGAAAAGAAAATCGCTGATTGTTTATATAAAAAAATCTTAATAAAGTCGTTTTTAATTCATTAATGAATGAATCGTTAACTAATATAACATATTATATATGTGAAAAAAATGTCATGAGGTTTTATACTATTTAAGAATAAGCGATTCCACTTTTAACAAATAATAAATATAATATTGTTCCTCATACAATGAACTAACTTTATTATTTGACAAATATTTTTACATTTCACAGCACTCCTTCCGCTCGAGAGGTATTACGCTTATAGGAGACATTTAATCAATATTCTTTTGACAACTGCGACGGTTCCAAATACATGAGGTGTTTAAAGACAATAAAGCTCTGATTGATAAAGGTTTGTATTATTTCGACTGTTGAATTTACTTCTAGTTTAAGTTTAGTCGCTTACGTATGTATTGCAAATATTCGATCAAGACTGACTGTTCTATAGAATACAGACATAGAATTCTGTAGAATAGTCACGGAATCCAAATGAGGCCTGGGTTAGACATATTGCTCAAAATGGGGTTGATAAATGAACAGCTCTATGCCGGACGTACGTCGATTTTTAGGTTCATTACATACTCACTGGTTTCGAGGGTACTAAAAGAGAAATAGGTGTGCTGTTCACTTGCACGGTGGGGTCTTTATCAAGTGAACCCGAGAGCGACAAAGCGAGAAACATTTATGGTTCTCAGCGTTGTTCTGTTCATTTATCAAATCATCAAGATCAAAGGAGGATCAAAGTTGTGTTTCGCGTCTCGTATGATTTTATACCAAAACATCTTGTAAAAAATTTCATCTTAGGATATTTTTTATTATTATTTTGTTAACATATAAATGTTTAATAGAATCACGATTTTATGTAATGTAAGATGCACACTGCATTGCTGCTTGCATGAGTAAGCTAATATGGTACAAGCCAGAGCTTCAAAGGAATTCGAGCTGATTGCAGACATAAAACGATACAGTCGCTCTTATATTTATTTGTTTATACCAAATATCCATTAAATTTCTTTCGATATAATATTAAATATCTGGTTATATATCTAATACGTCAAAATTGTTGATTTAATCTGCTACTCAACTTATTATCATAATATTTAAAACACGCAAACCCCGAATGATAATGTCGTTGAGTATATGTGATTTTTTTTATTTTTTATTTATTTACTAACCCAAAGAGCTGTAAACATCATTACAGTCAATACAATCAATATATTACAATATGTATAATAAAAGACTAAATGAATGAAAAAAGTCCCATTTAGTCACAACAAAAAAAAGGAAAAAAAGGAAAAAATATAGGTCTTGCATACTTATGTTTTTAAATCTCTAGTTTAATCATACGAAATAGTAGTAGTAGCTCTCAGATTTCTATGTTACTTGATTATTTTCTTTCTGAATAAGCAAGTCTGTGATCATCCTTCTGTGCCTAATACCTGCTGGGCCTAAATGTTTGCCCACATTCACTTCCAAGCGAATGTTAAATTTCGAATTCAGCACGCTAAATAATCGAACGCATTACATATAAATTGAGTCGCTGAAGGGACGAAATACTAATATTCTTATTGTCATATAAGCATTATATCCGAACATTTAACAAGCGCCCATTGAACCTTCCTTGATACATAAATTATACAACAATGAACGCACAAAACACTAAGATGTAAATAAAATACTAAACAAAAGACTATAATTCTTAATTAGTACCCGTTTCCGTGTTGTTATGGACTCTGTTAGGGTGGAGCTATATCATGTAATTCGCCATTTAAATTATAATTAAGTGACAACACGCTATTCATGGCTGTAATGTATTATCAACTATATTATAATAGAATGTTTGGCGGCTTAGAAGAAAGCAATGTAGACAATGTAATAGCTATTTAATCTATATAGTTCCATGGCCTCCAGCAGGAACCAACAATATTTACGATTTTGTACTTTGATAAATGTAAAAGTGAGATTTTAAAGCTTAATTTTTTATGTAATTTAGTTATTTAATAGCGTCCATTCTGATATAAAACTGTCAAACATGCTTTAGAGAGCGTAACCTATTTTGTATATTTCTAAATTAAGGTTTAATGTTGTCGATGTAGACAATTTTATATTGAATTGTTATCTTTGGATAAAGAGCTCTTGTAATGGGAAATTGAATAATTAAAAGTTCACATACTAACTCTCGAAATACAAAACAAACGTAAATATTATATTCGGAGATTCTGTTAAAATAATTAATATTCCTTTTTCCTTAATGAAATCAAATGTAGCTTAGTGTTTTAAAAATACAATGAAAACATGAACCCTCCTTTTTAAAATATATTCTTATCAATGTCGCTCAATTTGTCGTAGAAACCTTCAGAAATTTACTTTCAAAGGATTTCAGTGATTCATTTCACTCCCCTTTTCTTTGAAGTTTCTAAAACCCCTTTGACATTTTACTTTTACAGCCGACTTCAAAAAATCGTTACGATCCGTACAATTCTACGTAATGTGATTTTATTTAAAGAATTATCTGTAATTAATGATTATTATTATACTAGCCGTGTTAATCACCCCGTCAATATACCATAATTTATAAAAAAAATGCTCAGTTAAGGGAACTTTAATGACGCTGTCCATAGGCAGTCTGCGCAAAAGTGACAACGATGATTACGCTCGCGATGATAATGAAAAAAAAGCAGTCAATAGAAGGCAGTTAATCCCATAGTTAATATCAAAAAAAAATTGGGGGGAAAAAAAAAAACCCGGGGTGGGGTTTTTTTTTTAAAAAAAAAAGAAAAAAAAAAAAAAAAAAAAAAAAAAAAAAGGCACTTTAAAAAATTCGAAAAAAAATTAAACAAAGAATAATCCAAAAGATAATAAACTACTAAATAAAAAAAAAAAAAAAAAAAAAAAAAAAAAAAAAAAAAAAAAAAAAAAAAAAAAAAAAAAAAAAAAAAAAAAAAAAAAAAAAAAAAAAAAAGTAAAAAAAACCCCCCCCTTTTTTTTTTTTTTTTTTTTTTTTTTTTTTTTTTTTTTTTTTTTTTTTTCTTTTTTTTTTTTTTTTTTTTTAAAAAAAATTTTTTTTCCCCTCTTTTTTTTTTTTTTTTTTTGTGTGGGGGGGTTTTTTTTTTTTTTTTTTTTTTTTTTTTTTTTTTTTTTTTTCTTTTTCCTTTACCCTTTTTTTTTTTTTTTTTTCCGGAAAAAAAACTCCTTAGAGAAGGGAAGGCACCCTTTTTTTTTAATTGTATTTTCGCAAAGAAGCATAAATAACTATAAACTCTTGAATTGAGTGGATAACAACCAGATTACATCTAATAATTAAAAAATATTTGACACAACTATCTTCCATAGAAATTCCTGCGATCGAAATAACTAAACTCATTAGTAGAAAGGGTGAATTTAATAAGAGGGGTATGTGACAAAGTTGGTTAAGTAGATCCTAAACAAACGATACTCTACGTGTCCAATAAGGATTCCCAGGGTTTTAATTACATTGACGTGGTATTCGTAAAAGCCGGCGCGAATTATTTCTATACGATAAATTTAATAAAAAATTTACATAGCTGGCGCTCTTCAAAGCTAAATAATAATAATTCCCTTTATTCAGATTAAGTTACATTAATTTATGAGTTACAATAATATTTTGTACTAAATTTACATCGTTGTTGATAGAAATTATATTATACTAGCTGATCCGGCAAACGTTGTTTTGCCATACATGTTTCATGCATGATTTCAATTTTCAATTAATAAATAAAAAATAATGGTTGATCGTAGAAGGGTGAAAATTTAGGATTGTATGTATTTTTGTATGTTGTAACATAAAAAAATAGAAACTAAAAATTTTGTCTGTTAAATTTAGGGGTAAATGGAAAATTTAGGAAAAATGTTGAAATTTAATGAAAATACAACGCTAATCAAAAAACAAAAGACTGATTTTGTAAATAGAATGTCATATTTTTAAACAAAATTAATTTGAATTTAGTATTTTGTTTGAAAAAGTCTGTACGGCAATTTCATAGGTTTTATTTATTTAATTATTTATCACACATTAACAATATATAATAAATAGTTATATGATACAATATTAACAAGTGAAAATGTGTAAAGGGCGGCCTTATCGCTACTAAGCTATCTCTTCCAGGCAACCCAACAGTGAAGGAGATATTAAAGCCGGTTGTAAAGGAACACGTGCACAAAATAATGGCAAAAGATTTAGGGGGATGAAAAATAGATGTTGGCCGATTCTCAGACCTACTCAATACGCCCACTAAGTTTCATGAAAATCGGTTAAGCCGTTTCGGAGGAGTTCAAATTCGAACCCCGTGACACGAGAATTTTATATATTGATTGAATATAGATAAAAGACAAAAAACTGACGCAGGCTCCTTAGTAATTATATAGTTCTAACAGTTTAACAAACGTCTAATCGACTGGAAGTTTTTCAATTTTGTATGCTGTTTCGACTAGCGCCAGATATAATGATAGAGGCTTGCGATAGCTTCACTACCAAAATCAATCTATATTTAACCACACTACTTCCGTTCTTTTTTTAGTTGGAGCTTAAAAATCCATCGTGCTCTATCAATTTGAAATAAACATTTCTTTATTTGCAATTTTGAAACATTTGACGGCCAGCGAACACGATAAACACATTTCAGCTTGACCTCACTCCAATTCCGGACGGATAAAGGCTGGTGTTTTTTTCCTTCGTGACATCGATCAAATAAACTCGTGAAACAAGCCGTATATAAATTTTCTAACACTCCCTTGTAATGCTATTTTTCCTTTTATTTGCTACCTTCTGATTTATTGTGTTTATACGTAAGGGCTTACCATTGATATTATGTAGGTATGCGTGCATCTAAAAATCAACATATTTATAGCGATTTGTATGTTTCCTTCAGGATGCATTAATATTACGTTATCTTTATGTATACTTCAAACTTTATTATCCACAATATATGATATAGAGAATGGCAGCAGCAGTTTTTATTTATTCATATTAGTAAAACTTTCGAATTTAACATCATTTCGTATTCACAGAGTACAATAAATTCTGTACCTTAAGAATGTTTCTGTACATCGAAATGAGATAACGTGTGTACATTCAAAATATGATTTGTTGTCGATCCAGTGTGCGCTATAGTCACCATAACGAACGGCTGATATTCGTGATGAGCTTTTTGTTGATTGTTTTCTGAATGTTAAATATATATAAAGAATATGTGTTAGCAAACATAATACTATCTACACAGCTTCATTCAGGTGCGAATTGGTTTTAAAACTTAATTAGGGTTTTAATTTTCATTTAATCGTATTTTTCATCTTTTGTCTACGTCTACGTCATGTTTACGTTTTTTTTGTATCCCTTAATTATTCACTCTAATTGTTTGTGAAGTAGAACTCATATATATGTATATGTTTGACTTCATTGTACGCGTTTAAAATATGTGTTTGTCGTGTTTTTTAATAAATAAATAAACATAGATTTGTACAAAATATGTTCTTTATTTTGTGATCATATTTTGCATCATTAGGAATTGGTCACAAACAATCTCCCAATAATCTTTTTAACCAACTAACTCAGCACTTCGTGGCTCTATGTTTTTTTCGATGCTAACGTAAAGGCAAAAATTGACACTCTCATCTATACCAATTCCTACTTTCCTACCGTTCAATTTCATCCTTCACTATTTGACGTTAAGAAGAACATAATTCATTTATCTAAATTGGTTTCAACATTAGTTGATATGACTTCCCATCATTGATTTTCTTTCCCATTATAACTATCTCTTCACTTTTCCACAATATGGCGTTTTTCCTGAGCTTGAAAAATACAAATTCATCCCGATTCCTAAAAAATCCATCCACAAACCTTCATTATCTCCCATCTCCATTCTACCATTTCTTTCCAATCTTGAACTTTGGTACATTCTCAACTTTGTCACTATCTTAATCAAATACCTACTAAATCCCTTACAATCCGCTTCCGACCAGGTCATAGCACGGCTACTGCACTTGTCAAAATTACAGAGGATATTCGACTGTATGGATATCAACAGGTCACTATACTCACTCTCCTTGATTTATTACGCCTTCTTACTTACTTTGACATACTACTCGCCTTTTACGTTCCATTAACTATCTCCGAGGTGACTGGGTGGTTTCGTAGCTATCTATATGGTCGCCGACAGAGGGTCAAGCTAGATGACTGTACGTCTTCCTGGTGTTGACCTCTCTGCCGGCGTTCCACAAGGCGGCGTCCTTTCTCCTCTTTTTTTCAATCTTTAATAATAACATATCTAAAAACCTTACTTCTCTCTATCACATGTATGAGACGATCTCCAGATGTACCAGCACTAATCTACCTTTGGCCTTACAATTATAACAGAGACCTAATATATTCTATGAGTAAAGCTATGGCTTAAAGGTAAATCCATCTAAAACCTACCATTTAATTGGAGTACTAGCTGTTGAACCCATCACTGGCAGAACCCCCTATTCTTGACGGACGTCTACCCTATACCTCTACCGTCAAAAATCTGTATCTTTATATAAACCTGTCCTGGCAACGCCACCTTGATGAGGTCAGTAGAAAAATCTATCTCCTCACATTCCTAAACGTCTCCAAAACTTCCTTCCAATTCCTACAAAACCCTCCTATCAATCACTTTTCCTACCTATCCTTATATCAATGTTCCTTCTCCAACCTCACTGAAACCCAACTAGAATTACGGTTCAGAACACTTATCCGTTATTCTTTGGCTTACGAAAATTTGATACTTCAGAATTAAATTCCTACATCCAAATTTCAATACTTTCTCTTATTCTTTACAAAACTCCTACTTACTCAAGGAAATTTATCCCTCTTATTCCCACCAACTCAATCTTCGTTCTTAAATAATCTACTCTTATTTCTTCTCCAATACCTCCTCTTTAATATTCCTTTACCATAAAAATAAATTGTGGAACGCTCTCCCAACTGAAATCAGAAAGGCCCAATCTCTACGTAGTTTTAAGTTTCAACTCTCCAATTTCTACCGCTCTATATCCTAATATCCTTGCTATATATACTGCATTTTTCTCATCTACCTTTCTCACTTATTAACTTGACTTCTTTCCTTTTGTTAAACCACCCTTCCTTATTACTTTTATATTATATATTTGTTGTGGGAGTTATTAGCGATAAGCCGCCTCTTATTTATATACTTTTTTTCATTGTATTTTTTCATTTTCTCTTTTAATGTGGTATATAATAATAAAGTTATAAACAAATAAATGACGTTTTCTTTTATCTATTTACATGTATACAGCAAGTAAAGAATTTTGTAATTCAACATTTAATATCAAATACGCAATGTAAGCATGTCGTTAATATTTACTTAGGATGGAATGGCTCTTTGGTAAACATTTGAAAAGCCAAATTGTTGTAATACATACTGTTTTTATACTGCTAAGATGTTTTATTCAAAATATAAGCGGACTTAAAGCATGACCTTTGTGGGTCCAGGTTCCCATGATATTTTCTATTAATATTTTTTTATAAAACAGGGGGGCAAACGTGCAGGAGGCTCACCTGATCGACACTCACAATACTTAATATCCTATATCTGATAGCTCACAATTACGTTGTCTACTTGTATATACATACATACATAAAAAATCAAATCATCTGTTTAACAAATTATCATGCAATAGCCGTATTACAGATATAAGGCTCGCTGTAAAATGGTCCTAATAAAAATGTTTTCCGCCTAACGGGCATAATGTCGTGAAATTTTTTATCGCACCCGTAAAATAAAGTGATATTAAAAGCGTTCTTTTTTAAATTGTTTAATAATATACCCTGGCTTTTCATCTGACATTTCGCTTTTTTTGCACGCGGTTCACTTACAATACATGTACTATATATAAGAAATATAAATTTACATAATGTTGTATATAATACTGTGCTAATATTGCGAGTAAGCAAAAAGAAATTATATTATTAATTTTAATCATTTCTCTTGTCATATGATGTCAGTTTCAGCACAACAAATTTTATCAACATAGGTCAAACCAACAATTGGTAACCAATATACACTCATCATTCGTCTTTATACTTTCAACACGATTGAATAAATCCTAAAAGCGAATTTTATGAATTAACCATATGATATAACGCCGGTCACATAGCAAGGTACTCTTAAATGATGACCGGCAAATTTCCACAATCTTTTTCTACCTCCATTTTAATCGTATTTAAATAGATCATTACGTAAAAATTTAATTTTTCCGCTACGGTTCCATTCATGAAGAGCTAAAAAAATCCTTCTACAAATTCGGAAAATTATTCAAATCGTTGTTTAAAAATAACCGTTGCGGAGAGTTCTTGCCGGCTCTTGGCCACTCTTTTTCCGGAATCAAGAGATATGTTATATATTTTTTTACAATTCAAAATTATAATAGACCAATTGACTCAAACTATGAAACTCTCACGCACGTTTCGCCCCGACACCGGAGCGACTTCAGGCTGCCTCTACGCCTATTATAATTTTATACTATGTACTTCCGGGAAGTAACGCCTGAATATATTAATTATACAAATTTTTATTCGTCCCCAAATGGTGAATTTATTTATGAAACACATTTTGACTTTGAAGTAATGAAACATCTCCATAACATTACGAGGCCCTTGTTAATCGAAATAATAAAGCCAAAATTCCATATTTAATTAACAGAATGACTTCATCGCCCTTTTGAGTAAATAGCAAATAATATGTATGAATTACAATTTACGAGGTCCCTCGAAATTTGGCTGACAAGGATATAATCAAATTGTATAAAATACAAATTTTTAATAGACCTGCCTCCGCTAGTTGAGCGGATTTTTTTAATCTACCTCTTATATTGTAAACGCAAAACACAAGAACAGTTAAAAACTGTAAAATGTGCATTTGAAAATATAAATAAACTTTAAATTATAATCGCGGATTGGAAATAGGATCCAAGTGAAATAATGCATCGATCTAGACTTCTACGTGTATAAACTTCTCAAAGGAAGCTCTACAATTATAAATATTAGTGAAGAGAATATTTATAAAATTCGATTTTTTTTAATTTAATTTGAGATTACTTGAATATATATACTTGTTACCAATTTAACATAATCCTTGATTTTATATATATTTTTTATTTAATTCGCAAAAACACCGCCACATTCAAATAATATAACTTAAAAAGCCATTAAATCATAAAACCAAAATATATTTCCTTTCTCTAATTTCTTTTTTAGAAAAGAGTTGTGCCTTGATAATTTTTCTCGTCCGCTCTACGTCCTTGACAGGTCATTGATGGTAAATGTAATTTTAGACTTTTATTTATTTAATTAATAGAATCAGGCGTTACTTTGCGGAAGTTCATAGTACAAACCCCTAATGTACAAAACACTCGACGCATGTTTTACCCCGACACCGGAGCATCTATGAACAGCGTTCGATGAGTCGTCGCGTCGAGTGATTTTTTTTTCACGGAGGTATGCTTGTAGATAAGGTCTATTAGGGTTTTGTTTTATTTATTTCACCTTCATTAGTCTACCAATTGAAGTTTTGAGTTAATGACTTCCATGAACAATTTAAAATATTACCCAAAATTACAAACACTTGCATAGCACTTCTCCATTGCTTAAAATTTCTTTCAAAACAAACGCCAAATAATTTAGGCTTATAAGACCGACACAGCTCTGAATATTCATTGAATCAAATTTACATACATATTTTGAATGCCAGCAAGGGTCCCAAACATACAAATCCCGACAGTTAACAACGATTTAATTACGAAATTGCTCGATTAATATCCACCGATGAAAATGACATACGACATGGCTTTACAAATGTTGGTTGTGAAGATTAAGTTGGCATTCTGTCAAACAATGTTAATATGCAATTGTACGGAAGAATATAGAAAGCGCAAAGTGATATAAAAAGCTGAGCCTATTGTAATCTCTTGATTTCTAATGTCATAGATCGGGATTAATCAGGAGCCAGCAGCCGATAATGCAAGTGTTAAAAAAGAAACATTATCCGAACTTGTACGTACAGATACATATGCCTCATACATACAGATTTCTTCTTTTAAAGTAATTCAAAAAAACGTGCTTTAAACTAATGCAAACAGATTGTCTAATTGTATTATGTCTATTTAAATACATGCTATTGTATGCAAGTGCATGATTTTATTGATTATTATCACTGTTAGCTAATAAGCATAAGGCGAAAAAAATAGAATATCAACTAATAATATCGACTGTTTGTAACAAATAAGTAAATTATGCGGAAATAAAATAAACTTACGGTTTCGTTATAAAATCGGCGTTCATGATTTGAATACCGTGCTTTTTATATGAAAATGTTTACCAATGTTAATAAGACTGTAATTTAAAGAAAAAAGATTGACCCTTTTATTTTTATTTACATCCCTTCAGGTGGATTCTACACTTGATATGAAGTACCATCTCTCTAACTTTTCTAGAAATTCCCAAGGATATCAAATTATATTGCATCGTTTAATATTTTTTATGAAATATAACTATCATAAAGGAAATATTACAGCTAATAAATCATTCTCGCTTCCCTGTTGAGTGATCTGTATTAATCTTTGTCAGTTGCCTCAGTACTTCATTGAATCTTCGCAATAACAACTTTATTAGGACCGTACATTTTACGTATATAATTTACACTTTTAGCAGATTGTTTTGAGGGTTCTGTATCCAAGGGGTAAAATTACGTTGCTTAAAAACAGAATAAATTAAATATTAATCGGGCCTTCCGTAAACCAAAACCAAAACCAAAAGGTAAAACTTTTAACTCTTTGGTGTTTTTTTCACGTGCTCAAGTTAAGATTACAATTTAATACATAGTATATTATAAACTATCCCTTTGCTGGTTTTATACTTCCACGCGACACTCAACCTTATTCTGTTTTTGTATAAATCATTGATATTAATAATTTATTGTATTAATAATTGATTGATGCCTAAAAAGGAAAGTGCGCCGAATTAACTAAAAATAAAAATTGCTTTAATATTATGACCTCAACTTAGCTTCGTACTCTAACACTAGACCAACACTCTGTTATTAAGTAAATGTAAAGCACCAGGCAAACATAATGCTTTTAATAATTAGGCGTTTGTGCGTCCTTAATAGGGTCGTACAGGAAATACTATTACTTCAGCTCATTTTCATCAACGATGTCGGTGCCCGTAAAACACTCTTCACACGAGATTATTTAAGCAACATTGCAAAGTAGTGACTTTGTTAATTACAAAGTCACCTCTTAACAGATACCACATAGCAATAGCGTAACGGTCTTATAATTTAATTTAAATATAATATAATTTAAACCATAGCAGTTGTGATATAAGTAGCCTGAAAGTAACTACACACGCTACGTGTAAAGTACACATGTAAAATATTAACTCATTTCATAAAACTATTTAATATAAAGTTCAAAAATACAAATTAAATCTCATTGTATCTCGTCTTGTAGAACCTTTGCGATGGTTTTGTTTCATCAACGTCAACAAACTGTAAGCGACGGCCCGCTCCGTAAATTATAAAAGGAGCCTAATTTGAACGAAAACTAATCTTAATTTTATATACATATATAACTGCTCTAATTAATAATGTGCTTCAGACTCTTGACTTTAAAGACCACTTTTGCAATATGACAACGAATTTACATGATTTATTATTATTGTATCCTGTTTGTTTAGATTTAAGAGTTCTAATCGCTTAAACAACTTTTATTCTAACGTTTATAAAAATCGATGTGTATGTAAAAACGAATAGTCACAAAAAATGATAAAACTTATTCGGAATAGCAATAATAACCAACCAACCGAATAAATTATATTTACAAGAGAAAACCTAACAAAAAAGTAGCCAAGGAATTTAAAAAAAAAATTCACATAGATTTAATACATTCATAGGCTATTAATTAGTAGGCTAAATTATAGGTTGTAGATATTAAGTTGGCTTTATTTGTTGAATGATTAAATAAAAATTTCAAGAGTTTCCCAAATACTTTAGTAATAACTTGATCTCTCGTATTCAATTTATACTTTTGGATATCCTTCGCAGACGAAGTCGCGGGCAATATGGGATAATAGAACTAATCTCTTGTTTGAAAACCCCATACATTGTAACTATAAGGCGGTTCAATCACCCGGAAAGCATTGTCTAGGAAGGTGTGTATGGGTAAGTTTACAATGTAGGCTAAGAGACTTGTATTAAATTTGATGCATTACTTTACTATTAAGTAAGTGTTTACTATTAATTGATTTATCTAAATTTGTAATTAGAATTTATAGTGTTTAGGTTGAAATTTAATTTTTAGACCAAATAATTCTTGAATCTTTTGATAGAAAATTAATTAATAATATATGTAAGTATCAATAAATATGTTTACGTAGGCCGTCAACGTTTTCCGAATTCCGTGAAAGATACCGATCGACACACCTTCTCAGAAAATGTGTAAAAATAGTTGTTGTCGTAGTATAACAGTAATATAACTTTCTGTTCCTAATTAGTTTTATTTTTGTTTATATATAGTATGATCTAGTGCGAAAACTAATAAAAGTGCTAAAAGTACCTAACGAGCAACAAATTATTTGAAAATAATTCCAAAACAAAAACACAAAAGTGTCTTTTCTATTTTTATTTTCTTTGGACCTTTATATGGAGATCAATATTTCGCGGAACGTTAAATTAAAAGCACCTATCAAAGTACAAGTACCTACTATTCAACTGTCTGTTCATTCCAAATTCAAAAGTATTGCAAGTTTCCGTTCAAAACGCTTAAAAATGATAGATAAAATCAAATTGAATTTACAACTGAACTGACCTGCTGGTACAACTGATTTACGACCTGTGCAAAGACAAGCAGTCATCATCTATTTTGGAATAGTCAGAATTATTAATTTGCATAACAAATTTTTAAATTCCTAATCATTATATATCCTATAATATTTGCATGGGAAAAATTAATTTATATAAGTATAATTATATTATCACTATATAAAAAAACCCAGTATTTAACATATAAATTTCAAATTCATCATCAACAAAATCCTTTATTTTAAGTCACCGTCTCTCGACGATTGAGTAAAGGGAAAGGTGTGTTCATTTTTGCGAACCCATTAGGTAATTGAACCGCGCCAACCACGACCTCGGTTCTAATTTTTTCTCTTTATTTGCTCACAAATCGACTGAATAATAATTGCTGTATTGGTTTAGCTGCATATAATGTTATTTGTGTATTAATTAACATTAATTAGTATAATAATTAAGGCAGAGCTGACGGTAAGTAGTTTCTCAATATGATGCTCAATCGAATCTTACCCAAATTTTAACCTAAACTTTTTATTTCTCATTTTTATTACATGTTTCAAAGCAGTACAAGTATATTTTGATTTTTTATGTGTAGGTGCAACATTAGAAAGTCTAGAGAAATGTGCCTTGCGTACATTAAGTCTTGGATATTATAAAGTTATTGTGAAATTTTAGTATAAGCTTATTAATAAATAAAATAATAAGTTTATTAGTTGTGTCCGTGTATGCGTCTATTTATCGTTATATCATTAGTGCTTGCCTTGGCACTAATAATAAATAATAAGTAATCATAAACAATGTTATACATTTGAAAGAGATGCTTTTTTTTTAAAAAAATTTTTTTGGGTTTTTTTTTTTTTTTTTCCCTCTGGTAAAAAAGGGGCCCCCCCCAAAAAAAAAATTTTTCCCAAAAAAAAAAATTTTCAAAAATTTTTTCAAATTATTGTTTGAAAAAAAAATTGGCACAGAATACTAAATTTTAATAAGCAAAGAAAACGCTATACATATCGAACAAATGCATTCGCTTTTGAATTTGTGAAAAACAAATGATACTCAATTTTTTTACAACCAGCCAGTACGTCCTCTCAATCAAAAATTCATTTATTTATTTATTTTTATTTTTTGTATGCCATTACAGGAACAGGCCCCAATGCGACCATATCTAATTTAATTCTACTTAATCTAAATTAATCTAATACATTATGATGTGATAATACTTTAAGCATTATTTTATGAAGCTTAGCCTTAAAATTAAACGTTTATATAGGTATTACCTACTTGGTAAGAAATGATATAATAATTGATTAATAATTTAAATAGAATGTGTTAGTAATGTGCATTCGTATTTCATATATAACCTTAAGTTGCATATGATGAATCCTACATTGAACTTCTAATATTTATTTTAAGTTAAAACATGCAGTTGAGAATAGTCAGAAGATATATTGTAAGAAATGAGCATACTTAAAGTTCTCATAAAGTTATAAATGTTGCAGTAACTTTGTAAGACCTTCATAGTAAAATATACAAATACATCAAGTCAAGTCAAGTCAAATTCATTTTTCAAGTAGGATCGTTACATGATCACATTTGCACGTCACTTAAAACTAAATTTATAGGCTTGTTCACTAACGCGCCCGAGTCTGAGAAGAACAAGCAAGAAACTCAGTCGGGTTTGTCTTTTTTTTGATCATCTTACAACTTATAATTTTTAGAACAGGAGCAATTTAGTCCCAAGCACTTCTGTCATTCAGATAATCCGCGGTCCTTTAATAGGCTTTAGCAATTAATTTTCTTTTAATAATATTTTTGAATTTGTTTATTGACAGCTCTCGGAATTTGCTTGGGACTTTATTATAATAGCGAGCACCATTTCCTTGAAATGAATTGCTTATTTTATGCAGTCTTGTGGATTTAGCACATAAATCGTTTCTATTTCGGGTATTATATTGATGAAAGTCACAATTAGTACTAAAACGATTTATGTGTTTTCTAACATACATGATATTTTCATAGATATATTGACCAGTAAGCGTCATAATATTTAAATCCTTGAATCTCTCTCGCACCGACTCCCGTGGGGGCAAACAGCAAATCGCGCGAATTGCCCGTTTTTGTAAAATAAATATAGTCTGAACCTCCGCAGCATTACCCCAAAGAAGAATGCCGTAAGACATGACACTGTGGAAATAACTATAATAGACTAGTTTGGCTGTGTGAAGGTCGGTGAGGCTGCGGATTTTCTTGACTGCATAGGCAGCAGAACACAATCTATTTGAGAGATTTTCTATGTGTGCCCCCCACTGGAGTTTACAATCCAATGTTATACCTAAGAAGACAGTGCTGTCTACATAATCTATCTCCCCATCTTTTACTTTTAATTTGGCTGTATTACAATTTTTATTACATGTTCTAAATCGTAACATTTGTTTCTTTTCATTTAACATTAAATTATTTAGGTTAAACCAGTTAACCACTAAAGAAATAGCATTGTTTATCGTATCAATACTTTGGTTCTTTCTCTCAACTTTGTATAAGAGTGAAGTATCATCAGCAAACAATACTATTTCTCCAAGCTCTTTTACGGAGAATGGGAGATCATTAATGTAAACCAGAAACAAGAAAGGTCCAAGGATCGAGCCTTGTGGAACACCCACACACACCTGTGACCCCGATGAAGTAACTCCATTAATATTAACTCTCTGGATTCTTCTTCCTAGATACGATTGAAGCAAATCAGCTGCTTTGTCGTCAATCCCGTATGTCTATCTTCCTTATCAGGGTTATATGATCGATCTTTCCTTTATTCATCTTTCCTTTATTGATTGAGTCCATGTACATTATTAACGACGTGCTATGCAGCTATGCAGAATACATAAATAAAATATAAATTATTGGTTGCGTTATTTATGAAGAATAATGCTTAGAGCATCTTAAGATCCAGCTTCTACCATAACATCCCATCTTTGCGATAAACGAATAATTTTTGCTTTATTCACCAAAACTTCCTGCACTCCAATGGTATTCTGTTTTACTTGTAAATCGGTAGTCGTTTAGAAGTTTATTTCACCTAGACTTTCCTTTGTGGTCACACATAAAAATTATAAAAAATGATACCGGTAAATAACAAAGGTTACCATGACATATTTAACTACAAATAAATTAGTATTTGGTTGGGTAATGGAATGGTAGTTCCACCGTAACGTGACTTAGGTTTCGTTCATCCATTCGAAGACGAGGTCACAAGAACATATTGAACTCATGGTTTTTGGTTGCACTATTGGTTTCAAAAAGGTACGTACTCATTATAAGTACTTTTGCAATGTCACTGACAGCACCCCATAGTCTAAATGTTGAATACTATAGAATAGTATTGTAATAAATTGATCAAATTTATTAGTTATTTAATTTCAGCTGCTTTAATGTCTTAGATTCAATGTGAACTCGGACTTATACCCGTATAACTTATTTATTATTAAAAATTTAAATTATGCAAAAATATTAAAAATAAACCCGCTAGAAAACACGATTTTAATTAATCACAAGGCGCTCCCTCGGCGCGCAGCCCTCCCCAAATGAAAAGTAGGACGAATATGTTAAATTAAAGTATCACTAATAAATTACATTAATATATTGTATTTATTATGTTCTATATTTGAAATGGAATACATTTTTAAATATATGCAATGTCTTCTGCGAACTTTGGTTTCGCTTTTCGTTTTAAAGTTGCGTTATGAGTTGGTACAATGTCTCGTTTGTTTTTAAATATATTTATAACAGAGTAGATGATTCAATGTGTTTCTTTACTTCTAAGTCATTACAATATTTATATTTAAAAATTATTGGAAATTAACGCTACAATCTAAAATCGTTTTTACAATACATCAATAAGTATATATTATGAATATAAAGCTATAAAATCGCTTTAAAGATTCACTTCTCTTTAAATAAATTTAAAAAATGTTACATCGTATAAAATTTTCGTGACAAAATTATTTTAATATTCTTTTTTGTAACAGTAAGTAATATCTTAGTAATAATTCACTCAAAATCACATACAGTAATTCAACACCTGACAAGGTTAAATTATCTAATCAAATGTGATTATATTTCTCCAGCCGTGAAGGAAATTTAATTATGATTCGAGATTGGTATAATTATGAGGACGTGTCGAGCTTCTCAATACAATATTGTCTTTATCTATACATCCTAGGTGATTCTGCATATTTAGAGCACTTTAACTCGAACTTCGAATGAATTTTATATATAATGCTACAAGGATATTGTTGATGACATAAACAGTGTTCCCTAAAACAAAAAAATACCTTTGTTTTAGGGAAATAAGGAAAGCAGAGGATAAATGTTATTTATAGAAGACTTTATTAAACTTGTTTGTGTAAAATTATGAAAAACACACTTAATTCTATATATAGTTTTAATTATAATTATATTTTCTTTCACTTCACTGTAACTACTGCTTTCACCATCTTTTGATTACATAGTATAAATTGATCTTCATAAAATCCATACGTTTTCCCATAGAGTTCCTTCTGTTTTGTTGACATGAGAACAATGATAGTGCTAATTAACCGGAAAGAATGCTGTGAAAGGCGTTTACTGCCCTCTGTATGGATTAGGCGCAGTGTCGCCTAAACTCTAAAGCATATTCTTCCTGCTTCGCGTGTCAGGAGCAGTGACAACGAATCTTAGGCCTCGACCTCGGACTAAATCCACAGACGTAGTCCCCTTTCCATTGGAGTAATTTCTTCTTACTAATTTCTAGAATTGAAACTACAAGGCCTATGCCAACAACTTTCGTAATAGTATGAGAATAAGATGTAATGCTTTATAGCTAAATAAGAAACTTAAGATAGCAAAAAAACACACAGGGTGTTAGTTCACAAGAGAAACATTCTTTGACGTTAGAACAAAAACTTTAACTAGCTCGAGTAGTATTTATTTTAAGAACTTTTGTTCAAATACAGTGTGGATTTTGAAATATTCTAACCTAAGGTCGGAGATTTTAAGTCACTTTTTGTATTACACCACGAGAAATTTAAAATTTATTTTGAAATTAAATGAAAATTTAAATTGTTTTTGCAACTCTGTAGCTTGGGATAGTGACATTGTAATCAATATTTTATATGCGACTTTTTTGTACTCTATTATTTCACGATTACGCAATGGTCACCCAACAGGGATTCAGTACATTTGCGGGATGAGCATATTTGTTGGCTACAGTCTAGCTGTATATAAGTACTTAGAAGTATACATGTAACTATAAGTATTGTTTTTTATACTGATAAAGGCAAAATACGTGCCTGGCGAGCTTTGATAAAATTTGATATGCATCGCAAGTTGGTCTAATAAATCACTTTCATACTCAAACTATATATATCATAGTTTATACGTCATATTTCAATGTATTATACCATTGAATAAACATTACTTTAGCTTATTCATAATCCGGCAAAGCCCGCTTTGCGAAATCGCGCAAAAAGTTCCGACAGACGACATAGACAGATCGTTTTCTATATTTTGTACACGTTCGCATTGCTCCTAGTTTCTCTATGGCTTAGCGGATTTGTCGTTGGTCAATCTTGTCTTGACTGGAATTAGTGCCCCCCTTTCTCTAAAATGTTTTACTAATTAATCAATATAAATAATTAAATAATTAAATTATCGTAACTAGGGATTAATTCTGTATGGCTTAGCGGATCTGTCGTCATCTTGGATGGAATTGTTCGATGAAAATGTTTTACTAATTAATCAATATAAATAATTAAATAATTAAATTATCGTAACTAGGGATTAATTAGTAAAGAGATAGAGATTTGCTAAGTATTTTTAAAGTTTATTTATTAATAAACTTAAAATTGTAACACATAAGTGTCCACCGCAACTTACAATATATAAGTATTGTTGGGGTAAATGAAACCGATAACATGCCCAACCTGGAGTCGATTACATCAATTTAAAATTAGGTTTTCCTATTGCCGCCGTAGCTAAGGTCCCATTACACAAGATTTTGTGTCCTTTACAAGGCACCAGTATTTACTGAGAGATTTTTTTAGCAGTATCATATATTTTTACCTTTTTAATTTATCTTAAGTGTGCTCATAATTTTCTTTTATCAAAAAATATTTTTTAGTTGAAGGCATCAATATTAATCGCTCTATTATATATGTATCTTAAAAGAAAAAATGTTAAGAGGTTGTACAAAACCGGTGAATAATCGAGTCATTCTTTCATTGTCAGTTTGGAATTAAAAATATTACGTCATTATCATACTACATTACATAGGCTGACTACTAGGCTACTTACTATTACAGTAGTATCGTATAAATGTATACATATAACGTCTATAAAGACAGACACAATATCTTACTAAGCAGTCATTGAATAATAATACATACATAAAATTAATTTAAAAAAATAAAAAAAAATTAATATATTACTAAAAAAACACAACTAATAATATTGAATAGTAGCATTAAATCTCAGTTTCCAATCCTGAGAAACACACCACATATTGGAATTACATTAAAGGGAACATAAAATAATTTGTGTAGTAAAATATTTAAACAGTAAAACATTGTAATTAAAAGCTGTTACATATTATTAAATTAAACTTTGAGAACTACGTTGACGAGATTAACAATCAGTGATTCTATTGATTGTAACCTAATTTACTGTCATTAGAATAGGCAAAGAAATTGCAGATTGAGATTGCACTATATTACAGCGCAAGCTATACTATCTCTAAGTTGGGACCAGCGGCTCAAAAGACGATTTCTGAATTTACGACTCGGTAGGGTACGTTCAAAAAAGAGCGACCGGACGGCAACGTGACTGGTGAGCCCTCTGGCATATCTAGATGTATGGGCGGCGGTATCACGGTTAAAACATTGATTCAGGTGTAGCCTCTTGCAGACGTTTGATCTGTTCTGTAAAAAAATTGGGTCCTAGAAATAATTGAATAATGAGTATGAACTGATTCATAAATAAATAAAGAAAAAGATGCGGTTGTACCTGTAGTCATTAAAATACCATATTCGTTGCAATGTACCTCAAGATTTTATAAAAGAAGAATATCGATTGATATAAGCGAGTTCTATAAAAAACCTTTCTTAATAATGGCTACATCCAGACATCAAAAGAATTTTATAATTTGCACCAGTAATTCCTAATATTATCATATACAAGCAAGTAACAAACTCTTCAGCTTTAGTAATAGATATAACAGTTGTAGATAAATAAATCGGAGCCTAACATTTCAGCGAAAATCGGTTACCGTATTTTATGCCTTACTCAAACCGCAGCCAAAGTTGGAGCTAAAAGATACTAGCCTACCGACCTTGCAGCGCTAATAATAAATTGGAACTTTGGAAAATTATGTTTAAACTTGCTTCTTACATTATGCAGTCTGGAAAAGGGTACTTATACATTACGCAGTGACGCAACAATTCGTAGGATTGGATAACGTTCGTATTTTAATTGCAGCTGGTGGTGGTGTAACTTATCTGTGGTCATATCTGGTTCACAAACTTTAGTTCCATTTGATAAAAAAACAAGTGAAACGCGCCATGTTTCATTTGTTTTAAGCATATATTTAATCATTACGTAATTTTATGTTAAACATGACGAACATATAGATATTATTTGTAAGGGCAAAAATATTACGACAACAATACACGTAATACACGTTTAAAATGCAGTTTAGCAAAGGTGTAATAATAAAATACATTGAGGTAAACGTAACTGTTAATAAGGTCTTATTTCACAAGTATTTTCGCAGTGGGCCCTTGGCGTAGCCGTGCCTTTAAGCGCGCAAGGGCGGGAATGTATCAATATATGTATATGGATTATATATCATGTATATAGATAAAAAAAAACACTAAACCTGCAGCAGTAAATAGGAAAACAAAAATTAATATAGTTATAAAAATTTCACTTAAAATTTACGCATTTGAACGAATTTGTAACTAAATCGGCCTCGTTTTTTATTACGTTTCTTCCTCTTCCTTCAATTCAAACAATATATATAAAAATTATAACAGCCTTTCGTGATAAACTTACGTAATCCTAGAAGTTTGTAAAAAACTCTCAAAACTCAGCTTATCAGCAACAAATTTCATTATTAAGGTGTAATGTAGACATGCCCTTAAACTATCCGTAGTATTTTAAGCTGAACCAGGTTCGCTGTTAACAATTTCAGAACCTTCTAGTTAAGAATTCACTAGAAAATTTGACTATAAATACAATGAATACAAATTTACTTTAAACCATAAATACAACAATTCGCAAGTCGCAATTGATTGAAAAGCTGCGCTTTAGATACATTATTTGATAGTAAGATAAGCTCCGTAGCCTCCGAAGAAGAAGAATGTTTTTAACTGTGGACGCAAGTTGCCATTTTTGTTTAAGTAGCCAAACTTAACATTAAGTAAATGATGAATGCTTTATATCATAATGCAAAATAATTTTCTTCTATTATTCTACTATATTTATATTTACCGATACAATCAAGATGGCGCACACATAGCCGGGTTAAATGTTTTTGCTTTTTAATGAAAATGGGTAATAAATGTCTCAAACAAATGAATGAGATAGAAGATATAGATATATTAAACCTACAGCACAACGGTTGGCCTCACAAATATTAACCATATCTGGAATCATTGAGGCATCAGCTTATATTACTTTTATAAGCTTATATTATAATCATAAAGATTATAAGCCCGTAAGAAATATCAAATTTAATGCATAAACTGCAGTGTAATCCGTAAAATACATAGCTATGAATATCTGCGAATCCGGAAACAGTTTTAGTGGATTAAAATTATATCCAACTACACTTGTTTGAAGCACTCATATAACGAATAATGTTACCAGTTTAGATAAAGCGCAGAATTTTGGAGAGAATAAATTTTCTTTTGAATGTTAATAATACGCGAGCAGCTTTACAAAATAATGATGCTGTGTTTTCAATGAGATATGTTCAGTCCAGGTTTACATAAATAAAATTTTCAATTTTCTAACGCTGAAAGTGTCATCAATCTCTGTTCCTACAACTAACTTGAAACTAATAAAAAACAAACGTTTTAAATGTTCGTTCTTCTTAACAGCAAGACCGCCTTTGTGTTCCATTGATATTTATTTTTTTCTATCTCTTTATATTATACGAATAAAAACAATATAGCTTTGAGTTGGGATACAATTGTTATCTGCGATTACTATAAAACAATATGCAGTAGCCCACAAACGGATATTATAGCAGAATTATTTGCGCGGGAATCACCAGAGATTATAAGATATTCTATAGAATAGCAGAGCATTTGAGAATGAACCGCGAAACGAGAACTCATTTTAATATCGTAGTTTAACATTAAGATTAAGTAGCTTAGCTTCAATACTAGTTAGTATATCAGGGTAGGAGTATTTCAGGCTTGCATTTTAAGCACAAGCTTTAAGAACTTACACACACAAATTCTCTATAACTTTAGTCTTTCACATGAACCATGATAAACAAATTAGTATAAAAGGACCTTCACAGCAAACACAGTTCATAATTCTGTTCTAGTTTCCGTTTAAATAAATATCCAATTTTAAACCATTATCCTTATTTATTAAAAACTGTTTTGTTTTGCGTCCAATTACATTAACGTCGATGAAAAGAGACAGGTTGTCAAATCTGTGCGTTTAGACCGATTTATTTTTGGTGAATAATATCCGCATTAATCAATCTAAAATATTTCGACGACCAATCAAACTGCCACCATGCCGAGTGCCTCAGAAAAAGTTCGATTAACATTAATGTGTGTGTATGTTATTAGGTCTTTACCTATGAAATTGCCGTATTGTTTGAAAAAAGTTAAAGTATTTTTTTTTTTCGAACTTAATTATTTCTTTTATTCAAAGTAATCACCCCTGCAATCAATGCATCTTTGCCAACGCTGTGGCAGTTTATGGATGCCCTTCTTGAAAAAATCAGCTGGACGGGAGACAACAAACTCTTCAAAGGCTTTTTGTACTGCCTCTTGGGAATTGAATTTTTTTCCCGCTAAAAAGTTGTCCAAATTTTGGAAAAAGTAATAGTCGGTAGGCGCAAGATCTGATGAGTATGGCGGATCAGGGAGAGCTTCCAAACCCAACTCATGCCGCTTAGAGACGGTCGTGCAGTTGGGGTCGCGCGTTGTCATGAAGTAGCAGTGGAGACGACCGATTGGCCAAAGCTGGTTGCAGACGTGCGAGTTTCGCCATCATTGTGGTTATTTCAATGTACCTGCAGTAATGCTCTCGCCGTTTTGTATAAAGCTATGATGAATCACACCAGCACTAGATTTTTCGTTTTGTACATTGCTTTGGTACCGAACCAGGATCTAACCAACTTGCTGAGCGCTTTCGATTGTCAAAAACAATCCATTTTTCGTCGCACGTAACAATTCGCTTCAAAAGTCCTTCATTTCTGTGCCTGTTAAGCAGCGCAAGGCAAGTCTCGACGCGTACGTTGCGCTGGCGATCGTTAAGTTCGTGGGGCACCCATCTAACAAGCTTTTTTATCTTGCCAATCTGTCGCAAATGGACCAATATTGCTTTGATGCTAACATCAAAAGCTGCTGCCAGCTCAGCTGTAGATTGAGATTCATCAGCTTCCACAATCGCCTTTAATTCATCATTGTTGACCAAAGTTTCCGGACGACCACGAGGTTCATTTTTCAAGTCAAAATTCCTAGAACGGAACCGAGCAAACCAATAACGTGTTGTACGTTCGTTTGTACAGTTCTCTCCGTAAACGTTGTTGATGTTACGTGACGTTTGTGCCTCGTTGGTGCCACGTCGGAACTCATATTCCATAATTACACGAAATTTCAAAGTATCCATTATGAGGAAAAATGTTGAAATGTAATGAAAATACAACGCCAATCAATAAACAAAAGACTGATTTTGTTAATAGAATGTCATATTTTTAAAACAAAATTAATTTGAATTTAGAATTCATAGCCAATCAAAACTTTTTTTTGTTTGAAAAAGTCTGTACTGCAAAACGGCAATTTCAAAGACCTATTATAAAATGTATGTACGATTACATGCTTATTAATTGTTTTAGCACCCATAACTCAAACTATAGTTTGTCGACCATGTGTGAAATGTATCCTGAAATTATCATTTCTGGTGTAACGTACATCGATTATAACTTACATTACATTTGATTTTGCATCCAAAACCATAAAGTCAAAGTAAAAAATCATTTAATCATAGTTGAGTTACACTTGTGAACGTCAATACCTACGGTTACAAACAAAAGACTCTAAATTTCACATTTACTATCAGGTCTGAAATCGAGGTCTTATAACGAAGAACTGCAAGAAAAATATTCTACATACTTCGCTTGTTAAGCTAAGCTAAGTTGCATTTTATTATTTTCATTTACAAATACAAATTTAAGGTGTATCGATAACCGTTTCATCAAACGCACTATTGTAGAAAAGTATAACATCCAATTATAAACACACAATGGTATAATTAAAAGTTGTAACCCTTCTAACATAAATTCCCTCCAGCTCAACCAACGCCTCGCTGTTGGCATTGTAGATTGATCACAAACAAGTGAAGTTTGAAATTTAAACCATAAACAATTAAACTTTGCGCAGTTTATGGCGCCCCGATCGTCCCATGTCTGTGGAGGATCAACATACAACAATTAATTACCAAAATAAATTACCCCTAAGGATATGACTACTATCGATTAAATAACGAAATGTTTCGATGATTTCTCACGAGTAAGACTTGATTATGCAACTGGAGCCCAATAAAAAATAGATAATAATTAATTATCTAAAGGCGAGATTTAATTTTCGTTAGTACTAGACAATAAATAGTTTCCGTGGAAAAAACTTTAACTAAGACTATTAATCAACAAAACATCTGCCTCCTTTGATTCTTCTCCTAATTCCATTCTTTCAACTTTTCATTCCATTCTCTCCTTATTCTTAAATGTTCAACCTAATATAAGAGTGATTGACTAACCAAAAAATATTAAGACAAAATATCAATTAAATAATGAGTATGTGTCCTCCATACGCCTTGAGGGCGGTTTATTGAAAGGTACTGGTATGCAGACTAATCACATAATTTAAAAATCACTTTCATTTGTATTGTCTTGTCAAACAGATTCCTAGATAAAAGACATAGTAAAGTATTCGACGTTGATACATTCTATGTGTTTATGATTCGTTCACGGTTGAAAACGTTCACGGTTTTTGGTGGGATTATTATTATTTAGTCAACCTGTAATTTTTTTTTTATTTATGCCTAAAAATATACTAAGAAACTATCAATATAATCGTCAAGTAAGTTGTCGTTATGTATGGCCATAATATGGTCAAATTGGAAATAAAAATAATGCAGTAAACAGCTCTTTTATAAATTAACGACAAATTAGTGAATCGAAGGTAAATTTGAAAAAAAAACCCAGCAAAAAATGACTAGAGTATAATTAACAATGCATTGATAGTAGGTTAAGTTAAATAATGTAGTAAGTCTAAATAAAGACTGAAGCTGGCAGAAGTATAGTATTTGATACGCTACAATCGACTTAATCTATTAAATAAATACAACCATCGATTAAATCCACACAGCTTCCTATTTATACAGACAATCTTCTACAATAATATGCTCTCGTATTCTAGTCAGCTTTTTCCTCGAGTAATTAATTAATTAATTATTGAACACTCAGCATACTGCATAACCTAACTGACCATCAATCACTTAACACGCCGCTGACATTCGCCACAATAATAATTAATTATTGATCCCAATGTCATAATTGGATAGTATTATATACGCAATTGGAAATTCTATTACATTAAGCATTAGGACGTACTTGGTGAGAATTCATAGCTGATATAATAAGTCTTTTTCACAGGATCACAGGGTCTACTGGTTCGAAAGAGTTTTTTTCTGTTAGATAGTCCATTTATCGAGGTAGACTATAATGCCGATAAATCGGTAATCGATTTTGAAACATCAACTTGAAACAATAATTATTTTGCCGGATATCAAACCTGTGGTTATATGCCAAAAATAGTGTTCAAGTAGTAGTGTATAATCTTGGTCCAATTTCTCACCTATATCGTATTATCTTTTGTACTAGTACATACAAAAAAGATTACTCCCAGCAGCTACAAATGAACTAATTCTAACCATTACCCCAATTTTACCTAATTATTCGGAGCCGCAATTCTCGCAATGAAGCCTTATTAATTGCCTCGGACGTCTTGGAAACCCAAACAGTTACCAAGAACCAGATATTCCTGGCTCCTGCTTTGAAATCACAATAGATCCGCAATTACTCAGACAATGCGGACGTCCTAATCGAAAAAGGTTGTTGAAAAAAGGTTATAATGAAAAAGATCGGTGATTTGTACGAAATTAATTTCACCACCTGCTGCGATTGCTTTTTTTAATATCGAGTAACAATGGCGAGTATTATTTGTATATTACATTAATACCCGCTCTGAATAAAGCAACATTTGATATATTATAAATCATATTTGACGACATATTTTCAAATTCATTACCACGTCGGCTTCACGCCTCTACCTATGTATAAGAGCAATGAAGCTAATTGAATTGAAACGAAGCTACACAATTGTAGTTTAAAATGGAAACAAAATCTTCCATCACCACTATGACAAATACAAAATTCAAATATTCTCGTCCCAAGAGCAACCGTTGACCTAAAAGCGGCAACTTTAGAATGACAATTATTAAATGCATTTCTCGCTATTCCTTGTGAGAGAATGGAAGCCTAATTAAAATATCGGTTAATTCAATTTATGTAATATTTGTATAAAGTCTTGTATTCTAGTGTTTTTTTCTGAGAAACACATAACGTATTGCCATTACAATCTGCATGGATAAATCCAGATAAATCGAGACGCTACACAATCTGATTTTGTTTAAACAAGCATTGCTGTAAAACGAGCGCAAAAACCTAGCGTTTTAACATCTTGTCAATTTCACCTTCTAGGGTTGGCAGGGATAACCCATATTTTTTTATAGAAAACAAATAACTCGTATATAAGTTAACTAGAAGTAATAGATAAGTAATATAAATAGTAAATAGTTTAACTATAGAAAGTACTCCGATGAGATACTGCTTACGATTCCGCTACCAGAAAAAACATGTTTAAGATAAAGTCTTATAAAACAAAAAATAATCCGTAAATGTTTTACTAAGCCCAAAACTAGGGAACTGCCGAACTGGTTACGCTAATTCTTTTTTCTCTATAAAATAGCCTGAAAACTACACTTTCCTCTACTTCCTCTTTTTTGTTATACAAAAGATTATTAATCGTAAAAGTCAAAATAAAGTTTAATACAGTTCAAGTGTTAGTTAGGTACCCGACAAAACTTTTAATAAATTTAAGGATCGACCATTTCAGAATATTTGTGTAATAAATTGCGATAAAAGTGTAAAATGTATCAAAAGTATAGGAAAGCAACCCTGTGGGACTCAGTTACAAGCTCAGACGACCTAACGAGTTCCCAGGGAGCATCTGCATATCGAGAGGATACCAATTGTAGTTCACACGTTCACAAGCGCAGCTAACGATTTGCTCCAAGGCTTAATGCATATTGCGTTTCTCATTCTAATTCTAAGATTAAGTGAATTAATTGGAATTATTTTTTAAAGTATACTCAACAATATTGCGAAGTATATTTGAAAGTAAGTTGTATGGAAACCCTTAAAATATAATATTGTCTTTTATCGAAATTTTATTTGTCTACCGTTACCACGCACGCTGTGAAAAACGCGAAACGTCGGAAAAATTTTAAAATAATGTAAAATATATTTAAATTTTGCAAAAATACATAACTCAAATCCGTTAATAAAGTGTTTTTATTTAAACCCTTAAAATATTTATACCGTTGTATTTTGAGTATTTGTTCTCTAAGTGGTAATAGAAATACATCTTTTACACGGTGACAAAGGGACACACAGTTGGAATAAAACGTTTTTATTAATACGGACTCGATATTAAAGGTACAAACCTAAATAGGTTCAAAAAAAGACCAGTTACGATATGACACGATAAACTTATAAAAGAATATCAAATCTTGTTTATCCATTCATATCAAAACGTTTACTTAACGCGATACTCTATTTACCGCAACCCAATGTATAGTATATGGTAAGGTTTATCCGTTTATTTGGTACTTAGAGGGTCCTACGCATACAAGGGTTAGATTTTATTTAACACTGCTTCGTAAAAATAACTTAATTATTTTTTTGCCTACCTGTTGGAGCTTTAATGGTGAACATATTCACGCGTATACCGTTCCAAAGTTATTTTAAGGACAGGTTTTTTGTTGTTAAGTACATACGAAACAAAACTTTGTTATTTCATTATTATTCATTTATTTACATGCGCGTGGGAAGGCCGAAGGAGACAGTAGAGTATTATTCTTGTTGTAATTCTATTAGGGCACGAAAATTATAACACACAGTATGCTCAATAAAGAAATATATTAACGCTTTAATTTGGAAGTGATAGTCTCTTCCTACCACGATACAAAAATGGGGAATGAATCAGAAATGACCTGGACAGAGTGAGGTAAAGACAATTTGGCGCCTCGAAAGATGGCGGCTCGATCGCTCATTCAAATGACAGGAAATAGTCAATAAATGATAAATTTTTGAATCTTACTCAAAACAATAATTCACTTAATAAAGTGAGGTCAAGGGTATTTTTTTAGGTATCTAACAAAAATAAATATCTGCCCGTATGACAAGTTGTAATGTAATTTACCCGTATTAATATACCTGTATACATTGAACCAAAATTTTCATAAAAAACAGTTCTTTCAGTCAAAATGTTTAATAAGGTTGCTCAGTATTTAAGCCGTAACATCTAATTGTAAAACTATTTTTTTGTTGCATAAACCGGAAATTCTGAGAATGATATTTCCAGTCTACCATCTATTTAGCAAAAACTAATACTTAAAACTTAAATCCAATCTCTCAATGCACCGAGTTAATATTAATTTTACATATTTAATTAATGACAATTATTGGAAATCGATATAATTATGTTACACTATGTAACATTTTTATGAAGCTAAATAACTTAAATAGCATCACTAGATCGTAACTTTGTTTGTCGTAAATATTCCGAGACTGGGAGTAAAAATAGTCGTAAAAGTGATGTATTTTGATCGTTATTCGGATTCCGCTATTCAACGTCTATAGGGCAATGTAGATTTTATTGTCAGCTTCCGCATTCCTCTAATAATTTATTTTTAAGTCGAAAGGTTTGTGATTTATTTGTATTAAAAAAAAATTGAAATCGTGGAAACTTTTATTTCCTGAAAATACGCGATAAATTCCTAAACGTAAGCATTGCTTTCTCAACTCTATATTAAAACATACATAATCAAACCTCTTGAATTATCATTAAAAAAGTTAGAAAATTTAATACTTGCTGTCCGCAAACTGGAATGATTACTCTTTTTTTTAAATGTAGTGATATCAGGAAATTAAGGAAATTGTTAAAAGGCTTTTCTTTGGCAGCAATGCGTGAGACACGACAAAAGGTTCTAATTATAAAGTGAAAAATATTAAACTACTCAAATATGTTTTGAATAAATTTACTTAGATCTTTTAACAAATTATATTAAATAATTCTATTTTACCTCGGTTTTAGGCCAGCTTAATAAGTGCTTGGTCCCGTGACGTATTTACATGTCATTCAATGTCATTTAAAGTTTTGTCATTTTGTGTACTCTGTCTAAAGTTTTGTAAGGTTTGGCCTCATGTGTATCACACTTATTTACTAGACTAACATGAATTAAAACTGTTAACCTTTTCCGGTAAATATTAAATATTTAACGTTTAAATATATTTGCAAGTTCTTATGTCTATTCCTGCAAAGTTTACACGCCACAGGCGTTCCCTGTAAACTTGTAATAAGCTTTTATTGAGCCGCGCCTTGGCTCATTTATAAAACAATTAAAATGTATTCCGTAGCGAAAACCGGAAGGGTGAGTTTTACGACATGAACTTTCAGAGCTTTTATGCAATATTGACTGATTTAAACGTTACACATGTAAATTGCATATTATATGTTATTTAAATTCAATGTTCAATCACAGAGCCGTAAGATCGAGGTTGTTCGTATGGTAAATGAAGATTGAATAACAATCAACTATTTTTTTTTGATTGATAACATTTGATTGGTAACATTTTGAAGTATGTTTTTTAATTTTAATACATTATTAAATAGTATATATATCTAACATATCTTATTTGATCATATCAACTTTATACCGACCAACATCTCGCGACATCGTTTTATTTATTATCCCAAAGGCTTAAATAAAAAAGACGGCAATGGGCGACTACAAAAATATAAAACGTTATTTATTAGTTAATAATGAAAAAAGTAAAGACTATTGTTATATCACATACACATACATACGAGTTTGGAGTAAAGAGCATACAAGCCGTTTTCGTTCATCAAGTCAAACATGATATCCTTATCAAAACTAAACTTTTTCTCATAAAAGCGCCATATAATTATAATAATAATCAACATATACTCCAAAAATATCATATTAATTTATTTCACTAATAGTTTTTAGAAGACCGTCCTAAGATACAATGATTATATGATACGTATCAGCACAAACTTTACAATAGTTTCCTAAATTAAACGTTCAGTTTTACCACATTTGGTGAATTTTGCTGTTGTTGTTGTTGAATGATGTTTTATCATGAGATCCAAACCTATAAAAAACTTTGCAACAAATCTTATTTATATTTAACAAAGCAAACAAAATTCGTAGTTTCCTCTCACTTGATCCACGTTAAAAAACGAAAAGCTTTTGTCTGTTTCGTAATTTTCGCTATTGGACACTGAACATTGGCGTTTTAATATAATTACTCGCCACAATGCGACCTTTATTTTGCTAAACTTATGCTGAATTTATAAACACCTTTATAAGGGTAAGGGGATTGATATTCATGATTAAATTAAATTACGTCATTGCTTAATTTCTCCATTTTGTCTTTAACAATAGATATTAAACAAAGCTTCGCTGTATTCTATTGGAAATAAATCGTCTAAAAATGACTATTCTTATGACAATTATATGTTTATATGTTAATATGCTTACTGGAAATAAATAAAAAATCTAGGGGAATCTGGCTGATCACAACTAATAAGAAGCTCTGGATGCCTCGAGTTAATATTACATACATTCACATTTACTAGAAAATATATTTACCCAACTGACTGAACAGAAGTTTAACCAACTTAATGATAATACTACCAATTTCCAAACCAAAAGCGAAACAGGAATCCTCGAAACCGAAGTGAGAAAATCGCATTGGAATTGCAATTCAACACTGACTTCTATTTAATTTGACTACATTAGAAATGACGCAGACGTCCTCTGAATTAGTTAAGAAGCAGTCAGCTTAAGTTCAAGACAGTGGAATACCATTACAATAGAGCTCTTAGATCATACATAATGTATAGACTACGTAAACTACTTGTGGATACAAAATTTTTAGACTTTTATTTTCGAACTCACGATATACATTTTAATTAGCGAACATGAATGATTATAATGTTATTGTTTTTGCAAGACTTAAAATGTAATGCAAATGTAAAGGATAATAGATGAATTGATCACTTAATTTAAATACTATTTTCTTTTACTAAATTAAGCGTAAGCTGACATTAGTCCAGTGTAGAGTGGAGCTCCTTCAGCTAATCATACAAGGCAAAGTGGCGGGTAGAAGGAAGCCTGGCCGCAGACGTACATCTTGGCTTAAAAATCTTCGGCAATGGTTTGGTCAAAGCACAAAATCATTATTAAGAAACGCGGCATCTAAAGTCAAATTCAAAGTCAATTCAAAGAGTGGAATAAATACTCTTTGAAAGATAATTATTTCATTTTCAATTAAATTTTTAAAAAATCTGGCTTAAAATAACTTTCTATATCTTTCTATCTTATGTTCTATTTGTTTATTTACTAACCCAAACAGCGTGTTTAAACATATAAAATAGAATTTAATTGTTACAACTAAAGTCAAAATAGGGTTACAATATATATAAAAAAGACTAAATAGGAATACAAAAAAGGGAAGTACAAAAACGTGGAAGTGAAGTGTCATGTGAGTGTGTGTGGTGTGTATGTGAAAGTGTGCATGTAGTGCCCAAATTAAGCATTAACTAGCATTGTTTTTAACTTTGGTCTTAAAACAAATTCTTGTTAAATTAAATTATATCGAGGTCCAAAAAATAATTCATATCTTTCTCTTAATTCCCATTTCTCTTGTCATGTTTAGGTAACCGCACTCTATAGTTATTGAAGTTGGCTGAATTTGGTCTTATATTTAAGTTTATAATATGCTAGTGGTCTTAGTCTCATAATATATGAATCGACACACAATCTCGTCTTATAATCACGAATGTTAGACGTATGTTTACTGTAACTTTTGTTTTCCAAAGCTTTTCTAAAGATTTTCATTTCCTTCATTACAGCTATATTTATGTATCTGTATTTTTAAACTCAAAATTGATGTGATCAAAATATTACTTTCAATTTCAATAAATACGATTGAAGTATCTCGTATGCACATTCAAATCACATAAGATGTATACAATTGTAAAATTGCACAATATTTAATTGTTTCATCGGGGAAATTTAATTTAAATTTTAATTGAAAACTTTCAACGGATTAATTTTAATATCCTTAAAGTTGGTAACACAATTATTTATGCAACAATAAATTCATTGTTTTATAGGCAACCTGCTTATACTTATTTACACAAAATTGCTTTAAGAGAAGACTTATCGCAACTTCATCTCATCTGGAGGAGATGAGCGTAGAGCCTAGGCCATAAGCACAATTTGGAACTTGAAACTTTAATTAATAGTAAAATAACAGTAGCGCTGTCTGGATCGAAAATAAGAATGGAAAGAGTAAAGAATGTAGTTCTTATACTGAAATTTAAGTAATGAATGTATTATTGTAACTACAGACGATGGAATAGAATTCGGAAATCAGAATGTTTAGTGGGATCGGACTTATATAACAATTCATCATTTTTACTTATATTAGGAAATAGATTATATACCAAGACGTTAAAAAATCAAAAATATTATTTTACGCCTGCTCTTCTACTCAAAGTCAGATTGTAATAACAAATATTTGTTAAGGCACTGTGCATTTGGGTGGAATGTTTCTCAATGACATCCATAAAGTTAGGTCACTGTAGACTTCAATGCGGAAAGCACTCGACAAATTGCAAATCAAATTTTATTCGAGCTCAAAATATATTTCATGTTAGCATTTCAAGTGATTCTATCTACACTGTGTTACAGAGGATCTCTATGTACTACACCTACTTACTATGCCCACTCAAAGAATAAGTTACATGAGTTATAATGTGATCTCTAGTTTAAAATATTAATTAAAAATAATATAGTAATAAAATGTAGAATAATTTTAGGGTATGCCTGAGTATCCTGGATAAGGCCTCGCTGTTACCCGGTCATCATTAGCACTAAGGATGAACCGATGGGTTTTAGAGGGTAGAAGGGCCCTTCGTTTGTGGGCCTTAAACCTCACACTCCTCATGCCATGTATATGTTGCATCCCATACAATACATTCAGTGGCTGCAAAGTGTCATTTTGACTTCGTTTTACTTTTACTTAGTCGATCAAGTGAGGTACGATATACAATAATCGTTTGTATTGAATTGTCGTTCGTAAAAACTAACGCACAATAAATAACAAAAGAAGATCAAGATCTTCATACTATATAAGATCAAGGCGTCGTACATAAATAGTTGTATATAGACATCCGGGTCTTACTTCAAGTCATTAAACAAGGTACCATAAACAAATTCTCACAGTACCAATGTAAAATAAACTTAAGAACTTATTTTATGAAAATTGTATTGAAACTAACGCCCTAAGATTAAAAGGCACTTAAATGGCAAAATATTAGGCCTTCCCAAATAAAACAAGGCCAAACTCCAGCCTAATTAAATTAACAAACGAATCGCCTTCTCAAAGAAAATTTGAATTGCAGACAAAATTAATCTATTATGAAATCGTTAACGAGGACAATACTGAAATCAATGTATTCAATTAAATCATTAGTCAATCAATAAATAGTTCGATTTTAATTACGTACAGTGGTTTCTGTATTGATATACACAGAGTAGAACCAAGAATTATTTCATATTCTACTATTTTATGGTTCTTCTATGGTCTTTATTTTAATTTACCTACATCGACGATAGACCTACCCATACTCATACGTACTTCGCCCTATAAACCTCTTTTTAATAGTTAGAAATAAACCCATCAATTAAAGAAAATCGTATTAAAACCTCGACTGACATTTAGTAGGCATAATAATAAAGAAAATTATGAGCAAGTTGAATTTTCGCTAATCCAATGAGCCTGACCCGAATTTTGAGATTATGCCAAAGATTTTGATCGCACGGAGTGCGCATCAAAATTAATCAGGTGACTTTCGAGTCTTATTTCAGAAGCTTCGTAAATTAACCTAAAATTTTCGTCTATTCGATTGTAATTTTAACGTGTTTGAAGATAAAATTCATTTTGCATTTTTGCAATCCCAATCAGAATTAAATCCGTAGGCTATTCACCTATATGGGTTGTATAAAACACACTATTCTTAACATACCGCCCTTTTCAATCTTATGGGTGTTAATACATACTTTCATGTGAATTAAGTGTTAATTATCATACGAGGGCTACCATTTGAGTCATGTCGTTTACTGACTTCCCGCTATTACTTATCTGGCATTTTCAACTTTTTGAATTTAGAATTCGAAAACCGAATGTTTTCATGTTGGTCGAATAGATTTATTGTGTGATGTATTCAGTGACAAGTAGCTTATAAAAATGGAAATATCTTAGTAAAATTTGCATGCGATTTCTTACAACTTCTTCTCTTACTTCTTCTTCTCTTTTTTAGGAACTTATTAAAATTAATCTTTAAAAAACAAGAAATTCCCTGATATCTCTGATATTTTGTTTTTAGCACGGAAATGCCGGAATTTAATGCTTTAATGCTGAGGAAAATTGTTAACCCACCAATTCCATTCCAGTGTAAACCATTATAGACAAATAGCGAACCATAACTACAAAATTAATTGTTTCCTAAACTGAAAAATAGGTAATCGCTTCTATTTTTATGAGATTTTTTGCATCACCTACATCTCATAAAAGTCTCTTTATTAATGCTAGTGAAGCCGCAGGAATCATCAAGTCGTATATTATAATAATATTGGGACACATACTAAGTCGGTTCGCCCCAAGGTAAGCTATTTATAGTTTCTTTTTATTATGGTATTTTTTATAATTACATATACATATAATATATTACGTTTGCCAGGTCAGCTAGAATATATTATATGTTTTGCCACACATGTCATTGCTTGCAATCATTTTTTTAGTTCAATAACAATAATTATCAGCTTTATGTGTGCGGGGATATGTTTATAATCGAAAGCATTTAAAGCAATAAAATTCTTCTTTATTTAGCTTCATAAATTAATCTTTACATGACACGTTTGTCGGTTTACCATAGCAGTGCCATCTATTGACTACTTACTAAATCCAGTCGAAAAGTATCGACATCTGTTAGAATCGTTTGGAGTTAACAGATAATTGTGACTGTCAATTAATTATAAAGAAATAATTTGCAATAAAATGAAAGACCTAAGCTATCCTATCTCTTAAATTGGACTAGACTGCTCACGGTGTGCAAATTTAATTTAAAATCGGTTAAGTAGTTTAGGAGTCCATCGTGGACAAACATTTTGACAAGAGATATATTAAAATATAATTTAATATTACGATATAGTTTATAGTAAGCATCATTTTGCATTTAAAACTCTTGTTACACATCTACGTTCTCTCCACGTGCTGTGAGTGTGTATGTCACCTGAACTTCTCTCAAACGACTGGGACCGATTTTGATGAATTTTTTTGTGTGTGTTCAAGGGGGATCTGGGAATGGTTTAGATTCACAATATTATATAAAATTCTCGTATGGCAACGGGGTTCGAACTTGAACTCCTCCGAAACGGCTTGACCGATTCTCATGAAGCGTATTTAGTAGTTATGAGAATTGGCCAACATCTATTTTTCATCCCCCTAAATATTAAGGGTAGTCCACCCCTAAATTTTATTTTTTAGACAAAATTTTTAGTTTCTAATTTTTTATGATACAACATACAAAAATACATAAATCCTAAATTCACCCTTCTCCGATCAGCCCTTTTTTGCATTTATTAATCTTGTAAAATTGAATCAAATGTATGGAAACAACGTTTGCCGGATCATCTAGTAAGTAATATAGCTATATATTATAACAAAATATATATTAACGAAATAATTCAAATGAAATAAAGACTGTTTAAAGCATTACAAACAAGAAAGTCTGCCCGAATTTGTTCATATATGGCCACAGACTGACGGTTGTTAGCTTTATCAGAAGGCCACATATACTACGCACAGATCAAATATTGTAAATCAGAATAAAACCATTGTTACACCCGAGCGAATTGAAAACTCACTCGAATAACACTCGGGCTCAAAAAATTGCCCTCGATATTTACGAATCTTTTTTGTCACTAGTTCACAGAGATACAATTGTTTTGGCCAATCGACTAGAAAGTGGTTTGGTCGCGACGGTAACTTTACCCGCATTCATGTAAGATCCATGCCTGTATAAGCGATGAATGATTTAATAATGACTAGAGATAGGAGAAATTATTTTATGAATAAAGTAAAACGAAATAATTGTGGTAACAAGTTGAATTGGAATTAATTTGCAGGTGACTTTTTTTCGTTGGCTCTCTGATTCTGATTCTCGCAAATGTTTAAAATCAAACAGTCAAGATAAGTAATTTATAGTGTTTTAGTTGAAATTACTATGAAATATATTATTGTGCTTACATACTCGTATATACGCATATAGTAAAATATAACAATATGGCCAACATATTAACGGCAACTATTCAATCGTAAATTCACATCGACCAACCGTCCATTATATGTCAATAAAAGAGTCATCTGTCATACACCACTTAATCCCCCTTCCCACATCCCTTCTCTCCTTTTATCCCTTTATAGATCCCTAGTTTGGACATCATTGGGTTAATTGTCGTATTGAGCGGCTGATGAAGTGCCACGTATGAGCGTAATGAACGATTTAATAAATCATGTTAATTTATATAATAATAAACGAATAATTATATATAAATATTTGTGTTTTTAAAACAATGGATACATAATATGTAATATTAAATAACAATTTCATCTGTTACTATCAATTATTACTATCAAAGACTTAAGACTATATATTTTTAGATAAAAAGAATATTAAGCCAACCCTCTGGGAGTTAGTGTCCCTTAGTGAGCCCCGTAGTGATCTTTAGTTTGGTTAAAAAGACTAATTAGGTGCGGAATATGAAAAAGTATGAAGACACAATTTGAAGCCACGCTTCAAACGCACGACTCACGAAAACTAATAAACAACGTACCAAGCTTAAAAAAATATATATTCGAGTAAACACTCTTGTTAAATAAATACAATCACAAAGTTATTTCACCGTCACATTTAATATATAAACTGCAAATCAGCACATTTTAATATATAAAAAGTAAGAATAAAGCCCCTATTTGAAACTAAAGATAAGAGTGTAAAACGATTCAAAAGGACTTAGAAGTTAAGTACAAACCGCATTTTCGCGGAGGCTTCGCAGTTTCATTGCGAATTCTGGCAAAAAACCAGCACCCGAGGCTCGTAGCCAAAGGAGTGTGGCATGTGTTCGCTTTTTATACTTTCTACATTTCGCTTTTAAAGGTTTTAAAGTTTTAAGTTTCTCCATACCCCGCTTCAAAGTTTCATTATTCAGCAAATGATAATTTGATAAACGCATACAAACGTTTTGAACTGTTTGTTAGTTACTATGATCACGATGCCGGACTGTTCGACTGGGTTTGATTTTGTCTACGATCATTTTTGGGTTTTGTAATATGTATTTATATGTCTAAAATCTATATTACTTTGTATAAATTAATTAACATTAATTTAAAGTTAAAATAGCGAGCGCGAACGGCCTATACAGCCGAAGGGAAGGTAAAAATGACCTTCCCTTGGGCTCTGAGAAAGAATGAAAGTTAGAACTTAAAATAAGTCCAAATTCATCCCAGAACTTTTGACGCAGAAAAACACAGTAAGGCATTTGTAGAAATTATTGATGATTTCAAAATTTTTTAATCGGAAACTTACAATTTTTTTATGGTCACATATAATGTCCAATAACTCTCTCTAAGTGCCATTATTTTTTTTAAAATCCACCGACAAGTGTTGCCCATGCTGACGAGGACCAAACTAAATGAACATTTGACAAATATAAATTGAAATTTACTGTTGGCCATCTCGTTGGGAAAACCGTAACACAGGCATTAATATATGAAAACTTTTCCTGCCTTTGATAAAATCATAAAATTACTAAAATCTGAGGCCAAACCACTAGACTTGTATAAAAATTACTATAGTGTTAAGCGAGCCGGCTAATTATGAACATAAGGCGCACATTCCTTGAATGTAAAATTTACGACACGTTTGACATCAACCACAGGCGATAAAATATTAACACCTTGCCTTATTTACTTGCTCCAGTGCCAAAATAACGGTCGAAACTTTGTTGTTTTAAATTTTTTCCAAGTAATAATTCATAGCGTGAACTTTGTAAACCTAATTAAAATGTTTGCGGCTTGCGTGAGTTTTTATTTACTAGGTTCAAATTTAGAAAATTACTAAGGTTAATTTACAACATGCGTGGGTGAGAATGAAATTGACGTTTTATATAGTTATATATACTAAACGTTAATTCATTTAATTTGTTTGATTTAACCCGTAACACCTCGTATCGATGTCCGCCGTTCCACAACTGAGTGCTTCAGAAGGCACTCTCTACCGCGCACTACCTCTATAGCCTAGACTTAAACAGCTGCTCTATAGGAATCAAACAAAGTGTATTTTTGAACCAACACAACTTTGGGACCTTCAAGATAAGAGCGTCATCTTAAAGGCTGACCACACAAGGGCACGCAAGGCCTGTGGGGGTATCGTACCTACTACAGATGAGACTGATGACACTTACTATCAGATGAGCCTGCCCGTTTTCCGGCGTTCGGTCTAGGGGGATTTTTGTAGCCCCATATTTCAAGGTATGACACCAGACCAGCGTTTCTTAATCAATAGAAATTCATATTGATAACTATGTTAGATAATGTGGCTGTACGCACCGCGAGCCTGATTGTTAAATGGGGCGCTTCTGATTATTAAAATGAAACACATTAAGCGGTAGGATGCAACTGTCTGTTTTGAAGCTAGGATTCAGAAGTTAGTAAAAGTACCCAATTACAAAAATCGAAATCACAACTGTAATCTTTATTATTTACCGTAAAGAGAGATAATATTTTGTGGGCTTTTAATAATTTTACATGTATTTTATTTATAGGAACCTTCATTTTTTGGCATTCATGTACTTTATATTAACATAAAACAGAAATGATTTAAAAAAACACTGCACTTGATTAAAAATATACGAAATTCAAAAATAAATTTAATAAACTTTTTTTTTAAATTATTTTAGTAACTCTCCAGCCTCTATTGTAAAAGGAAAATGGCTAGTTATATCCTGTTAAACCATACTATCTCATGTTTTCTTATGACAAACAATTCTTTGTTTTGATAACAATAGAGGAAGCTTCATTGTTGCCACAAAACGGCGTACGATCTTTTACAGTATTATGAAAGGACTTGCCTAAGATCATGTTTAATATCAGTGCTAATCAAAAATAGCTTTCATCGAACCGTTTCCAATTATTTTTCCAGAGTATGCTATTTATATATTCTATATTATAATAAGAATAGATTTACATTCGAATGGACTGCTTATTTAATGAAAGAATTTAGAAATCGTAACAATTCTAAGAATGTAGAAATTTTATAATGCCACATACAATCGCTGTTATATTACCAATTAAATACAAATTGCTAAGCGAATAACGATTGAGATTATTCAACTGAACACATAAGATTATTCCAAAGTGTAACTGGAAGTCGCTTCCCAAATCACTATTAAATTAAATCGAACTGAATTTGAACCCAATTCAAACAGTTTACGAACAATGACCACTGGTGGCCAACATTGGAGCTGAGTATACAAAATGTACAATTGCATTGAAAGCTAGAACCTTCAATTAATTTCTGTCTAGACCTGAGCCAGGCCCGCTTAAATCGATCGTAATTTGAAATCAATTTTGTAACAAAGACTCTCTTGAAGGCGTTAGTTTAGAGTTAATTATAAATTAAATGAATAATTTCACATTTTAATCTGGTTATTCTTATTCTCTTTTAACAAAGATAAAATCTAAAAAAAAATATAGTATACGGTTATTTTAATGGGTTACATTTGATGAATAAAACTACCCAATAAAAAATTATATTTAATTAAATTAATATAATATTTTGGTTATATAAATTTTTATACAAAAAGTTTTTATAAAGTAAATAAAAATTAAAAAAAAAGTTTAATTACTTTGTGAATATAATTTTAAACAGGTTTTTTTTCTCACACTTTCGTATGACAATTATCACCATGACTGCTGAAATAAGGATTATTGGTTTGATTCTCGATAAGGTTAATATTTATGTGATGAACGTATTTGTTGTTAGCGCAGGTAACTCAAACCATTAATAGTTATACCGTGGGGCTTAAAGACAGTTTTTGAAATGAATCCAGTATATACATAAATCAATAAAACAATGAGTATCTAGATATTACCCCTTTACTGTCATAATAAATTGGTTTGTGTAATTTTATAATATTCTATAAAGTATATAAAACATTTTAACTCAAACTGATATCATACTTTGATTTTAGTAGTTTGAAACCTACAACTCCATATAAATTATAAAATTGATAATTTCATTACGTAATTTCCTATATACGTCTGTTTGAAAATTGTATGGACTTGAAATATAATAAAAACAACACAATAAGAACTATTTCGAACAAGGCTGTCCACGTAGCAGAGACAAATCGCTCTAAGCGTTGTCTCTACAATTAATATTTTCCGTAATGGTGTGACTGTGACACTTCCCTAATTGGATGTCAAAAGTTGACAAATAAAGGAAGTCTACAAATTAGTCCATTGCCAATTTGAGATAACCCAACCCTTATAAAGTACAACTAATCTACCCTTTGTCATGACCATTATAATTTAAACATATCACTATAAAACGCTACTTCATTTTTTAGATCGAACCCAATTAAGTTTCGTATCTGTAAATTAACAGCACACGTAATTAATCTGTGGTTAAAATGGTGTTCTTTTTTTAAATTCTTAGACCTGGTATATCCTCCGATAGTTATAATAATACCAGTAATCATAATCTATCATGTCAAAAATTCTGTAGTCTATGAAGAAGTTTAGTCTCCGGGAATAGTTACCTTATAGCGTCATGGTGAATGTAAGAGCATTGCAATTATATTTGAAAAAAAAAAGGAAATATTATATTGCAATTCTCAAATGAAATACAGATAGAATTTATTATTTATTAATAATAAAAGTCGCACCACTATTATTTTTTCTATAAATATTTAATAGCACAGTGTCAGTTATTTTAAATATAATATAGTGGGATTAAAAGCTCATATTTAAAATTACTGATACTACAAATATGTATAATTCATCCAGTATGTATAAGGTAACATAACAAATATAAGTATATTAAAATATGAGTTCAAAATATGCATATGAATACTACAATATAAATCTACTTTGAATACGAAAAGCGATGGAAGTATAGGTTTCCATTTAGTAATCAATGAAAACAAAAAGGCTTATTCAAACAATTCATGAATTCCCTGAAATCTCAAGCCAATAATCGTCAGTCAATTACTACGGTTATCTTGAATGGCAATTTTCTGAGCGACTTTAAATAGCTACCATTTTCTCCGGTGAATTCGACAAACCGCCAAATGCTTTACTAAAGCACCCAAACGGAACAGTTTAAAACACATTTGCGTAACCAGCACATTTTTATAACTCATGATCTAGTATTGTCGATTATAATACCTCTTACACTGTTACATAAAGTACAATAAAGGCTAGTGTTAGGATGAATTGCTCGTTACTTATATATCGTATAGATCTGGTCTCAAAGTAAAATGCTTATAAAAATATTGAATAATATTGTATTTCGCTCGAAGAAAGGAAGTTTTTAAACACCCATTTCATATAAGGTGGCTCGAAGGAAACATTCAAAATGGAAAGAAAATTTTCACAATATTTTTAGTCTGTACGTTCGTCTTGAATGTGGATTTTAATTGAAAATAGATTTGCCGTGCCTTTTGCTACGATAAAATTGCACATTACATTTAAAAATATTGATCCGCATTCGGTTGTATAAAATACTTTTAATTTGATAACAACGCCATCTCTTAGGATATCGTGAAACTTCGTTTAACACTTCCTCTAACACAGTTTTCAGGTAATCTATACTACCTTTACTAAATGTGTTAGTATAATCTGGGTATCTTTTACCAAGATCAGTATAATGTTAAGTTCTGTTACCCAACCATTACCGACATTTTCATCTAACATAGAATCGATTTATATGTTAGTTTAATGTTCACCAGAAGCGTATTTGCGACGTCAAATTAAAACCTTATACTAAACCTTGTACTAAATAATGTGTTATGTATCTATGATATAAAAAATAATTTTATATTTGGAAATCGAGTACAATTGAGTTGTACATTATATATACTTATGAACTTAGACGTAACTTTTTACATACTGTATTACAAAATTCGAACATACAAATGTATCTTAGAGTTAGCGGATATCAAAATATAACTAATATTTTGAATCGTTCATTCTCTTTTAAACGATTTTAAAGATTATAATTTGTTTTCGTAGTCAACGCCACGAGCACCGAATACATATAAAATTAGATGTGCAAATAGTAGCATTTAATCAAGATATCGATTAGCGGTGGCCTCGATAAGGGAATTACGTCTCGTCTGTATCAGAGCTATATTTATTTATTCCAAACGAGTGCTTCGGGAAATAACTCAGAGTCCCATTTCTTTCATCAAAGATTATGTTTATCTATAGTAATAGCATTATAAAAAAGATATCTTAGTATGTAGGATATGTATGTCATGTTCTCACACAAAACCTTCTAGACCAATGTTCCATTTTCAAAAAAAATTGTCCTAATGAAACTGTCATCGCCCCGTCCGCTCCCGTGGGTCGATTTTCAGGCGAGCAGGGAACAGCCAGCTCCATAAATGTCAATTTTAAAAATATTTAAATTATTTTTTCTTTCTATAGAGAGTTAAATCTAAAAACGAAGTTTCATTGCTTTATATTTAGTTAGGATTAAAATTGAATTTTTGATAAAGACAAAATTCATCAACTTTACTGACACGTGTGTAGTTTGTGCCTTATAAAATAGAATGTCTGTCGAATAATCTATGGTAAGGCAACGTTAGCGAAGATTAGTGTTTACCAAGCCGCCGCAAGATCCCGGATTAAAGGACCGGCTGCTGGCTACATTAGCCCGTGAAGACTTTTTTAAACTTCCCTAGTTAATGGAAACTGCATTCTTTGTGCAGTCTGAAGTAATCTTATCTCGTCTGTAAAAGGCAGAGACATAAATTCAAAACAGACAATTTTATGAAAACTTCAGATGATGCACACATTTTAATAATATATTTTTTTATAAAAAAATACAACATGCAACGGATATGAAACCACGAGCTAGTCTGATAAATATTTACGAGTCTTTTTTTTTTACTCTTCTGTCTCTCTTATCCTACTTCTTAATGAACTCTTAATTAAAAATTTTAATTAAGGACTGTAAATGAATCGTTGTGTCATTATTTATATTAAAATAATTACTTAAATAGCTTCATTTAGAGCATAATATTGAAGATATTAAGGTGATAATTTATCTTTAGGAAATTTATAAAAAAATAAAACTTTATTTTTACATTGGAAATGTCAGTTTTAATTAAACTATATACATAGAAATATGAATGGTGATTAACCACTAAAATTAAGTTAGCAGCTTAATATAAAATATTTGTTTAATTGGAATTTTTTATTCAATATTAACTAATTAATATTTTTTTTCTCATGATAAAGTCCCAATAATAAATTAAAAAAACTACAGTTTTAAATCAAACAAGAATATTAGTTAAATTAAAGGTTGGGATAACCGGGAAAATTAAAGCAATTTCAAAATCAAAAATTAAAAAAATTGCAATAATTAAAAAAAATGTAAAGAAAAAGGAATACGAGGTAAAGACACTGTGTATGTTCAGCATCTAAGAATTTTTAGTCAGCGACAGTTTTTATTATTTAATATATGGTTATTGTTAGTAAAATCCTATTTTTTAGTTGTAAAAGCTTATATAAATCTACTCACATAATAATCATTTTATATTTTCATAAGGTAATATATGCGAGCCATAAAACAATGTTTGAGGAAACCCTAGTCGAACATCAGTGCCATTGAACGGGAAATTAATAGAGCTTGCGGCGATATGAGAATCGTGTTAGTGAATGGTCCGCAAGATTCCGGAGACTTGGTAAGTTTCAAATATCGATTTTCAAAGATCAAATAAAATAACGTCATTCTAACATTTATGTAATTCAACAATCAAATCATCCTACGAAACCTTTCGTCGAAATCTTTAAGTATTCGTCGCTATTTCTTGTTCGCGTCTCGTCATACAACATCTCTTGAATTTCTTTCAATTTATTGCATTTCGTTTCCAGCAAGAGGGTGTTTGTTAAAATATATCCATGACAAGCCTTAATAGCGAACGTCCAAAAGACACGTATGTGGCCAGCTGATTTCTTAAGCTCTTGATTGCTATATTCAACGGATAGCCCAGCCCTCCGAATGCGTATAAAACGTAACCATGGCCATTGTTCGCACATTTAGAGAGAAAAGCTCTACTTCTAAGAGATCTCTAAAAGAGCCAAGTTCAATTGATATGATGAATATTATAAGGGCAACGAACGTTATGTAACCGATGGCATATAATAATCTCGAACGACAAAATATAATGGAATAATGGACACAGAAACGATGAATGACCATAAAAGAAGATGGCGCGTTCCACCCAATCCATCAACAAAGCAGAGAATATACCTCTTAATTAAAAAAAAATATTACTACTATACACCACAATCTTATTTATTTATTCATTAAGACCTACCAACTAAATGTACAATTAATACTTCTAATATAAACTAAAACATTATGTGAAACATTCTAACTGAATTTTATTCTACACCATATGTAACGATAAACCATAGGCTTTTTTAAATAAAACTAAAATGTCCGGCAACAGTTCAGATATAATTTATATGATAAAAAATGTAACCAATCAAGTCCGTTTTCGAAGCCAGAATCGAAGAAAATACGTCTCTTAAGTGTACTAGACTCGTAATTCTAATTTCTAATTGATGTAGTAGATCTTTAAACGTTCAAAAAAGTATTATTTACCATAATTGAGCCAGCTCCATTGATATTCATCAAAAATATCGCCATAAATCATTATCGAAGAATCTCGAAAAGTGTAATTTCGATGTAATTCAATTTCCTAAACGACTCCTTAACTAGGCGGGTGAGAATGTAACGTTTGAAAGAAATAGTGCTGTTAATTGTGATTGGACAAATGGACATGCGCATATATCTAAGGAAAGATTTGAACTTATAATATCTTGGCATACATACGTTAACGCGATAACATTAGCTTTAGACAGCTCAAATTCTGTGGTTATCCAGGTACGAAATATATGGATATTCGACGTAATTTGTACCTCAATATCCATGCAAGATTTATCCTCGTTGTGTACGTGCTTCGGGGTTAGTCACAAAAAGCATCTGGTTTATATGTGTGTGTTTTTATTTTTCCTAAACTCTGTGTAATATAAAATTTAATGAAAAACACCAATATTTTAAATATATTTTTATAAATTACAATATATATGTTTATATTGTGTACATATTCATATAGGCCATGAATTAACTCGAGTTAGTGTTAATTTTAGGTTTCAATACAAACAAGATAGTAATTTAAATGATTAAACCAAACGGTTTATTCAAATATCGGAGCGATCCGATTTTCAAACACCGCGCCGCACCGATTGGAAATCATATTTGTAAAGAATATTGAACGGCTGGTAAACTAAATTATTCCAATTTCAAAAACAACGCATATCTAGACACAAGCAAATAAAAATATTTGGATATTTTTATTTATTTCAAATGCAGAGATCACACTATAGTGGTTATACTAATGCCGCCCGACTTAAGGTGACCAAATACTTACCAAACTGTCTCAAAAATATCCTACACTGGTTCAACCAACAGTCCTGTTGTAGTGATATCTTATGAAGCACCTTAAATCCAAATACAGTGCAACCTTAATATAAGGTACGATATAACGACTTCCTCGATTTAACAAATTCTTCGTAATCCCCTTGAATTGTCCATAAGAGTCAATATAAAATATACCTTTACATTGCGAACATTCTTTGCGTACAACCTCTTTATAACGAATTTTCAACTATCAAGAAAAAGAATTCATACCTCTAATTAAGAATTTTGCCCAACCCAAAACCTTTATATAAAGTTTCCACCAATAGTTCCACTCTTAGGTAATCTTATAATGTGATTATGTCAATTTTAACCAATCTAACCTCAACATAACAAACCTCAGTTCAACGAATTACTTGATATTTGGAATATTTTCTTGTTCCCTCCGATTTGTTAATCGAGGTTGCATTGATTCAATTGGCTTCCTAATGAGGCAAAATATTAATAGAAAGATAGTCTAGCGGAAACTATATTAAAAGGACATTTTATAATATGATAACTTGAGAGACTTTAAGTAAAAATCAGTGTCCAAAGTATGCGACTTTTATAAGACGATAAAAAATCGTATTGTTTACAGATATGTATTTATCTGCCCCGGAATTGACAATAAAAAATTTTGCTTCCGTTCATCCATACTCGATGTCGAATTCCGGGGAATCTTTTAGAACATTATTAATATAGTATTGTCTTTTATTAACATAACTGTTACTCATTTAAAGAAAAACACTTTTTAACGGATTTATGTTATGTATTTTTTGCAAAATTTAAATATAATTTATATTAATACTACACGCCGGTTACAGTGTAGAAAAATAGATTATTAAATGGAAATCTCAAAATTTCCTTATCAGAAGGTTTCCCACGCATTGGAACCCCATAGTGAATAAAAATCGATATTGTAATCAACCATGAGTAAAATAAAGTAAGTGCACATACCTTAATATTATCATTGAATAATTAATTGCTTCCTTTTCCTTATATATCCCACACTATTCAAATTAAAAGACTATATATTTAATTTTAATCTTCTCCGTTGGACCGTATTTTTGTTAGTATTTATTCTGCCAATTACAAATGTGTTCAGCGATTTATATACGTATTTTTCCTTTATTATTTTTTTATTAGTCTAACTTATCATAACTAACATAGCACCTAAGTCTGGAATTGTTACTAAGCATATTAACCTATTTATATACGGATCTTGGTCTGAAAAAAAGTTTATTATTATCATTTTAATTTGTAACCATGAGGATAGAGATAATTTCACAACTATATATATAATGCTTCAAAATTGTATAACAAAATAAAGAATATACCAAATATTTGATTATGACATTCAAAAGTCCTTTGCCAGTGAATTTCATGGTTCCAAAGTTTTTATAAATGTTATAATGTTAGAGATAGAAATTATATAGTCATCCACGAGAATGCTTTAAATGGTTTTTATCTTTCAAATCAATTGACATATTAACTTCAAACTTTACATAAATTAACTTACCAGCACACGTGACGACATACTGCAATCTCTTCCATCCTCCATTTCCCAAATTATAAATTACGTATCAAAAAAATTATTTTTTCAAAACAATAATATACTTAATACTTAAAATTTTAATAATCTTTTGAAAATTTGCCTAATCAAAGAGCGTAGTATATACTATTGTTTTTTTCTGTTAACGTATTGTAATTCGAACGTGAATAGTATTGTAAAAGACGTAAGAGCAATTGAGAAAAATAATAATTGTAATAGTCCAAATATTTTGCTCGTTTATTACAATATAAAACCTTTTTTATAAAACAGGAGGCAAACAGGCAGGAGGCTCACCTAATGTTAAGTGATACCGCCGTCCTCATGGACACTCGCAATGCCAGAGCCCCCACCACTGCGTTGCCGGCCTCTAAAATGCTTATACGTTCTTTTCTTATCAGTCGTATTTGTTCGGAAATACCACTATTAAATAATGATTAATAATCAAATATTAGTAGATTTCTTGTGGCACAAGCGTCTTTGGTGCAATCATTTGCAACTTTTTCTAGGCCGTGGTAAGTGAAGTCAAAAATTTCCGCCTCATTTCGAATCATGACAAAAAATACATAATCTTTGATATACGGGATACGCAAGAGCTGTGAAGAGAGAAAGCTCAGACACTTTTTCGTTTCTTGATTTTCACGAAGGCGTAAAAGTTACATAACTGACTGTATTTGTATATTATTTAACCATTAATGACGAGGTTGTCTCCAGAATTTGAATCTTATATTCAATTCATATGGCTTATAGTACTGTAATAACGAAGATAGTCATAATTTAAATGTTGATACGGATTTTCGTATTGAATTTTATGTAACGGTATATATTATCATAATATATTATTCTACAATACCTATGTCTATACGAGCTAATAGTGGCGAACCTAAACCGCACAATGTATAATTAATTCTTTATTTAAAACTTATTATCTGAATGTTACCGATGGTACCGGATATAATAAATAATATTATATTATTAAAATTAAAGTCAAAGAGTGGGTCAGAATTAACTGCCAAAACATTCTCCTATCAATAGGGTTTTTTTTTAGTATACTAGTTACTATAATCCCGTTTCACTAGTATTAATTTCAATAAGCTTATAATTTTCCGCCATTATGGAAGAATTCTAGATATAATACTTAAATAATTTTTCAAATGACAACTAGCCGTTATCGTGATAAACGTTTAATGGTGCAAACCAAACTCCAGTAACACAATGTAACTTACATTCATGAAATCTGTACACCATTTATTACTTTCATTTACTGTTAATATTCTAGTCTTAGGTAACAGTCCTAGGGTTACGATTATTTGTCATATATTAATTATCTTTTACAGTGTTATTAATAAATGCGCAACAGTCTCATCGTATACTTGGAAGTCATAAATTGTAAAAGTGGTTGCGAAGTAAGGCCACAGTAACGTTCTTGTTATAAGTAAGTTGAAACTTTGCTTGGAATTCATAATTATAGTCTAGTAATTATATTCCCGGTGCCGCTAAGGGTATCAATGTTACACGAGTGAACTTTTTATATAGTTACGGGTACTTACTAGGTCTTAGATCTATGGAAGAGGGGCGGCAATAAATTGAATTAAATAATTGGTTCGGAGATCGCACTGCGCACCGTATACGCGTCGGATAAACGTTTATGAATCTTATCAAATCCTTGTTTTGATATAACATACGTGAGAACTTTGGCTACCATTTATTATATTGTGATTACTGTTAATATGCAAGTCGTATGTAAGTAGTCTTACAATTAATTATTCGAGATTACATAATTTAGATAATTCATTTGACACATACGCTACAGAGATCTCCATGTATGAGTTGGAATCATAATAAGTCCCGGCGCCATAAGATCTAGTCTGTGGTACTAATTCTGAAGGTTACAAAACATACGTATAACTAACCTTAATAAAAAACTTATTTTACATCCTGCGTCTCACGCTCTTTCGCATTCATACTCTTCATCTCTTGCTCATCATACTCCTCACCCTGAAGCATCACCTGAATCTCTCTCAAACTCTTACCCTTCGTCTCCGGTATGAAGAAGTATGAAAAAACGCAACCCATCAACGAAATCGTCGCATACATCAAAAACACACCACACAACCCACTCACATCCTTCACTTCCTGGAAGAGCTTCGTCGACAAGAATCCCAGAACACCACCATATATATTCACCGATGTAATCGCAACCGCCTTCACATTCATTGGAAAAACCTCACCCTGAACGATGCCCGCGATGGAATTAAAACCAATAGTTGATATCACGTTTGATGACACTATACCGATGAACGTCAAAACCGCAAAAGGTTTAATAGAATCGTGGTCGACTTTTATGACTTCTAGAAGGAAGAAATAAGTGCCGACGGTGGCTAGGGATATACTACAGCCGAGGAAAGAGTAAATAAAGAGGGGACGACGACCAACTCTGTCCGCGAGGAACGAGGACATGATACCTGTAATAAAATTAGATAACATTATGGTGGCGATTCTGATGTACACACTCTAAACTAAATATCTCTAAATTTAGCTTTAGACCTGTCAAACAGTTTTACAGAGCGTAACCTGTTCTGTACATCTCTAAATTGACAGCAATAAGGCATTGTCAATGTAGAAAAATATAGAATAGGATACACACGTTTGACAGGTCTAAATCTAAATTTTGAGATTTTTAGTCTTAGAGGAAGTCATCGCCACCTATGTCGACTGTATAATAAAACTATTCATAGAAATCACTCGGTGGACATTTTCGAAGACTCCATGGAGGTTTACGCCGAGGAGTTTTAGCAGTAGTGTTGGGTGTTGTTTGATTATTATGACTGTGTTTTTTCTTTTTTTTTTTTTCTTTTTTTGTTGTTATCATGTAAGCTACCACTCTTAGTTGTATATTATGAGTTCTCATATTTATGTACTTTAGAATCTTCCTGTATGTTTTTTATAAGATTATTCTTAAGAATATGTAATGTTTGAGAACATACTAAAATAAAATTCCGTATACAGGACCTCACACTCGCTCATACAGGAACTCATATAATAACGGGCAAGTTAAATCTGGGTTTGTGGATGTTCCACCTGAAGGTGATAAAAAGACAATATGCTTTTTGCCAGACTGCAACTATTTTTACCATTTGTATCGATGGTAAATGATAATTAATTTTATTTTATTGACATAACTATAACTCATTTAAAGTGTTTTTCTTTCAATTTGGATTAGGTTATTTTTTTTTTTTACAAAATTTAAGTATGTTACATTATTTTAAAATTTTCCGTTTCGCGTACTTTACAGCGTGCGTGGTCACGGAAAATTTTAAAATAATGTAATATACTTAAATTTTGTAAAAAAAAATAACCTAATCCAAATTATGTTTTACATTAACATACAAAGCTTATAACTTACCAACAGCAAACTTGATAGCTCCAAATATGATCAGCATGATCGACAGAGGCAGCTCAGCGCCGCTCTCGTTCATGATGACTCCTAGGTATTGCTGCACCGCCTGAGTTCCAGACATTATCTGAACCAATTTTAGTCCTGGAAACAACATGGTTAGAAACAAATACACTTCTTATCAATTATTACAATTTATTCTTATGGACAAAGAGAGGGACAAAACACAATAAAAGATTAAGTATCCCTTTTACTCAATTTCCATTGTCAAATCATATTTAAATTAGGTTTTCTTTATTTAGAATGTGTATTCAAATAATGTGAAGAGGTTACGTAATCTAAGTTTTATGGTGCTAATTTAGTGCCAGCTAGTTAATAGTAAAACACATTTGTTCATACAAATTATATTTATTTATACTTTGACTAATAACAAAATAATATAATTCTGTAATTATATAAATCAACACAGCGACAGACATACTTATAATATGAAATAAAAGAAAGCATTCTTTGCATATTTTGCAATGTAACGCTAGATGGCGCCACTTTGTATGCGTACCAAAATCAAACTAAAAAATTTCGCTCATCATTCCCATACTAGGTCCCTTACAACATATTCAGCAGAGTATTTTTTGCATGACAAGTGTCCAAATGAATTAATATCTTACCGACAACAATAAAAATCGCTTTCCGGTACTGTTTCCCCCTCACAAGTTCTACAACCGAAGTAGGATTACGCATGTCCTTCTTCACGTGAGACGATATTCGCTCTAACTCTGCGTCAAGATCCTGAATATGTATTTACAAACGCGTCAAGAAATCAAATAATACATTATTTTGTCATAGGTTAAACAGATAAGTTGCTTACTCTCAGATCTAAGATCTTTATGCCAATGAAGTATTCCAAAGTTATGAGTTAGTTGATGAGGACGGATTCACCCCGAAATGGATTCGGTTCGAGCTAGATTCGGCTCGAGTGTGGATTCGGCACGAACTGCGATTCGGTTCAGAACTGGATTCGGTTCAGAATTGAATTCGGCACGATGTGGGTTCGGTCAGAACTAGATTCGGTTCAAATTGGATTCGGTACGAAAGAAGTCGAGAGATTTGGTCCGAAATAGATGCGGGCCGATTTGTAATGTTGCTATTACAATTATCAGTTGTACCAATAAAACTCACCTCACTCGTTCCTCGTAACCTCACGAACACTTTCTTCGCATCATATTCCCTTCCCTTCATCAGGTGATAGTACGGGGACTCTGGTATCCACAAACACGCGGTGAAGTACAATAGAGGCATGACGAGTAGCAAGTAGTTTGTGACGTCATACGTGGCCACAGCCCCGATGCACATCATAAGCAAGCCCCCAAAGTGGAATGCGATTCGCGTACCCACCGATAACCGTCCCCGGATATCCTTATCCGCTATTTCCGCTATATATATTGTTACTATCTGGAAACATTGTTACAATATCTGTAGAGTGTACCAGCGTTTTGAAAGCAATGGTACTACGCAAAATCGATGTTTTCATTAATGTTGGACGCGTACTAAAAAGGAAAGAATTACGCGGTCGCTAAAATTGCAGCGTAAGGTGACTGATTAGTACAAAACCCTAATAGACCAATCTACAAGCAACGCTGGTCGTAGAGGCAACATCCTGAGGAGCAACAACAACAACATCGGTGCCTGGGCGAAACGTGCGTCGAGTTGTTGTGCTAATAGATTGGTCCCTATTATGGAAACCCTAATAGATTGGTCTATTAGGGTTTTGTACTATGGACTTCCGCAATGTAACGGCTGATACTATTAATCAAAGACTAATTATTAAGCACAACAGTAAAGAAAGTTTGATTGCTTTAAAAACTATACTGGCATATCAGTCGATGGTTAAAAAGGTTAATGAAGCGCTAAGGAACAAAATAGGGTAGTTATCATATTTAAAACATACATACAGTTGATATCGTACCGGTTCCAAAGCCCCATAATATTTTCATAATGTATAACCACCATGCTTTATTTGCTGTCGCTGCGATAATCTGGAATATAATTCCAAATATAAAACCAATTATATTTAACTGTTTATTACAACAGAATGGTAGAGCAACTATATTATATACTAAATATTTTATATACATATAATATTTCATATAGGTATTCAAACAGATACTGCTTTGATATCAACTTCAAAGTGGAGGGTTGTCAATTTCACTCCTTTACTACTACAAATTTGTTTATCTTTTTTTCACGGGTAACTACGTCTAAAGAAATATTGTGGAAGGAAAATAAGAAATAACGATCTTGACTTGGCATCTCGGATAACCGGTTGAGAAGGTTTGTACACTTAATTTCTTGATTTAATTCTATTTCACTAAAAATAGTATCACGCCTTTTCCCATTTGTAGGCAGAGACCACAGGCTCCACTTCTGGACTTGCATACGTCTCAGGTTGTTCCACACTCATTAAATTCGTGATACATTTTCGTGGCTAGCGGGTGCTTTTGACCAGCCCTTTTTCCTGAACGTTCTGTCTGATCTTAAAACGTTCGGGCAGGTCTAACAGCCCCACATCGCCTTCATCATTTGTTTTCTATATTAAGATATTTTTTCGAAAGTAATATAAATAGAATGATAACATAAGAAACTAAGTGTAATCTTTTACGAATTACCACTGGCTCGCCATAGTTAATAAGATTATAAAATATGGGCTACGTAGAGACCCACCGATGATAAGTGATACCGCCGCCCGATGACATAAAAGTTACTTAAAGGCCCCTAATGTATTGGTGATAAATACAATTCTGAAGTTACTTAAGTTTAAGAGGATCGAAGATAACTTGATTAAGTAAGTTCGATTGTACTATTGTAAAAGTCAAGACTTTTAAGGTAAGGTAAACATGAGTATGTAGTGTAAGAGCTTTCCTGGTTTTATATACTTTCGTAACATTTTCACCTCATATATTTCACATTTATCTTCATATTAATTCCATGATAACAAACTATAACATGATAATATGTTTTTTATTCTGAATAATGTGTCTCTTATTCCCATCATTCATAAAATCAATGCGTCTATAATTTTATAAATGAGAAGCAGAGGAGTCGATAAGTGCGTAGTTAGTATAGACACATTTTTTCAAGAACACCTATTTTATGGATTATACGGTCCTTTAAAATTTTTGGATACGCAATAATGAAGGTTTGAAAAAACCGAATCAGGCTAGAAGTAACTCACCGTCCCTGTTGTGATAGGCACTGCGCTTAGAAGTAGAGTAGTTCGTCTGCCGAATTGATCGCAAATGAATCTGGTGACGAGGCTTCCCAGCATGAACCCCACGGGCGAAAGACTTAGCATCCATGATATTTGTTTCTGTAAAACATTTTGTATATGAGAGACGATTTTCCTAAGTATTATTAAAGTCGTGTGGACGTAATAGAATGCTTTGTATTGTATTGTCTTTTGGACGCGAATGTTATTAAAAGAAAATATTTGATTGTTTTTTTTTGTTCTTTTCATTTGTTTTTCGTATTGTTAAAATAAGTGAATCTAATGAAGAAAATCTATACTTTTTAAGATTTTACTATAAAAAGGTAAAAATGGAACACGAGCCGCGATTATCTGCGATAGTTGCGCAAATTTGATTTAAGCGTTTCTAATCTGAATGTTTTTATGTCAATGTAGCACGTCGCTCTCCCTTTTACGGAAAAGCTGATGCTATTTTTGAAAAAGTGGAACAAGATCCGCATATAAGTAGTAACGATGTAGCTGAAAAACTGAGAATTTACAAAAAACTGTTTTGGCGCAACTTACAAATTATTTATTATTTTTAAATACACAATAAAGCTTGATATTTGCGAGCTTCATGAGAAGCTTCACTGAAAGAAATCTACTGCCGTGTACAATGAGTACTGTGATTATACTAATACTAAACCATATACTTCAGTGTAAAATAAATGTAAATAAATTTATAAAAAAAACCTTTTAATTTTTTATATAAAATGCTAATACTTTTTCTCCAACATAATATATTTTGTGCGTCCTAACCCATCGTGCAACACACTCCCAAAGGCATCGCCACTCACAAGAAATAAGTGTCAATAAATTATTGAACTCTACCACTTGAAGCTTAAACGATTATAACAAAGGACTTATAACATTCACACAATATTAACAATAAGTAATAACGTTAGCAATTCTTGTTACAATCTAACTCATTGTTCCGTATATAGCACGGCAAAGAGTATAATAATCTGATTTCAATAAGAAGCGCCTATGCCAACCCGTAGTATGTCTCGTCTCGTCGATATAAGTCTCGTACCCTCCTAATGTCATAATTTACATCTGTTTTATTGTTTCTTAGACTTATTATTTACGCATATAGTATTCAGTTCAATCACAGTCCTTCTGTTCAATTTGGAGGTAACCATTAGGTTCGCTTGAATTGTATTATATATTGAAAAATCTTAATCAAACGATCGATTAGAAGATCGACCGAACGACCCATAGTACATACAATGTGGTCGCCCGCATGACCTTGGAGTTAAACACATGCTTAAAACGTATACTAGATTGGCTCATATTTGATTGAAATGTGAAATTTGACATTTGGGTTTTAAACTAAATTAAGTTGGTAACTTACGGTAATTTCTATTTTTTTTATACATTTGATAGAAAAAACTAACTCGTGCTTTAACAATTCTTTAAAACAAAATTATAAAACTTTAATCCTGTATTTGAACAGATTAGAGTTTCATACGGGGCGATTCAAACTTGGATTTCTTTCTTAAGCCTATCAATGTTTCTCAAGTGAACAAATCATTTTTAATAATAAAAAATATTATATAGTGTAGATTTAGATATGTTAAAGGTGGATTGTGTTACAAAAAAGGTTTTGAAACTCAACGGCAATATAATCGGCACTTCATATTTCAAGAAGTGCTTCGTCGCGTTATTTGTAAATTAACACGAGAGCGATAAGCACAAAACATTTCGTATTCACCTATTCGAGGCACTATAAAATAGTGCCTCGAATAAGTGCCTATTAGTGACTCTAATTTGTATATTTATAATATTTCAATGAATAAAATCATTGGATTACATAAAAAACACTCTTATCATGTTTGTCAATTTTCATTTTTGCTTAGTGGTTTCAACGTAAACAAATAATATTGGTTAAAAAAATGGTATAAATTATAGCAACTTATTTTCGTTTTATTAATCAGTAGGCCTTTAAGGGGCATTTTTAGGTATAGATTTATAGGCAAAGCTATTTTAACTTAAGGCATCAGTCTCAGCGAGGTTTAACATGGTAGAGAAGGTTTGCGAATATCCGTTTTTATAAGACCACTATTTTAACTTTATGAGATTTATTAAAGATTATTATAATCCATTGCATAATTTACTCGATATTAATACACTGTATGTCATGAATATCAATTACACTTACATTTGTTATAACAATGCTGGTTTCATTGTTTTGCAGTTTAGGCATCGCTGGTGTTGACCATAACGAGCACATTCCTAAGGTAGCGGTGGCCAAAGACACTGTAATTGGGTTATTATAATCATTAACGTCTAAGATTAATTATCATTCTTAACACTATTTGGGCCATATGTCCCCGAATCTTAGCACCCAGCGCCAAAAAAGGTCAACGTGGAATATAAAATATTATAACATTCATTATTTTAAACTTATAACATTTACGATTGGTCGAATAAAATACACCTATTCATCCTTTAACTTTATTGTTAGAATAAATGAAACTTTATAAAATTTCCTCTGATTGCGTTAAAAATGGGAATTATTTATAGAAACTTCATTCAAACATTTTTAGCCAGTTGCCTGCCGCCAACCCGTGACCAAATAGTAAATACGCTTATCCATAATATAGGAGTAAGGATTTAAATTTCGCGCTCAAAGTACTACGACTATTAAAGTTCATAAGAAAGTTCAACAAACCTGCACTGGCCACCAAATACTGTAGCTGTTGACCTCTCACCATGTTCTGAAGACGGAAAAAATTAGTAATATAATTATATAGTAAAAATTGTTTTAAATGTTGCACCCTGATACTATTTACAAACGAACCTGCACTGCCTCTTCTTGTAAAAGACGTTATCATCCCTAGCCGATACCACAGACTAGGAGGTTAGCACGAATAGATTTATATTTTACTGATCACTGAGTATTGATCTGTATTGCGTGGTACTGACTACTGAGTAATGATTGGTGAGTGATCTGCGTCTGCTGTCCAGAATTCGTTGTCAACATCGTGTCATGTCATTTTCATACTTATTAACATGACAATTTTAGGTAGTTTTCCAATTACAGAGCATAATGCGACTCAGTGGCGCACAATGCCGAATTATGCTGAATCTTAATTGGAAGTTGGAACGTGAATTAGCAGAGTGCGCTAGTTCAGTATGGAAAAAAAAATCATAGAGTTAGCAGCCTCCTTAATATATAAATAATGTGGTAAACAATAATAGTTGGTTGAAAACTATTTATGTTTATTTTAAGTAATTTGGATTTTGTTTATTTCATTAACATTTTTTTACGTTTTGAGTATTTTTTTAAATGAGTTCTAAGAAAATTATATACTTTTTAATTTAATCATCTTATCCAGATGATAGTAATGACGATGATTTATTATAGAAAGATTCAAGCCATTGCAATGTTTACAAAAGTATAATCCTGTAAAATAAATTTGTTTACAGATCCGAATTTTAAAATGAAATTGCATTCATATTTTAAATGTGGAATATAAAAAAAGGAATTATTTATACCTTCATCCATAATTATATTTATGATTTTTAAATTACGACGAAACGAAAGTCTTTTTCAACAAAAAATAATATTACTAACAATAATGTATAAACAAAATTTTTAACAATGCCAACTTAAATAAAAAATATCAATTTTGGCGTGTTCATAGTAACACATATTCAAAATATTGTTTATATTATGATTTCTTATTCAAAATTTAAAAAAAACCTAACCAGAAGATTATCTTATCATCTCTATTCTATACTACTGATCTATAACTGATTAAGAATAGTAGATATGTCGAAGTGAACATAGACTGTTTGAAATAAAGACTTCCTTTCTAGTCTGTACCATAGAGTACATAGTTGTTTAGGTCTGTACTCTGTGTAGATTTCTGTGTCTTAGGTGTCGTGTGGCATCAATTTTATTTTTATCGAGTATTCAAAAAAATTTAAGATCCAAATACATTGTTTAACATTATTTTCGTGATGTCAGAACATGTGCTGCCGGCTGAAGAGCCGATAAGGTTCATCGCGCCAATAATTCAAGATAACCCCACAGGATGGGGTCCTTGCGAAATGCCGGATCAATTTCGAGACATGCCTTATCAGCCCTTTAGCAAAGGAGATAGGCTAGGAACTATAAGTGACTGGACAGTAGTGCAGGACAAAAAATATCAAAGTAAGTCTTGAACTATCAAGGTACATTTCTAGGTTATACATTGACCAGTATACTGGTTTATGTACTTTCTAATTTCTGTTTTTGTAAGTTTATTTTTTTATTATATTTTTTTTAGATAAATATGCATCCCAGTTTGGAGCTGGTTCGTCATATGCATACTTCCATGATCAAGATGAGAGTTCTTTCCATCTGGTGGATACTACTCGGGTCCAGAAACCCCCATACCAACGTGGACGTGCTCGAGGACAGAGAGGCCGTGGTGCCAGAGGCGCTCGTACCCCTGGTGGCATGACTACTTTGAATAAAGTAAGAATCATATCAACTTTATGATTGACTACTACTAATACTTTTATTAAAATCTTAATAACATACTTAATAACTAATAAAATCTATTGAAAACATAATTGTTAAATTCAAATCTATTAACTTTGATTTAAAAACTTAATATAATATTGTTTTATAGTATATAGAGATACCTTGAATTTCTTGAATATGTTTCCTTAAACAACATAAATTATAGGTTCTAGGAAGATACTAATTGAAAAACATACAAATTATCAGATTCTATATAATTGCTTCTATATTTTATCTACAAAATTGATTTTTAACTTGAAATTTTGTGAATATGTTTGTTTGTTACTCTTTCATGTAAATCTATTTAATGGATTTTAACTAAATTTTTAGCTTATAAATCACAATAAACATTTACTACCATTTATATAGATATTATGTGAATTGCCTAAAATATCAAGTAAGTAGACTAAAATCTACTATCTGTGATTTGATATCTACTATTCTAGCATGCGCTGCTGCACTGCTAGAATCCTATGAAAGCCCACGGCGGTATATATCTCATATGTAAACTAAAATTAACCCAACTAAAATAAAAATTAATAATAATAAATTAATTCCTATATTAAAATAGATGCAGACTTCTGGTAATTTAAGTAGATAAAGTATGTCTTTATATTAGTAGTGTAATTATATGGCAACTGTAACATTTTGATACTCTCAGACCACTATATTCTTATAATTATTTCTGTGATAATTTTAATGTCATAATGTTAGTTATTTTCTATGTCATGCTAATAAAAGCTACCTGAAATAGTAATCCTGTACCAATAAAGTCACAACATCAGCTATTTAGTAATAAATCAAGTACTTTCCTTTTATATACCTATATTTAATACTTAAATTGAAATTGCAGCAACAAAGAGATCGTAAGCTTGGCAAGAGGTGGGGTCAAAGGGGTGCCCCAATGAAGATTCGTGATGCCTCAGTTACAGTACGGCCTACTTGGGTAACTATTGAGGATATGGACTTCCCGCGCCTTGCGAAATTGTCTTTACCAGGGATCAAAGAAGGTAAATAATAATTTTTTAAACTAAAAAACAAATTTAGTTCTTTTGTGCGTAGCAGATTCTTGAACTATACATATAATGCTGGTATATTCCTATGATAATGTAAACCAAAAACACATTTTTTTTTTATTGAATTGAATTATCTAATATGGGTGTCTTCTTTTTTCTTTGGTTGGGGCGTCTCTTGTCTCGGGCCAGGTGCAGGTGCATATGGTGTACCTTTTATTATATTGTAAATTCAAACATTCTAGGTGAAGATATTGCCTGCTGTGGTACCCTAGAATATTATGAAAAGGCCTATGATCGGGTCAATGTGAAACATGAGAAGTCACTGCAACGTATAGACAGAATCTTCCACACTGTAATTATTTCCTCAGTTTATTACTGTTACCCTAAGCTTGTACTAATATTGATTTAACTAACAAAATAATGAAACATGTATAAATTGATTATGATGATTATAATATTATCATTTTGTCTTGGTTAATTATTAAAAATAATTAACCAAATTTTTTTAGTTCATTGATAATTTTTTATTAAATATTAATATTCTTTCTAACTTGTTGTTGTAACTGTAACTGTGTTAATTAAACCACAATTTTTCGTATGAATTTATATCAATTTCTTATATGTGTTGATTTAAAACACCACATTTGATTCAAGGTCACTACTACTGATGACCCTGTGATCCGTCGTCTGAGTAAGACTGTTGGTACTGTCTATGCCACTGACACCATCCTTGCTACCATCATGTGCTGCACTCGCTCCAACTACTCATGGGACATTGTTATGGAAAAGATCGGTAAATAAATATCTAATTGTTAAAGTTGTAATTAAGAGTTATATGTTTCAGAATAAAACTGTAATCATGCATTTTACAGGTGATAAGTTGTTCCTGGACAAGCGTGACAATACTGAGTTTGATTTGCTGACTGTTAACGAAACATCTGTGGAACCTCCAGCAGATGATGGAACCTCAATTAACTCACCGCGAAATCTGGCTCTGGAAGCCACATTCATCAACCATAACTTCAGCCAGCAGGTAAGATTGATTACTTCTGTGCAATAATTAGAGAATTGAACCAATACCTAATATATGTTTTGAATTGTATATTCAGTTGAAGCAAAACAGCAGTTAGTAAAACTTATGTCTTATAAAATACTGAAAATCTTTGTCTTCATTACAGTGTAAGAAACATTTGACAGAAAGGAATAAATAGTAATTTTAATTAATAATTTTAAATACATTCAGGTACTGAAATCTGGTCCAAATGAGCCAAAATACAAATTCCCTGAACCGAATCCATTTGTGTCTGAAGAAGAGGAAGGCGAAGTGGCTTCTGTGGGCTACCGCTATCGGAAGTGGAACTTGAACAATGGCGTTGTGAGTATTTTTATTTAATATGCAATTCATATAATATTTGTATCTGGCTGTTGAGGTATGACTGCTATGAGTCAGAGCAACTTATAAAATAAATAGTGACATGACATCTGTCGGGTCTTTTCGTTATTATTTTACTTAAATGATTTTATATTTTACTAAAATATTTTCACTTTTTTTACTATCATTAACTAAGTTCACGATTCAAGCCAATGGTGGCTGGCTATTTTGATGTAAACACTCTAAACTAAGAATCTCCAAATTTAGCTTTAGACCTGTCAAACAGTTTTAGAGAGCGTAATCTATTCCGTATATCTCTAAATTGATAGCAATAAGGTTTAAATTGTCAATGTAGAAATATATAGAATAGCTGACACACGTTTGACAGGTCTAAACCTAAATTTAGAGATTTTTAGTTTTAGTGGTGTACATCAGAATCGCCACCAATGTATCAAAAGAGGAACTAACTTCTCAAACGTAGGTTCCTATGAATTGATTTCATTCCTTATAACATCAGCTGCCAATTGAAGTCCTCTCAAAATCAGTCCAGACCATTTCAGTGACTCTAGCTAAAAAAAAAAAAAAAAATTTTTTTTTTGGGGTAAGCTCCGAATTTATATATATATTTATATTATGTGAATATAGTAAGAAACGGTTATTTCAATATAACAGACACTCCAATTTCATTTATATGTGTGTATGAGGGCTGAATGTAGTTATTATATAAATCTTGTATTAACAAAGTTGATTATAATTATTTCAGGTATTAGTGGCTCGTTGCGAGCACGACGCAGTACTTCAAGGTCCGCAAGGCGAAACCCAATTTTTGACTATCAAGGCGTTGAACGAATGGGACTCCAAGTTGGCCAACGGTGTGGAATGGAGGCAGAAACTGGACACTCAGCGGGGAGCTGTTCTGGCCAATGAACTGAGGAATAACTCATGCAAGCTTGCTAAGTGGACCGTTCAGGTAAATATATACAATTTAAATTTCTGATTTTTACTTTACTTTATAAATTTACTAGCTTCGCACGGGTGCAATGCTGATACTAAATACAGAAAAATAAACGCGTTGTCGTAAAAAGTAAATGACAAAAAAAACTTATTGTAGGTTATCCATAAGAGATAGACATATTGCGTTGGCAATGTAAGCGGAAAAAATTTAATTATTTACGACATCACATTAGAAATCTCAAAAATACAACAGTACTTCTCTACTATTTAATGGATGTTATTATACATATAAACCTTCCTCTTTGAATCACCTATCTATTAAAAAAACCGCATCAAAATCCGTTGCGTGGTTTCAAAGATTTAATCATACAAAGGGACAGAGAAAGTGACTTTGTTTTATACTATGAAGTTAAGTTTAACGAGGACGTAAAACACTACCAGCTTCAACGTTCGAAATTGTCATATTTAAATATATTTGTTTAGGTGATTGATATCAAAATATATATTAAATTAAATGTTTTTACCACATACAATGTAATTTTTTACATATGGTGGTATTAGAAGTAACACTTATAAATTATTGTTGTTTATTGAAAAGGCAATGTTAATCACAGAAGTTCTTATCCATTGTGTTTGTTACTTTTCGTATTTGTAAAATAAAAGTATTGCAGTTTTAATATTATTAACAAAATACAGGCTCTGCTAGCCGGTTCCGACCAGATCAAATTCGGTTACGTGTCACGTGTGCAAGTGCGTGACAACTCGCGTCACGTGATACTCGGCACGCAGCAATTCAAGCCGCACGAGTTCGCCGCGCAAATTAACTTGTCTATGGACAACGCATGGGGCATACTTCGATGCATCATCGATATATGTATGAAGCAGAAAGATGGTGAGTTTTTCAATCCTTCTATTGTTGTGATGTTAAAATTATGTTTTTTATTTAAATTAATTTAATTATACACAAATATTTTTGGATAAAAGTCGAATTTAATATCTTGGCTAAATCCTTGACTTTTTTTGGTGGAACCTTGTATACAAGTATCATTATGTATGTGTGGTTTAGCACACCAACAAGGATTACAAGGATATACAAGGATTTTGGATTTATTTTGGATTATTTTGGCTCTAAATGCATCCAAAATATTAAGTAAACAATAATATGTGTGTGTGATCTTTATATATTTATTTCAGGTAAATATCTTATAATGAAGGACCCTAACAAGCCACTCATTCGTTTATACGACATTCCGGACAATACGTTTGAGTCTGACGCCTCAGAGGAGAGCGGAGACGAGCCGGCGGACACACCCTTCGCCCCTCTTTACTCTTATGGAAACTCCAAGAGGATTTAAACATTTGCGGGAACAATTAATTTTTGTGTATGTGTATACACACAGAAACTTTATTAGTCCTGCCATTATATCGTTTCATAGCATGTATTACAGATTTGTATCGGTCAATAAATCATTTTGGTCACAAGTGCTTTTTTGATTTGGGAGATTTCTGTGCATGAAATAATTCTTGCTGCTAACACTAAGCCATAGAAGAATAGAGGGATCTGGGTTCTATCTTGGTTGTATTCAATATTTGTTGGCTGTCAACAATCATTACACAAGCTATGAATAGGATTATGGAGCCACTTATTACTCTTATACAAGGGCTGAACAAATTTAAATATTTGGCAAGATAAGGTAATGCTATGATTAGCACCAGACCAGGGTCTTGACCTAAATTTTATATGACATCTAAATAAATGATATGGGTAATGGGAGTAGAAAAAATCTGAACACATTTTAGTAAAACAGTTTAATTAAATTAATAACAGTTTATATAACATAAAAGAAATTGTACAAAAATATACTTAAAACAATGAGAGGTAAACCTCTCACTGTAGACTGATGTCGTTCTTACACATGGATTTGTTTTTAATTAAGGATCGATTTAAATAAGAGAAAGGCAGGATATAAGTGAGCTTTCGTATTCAGAGATTTAGGTATAAGAACCAATAATAATGTGTTTAAACCCCTAACATGTTATAAATAACTCACTATCATTCCTTAGGTTTCTCATACTCCTTATTCAGCTGTTCCATTTCAACGGCCTCCTCATTCAAATTATCCTGAACCTCCTCCAAAGTTTTACCCTTAGTTTCCGGTACGAAGTAATATATGAAAAATATACCAAAATACGCGATACTCGCAAACGACCAGAACACAGTGTAATGACCAAATATGTCTTTAATACCCTGATACGACTTTGTCACGACGAAGTTTAAAATTGCTGACATCATAGTGGCTAAACTGGACGCCACAGTTTTGACGTTTATCGGAAATAGCTCTGCTTGCATTATATACGGCAGATTACCTAAACCGATACTGTACATAATATTAAATCCTAACACGCCTATTAGAGGTATTGGGGATATAGATGATAGGGTCTGGGCGTTCAGCTCACAGTAATCCTGAAGGAAGAAATATATGCCAACAGCTGTTAGTGATATGGCAACACCGATTGACGACGTCAACATTAATACTCGTCTTCCTACATAGCCTGTGAGGAATGTCGCGCCGATACCTGGAATGTTTTACTCGTTTTCAAACTCCAGAAGATAGTATTAATAATGAAATGTTATCATTGATATCTATATAGAGCTGATAGAAAGTACAAGGTCGAGATTAAACACACGATCTCATAGTTGACAGTCACGTTTAAAGAATAAGCAAATTGTTAGATAACGGATCGTACTGATTACGATTGTACTATTCTGAATATATAGTGGAGCTGAAAGAATCCATAAGATAAGAAGTTTAATGATATTGAAATAAGCAAATAGGCTTTTTGTGTGCTTGCTTGATTAGCAGAGCTATTAACGTATGTTTTATGGATATTGTTTCAATTAGCCTGTATATTTTATAGCACGAATTATTTAATGGGCCTTCGCGGATACCATGGTCGCGATACATTAAAATAAAAAGATAACTAAACGGGGCAAAAGCGAAGGTTTCAAGGAGCCTTCATCAAAGAAATAAATATTGAAAAGGTATTTCTTTAAATGCATTTATTTATATACATGTATTTTGGGTATATTTTGTCGCACTATCTTTCATGAAAATTACGGTGTAAGAAGTGTGTATGCGTTATCACACAGTGTAGATAACCTATTATTATATAAATTTGTATATATTAAATCTTATATATATATATATTTATTAAATTTCTTTCATATATACATGTTTATATTATCTCATTAAGGCTTATTGTTATAGGAGTTCAATCTTATAGATTGTGGGAACATAAAAATAATTTAAAAATTTATTAATTATATAAGTTTCGCAAGATTCAATTGTTTGTTTCAGTAATGAACCCTCATTGGGGTCAAGATTGTCAACACTTATATAGGAGCCTATAATTTGCCAATAGTCACCTTATTGTATTTAATAGTGAATTTATTAATTAATAAATTATTTATCTCTATGCAATCAGTGAGTACAAATAGGGGTTAGTTATAAAAAAAAAAAAAAAAAAAAACCAAAAAAACACAAAAAAAAAAAAAAAACCCCCAAAAAATATAAAAAATATTATAAATTTTGGGGATCCCTATTCAAACTCGCGACGCGAAATTTCAGTCAGTGTATAATTATAAAAATAGTAGCTGATCCGGCAAACGTTGTTTTGCCATACATGTGATTTCAATTTTCAATTAATAAATACAAAAATAAGGGTTGCTTAATGAAAATAAAAAAAAAAAAAAAGTTTTTTTAGGGGTGGACTACCCTTAACATTTAGGGGGATGAAAATTTTGGCCGATGGCCGATGCTCAGACCTACTCAATACGCTCACAAAGTTTCATGAGAATCGGTCAAGCCGTTTCGGAGGAGTTCAAGTTCGAACATTGTGACACGAGAATTTTATATATTAAGATAGATAATGAAATACTCTGTCGAAAAGCTGTTTTTTTAAGACAAACGCGAAGAAATAACAGTTCGTGAAAGCTTTAACAGATAAGTGAACTTACCAGCGCCAAGTTGCACGAATCCATAGACAATGCTCACGTAGGGACCGGAAACGGCACTACTTTGGCGGAAGATCGGCTCCAAATATGCCTGTATAGCGCATGTACCCGTCATGTATTGCAGAATCTTTAAACCTGTACCAAATATCAGTACACTGAAGTTCTATTAGAAGAGAATAGAAGTCATAAAAAAATATAGCAATTTTTTTATTCAAACATAGAGTTCCGATCTATTTTTGGTTTAACTACAGAATACTAATATTATCTTTTATTGACATAACTATTACTCATTTAAAGAAAAACACTTTATTATTGTTAAGCTATGTATTTTTACAACAAATTTAGTACATTTTACAGCGTCCGTGGTCACGGTAGACGCACGCTGTAAAGTACGCGAAACGTGAGGAAAATTTAAAATAATGTAAAATATACTTAAATTTTATAAAATAAATACATAGTTTAATCCGTTAATAAAGTGTTTTTCTCTAAATACTGAGCACATCTCGTCATTTTTTTTTTTATAAAGTACAATTTTTTCATGAATACGAATATCAATTCTTCGTTCTCTACATTACGACATTAAAACTCAGCACAGAGGCTAAAAACGAAGATGAAAATTTTACATATATATACAGTTTTAGAATTTTTTTCTTACTGCGAACCGTACCCAAAGGAACCGCAATCATTATATCCTCGGACTCGGTATCAGCAAAAAATATTTTTTGTCTTAAGTAAAATATTTTTTGTTTCAATTTAAGTTATGTATTTGTGTCAAGTGTAGGTATACTAGGAGATATATAACCAGTTTCTATGGTTAAAGAATATATTTGAGTATCTTTTGTATTGTGGCTATAATAAATATTGTGTTAAATATTGTTTGGAATATTCAGTACCTGCCACTATATATAATGCTTTCCGGTATCTTAGGTTGGTGAAAAGCTCTTTTGTGGTAGTTTTATTTTCCATACTTTCTACTACGTGACTCCTCATTATCGCTAATTGCTCACTCGCCCACTAAAATTATGACGAATAATTTACATAGAAATAAAATAACATTGTAAAAAGTATTAATAAAATCAGACATCTGACACACAGTAAGTCCTATATATACCTAGCTTGTGATATGGGTGCTAACACATATGACAAACATATACTTTTCACAAAAGCCGCACCGCAGACAACAATTATTCTCATTAACTTAAAGGCCGGCAACACACTTGGGTGCCCCCTGTTAATGTTAATGTTTTTTTTTTTTTTAAAAAAAAAATTTCTCCCCAAAAAAAAAAAAACCCCTTTTTGGGGGTTTTTTTTTTTTTTTTTCCGAAAAAAAAAAAAAAAAAAAATTTTTAAAAATTTTTCCCCGGCGTTTCGCGAATTTTTAAATTTTGCAAAAAATACCCACATAAATCCGTTAAAGCAACGTGTTATTCTTTAACATCAGATGAGCTTCCTCTTTATCCCTTCAGGAAGCGAACTCGAAACCCTCACGACGACTATTACCTATTCAGTAGAAATACTTTCGATCCGAACACATACCTGATCATCCTTCGTGCCCTTAATAATCATAAACTCTTTTTTCGCAAGCGCTAGCCTTCCGTCCTTCAAATGGTAGTACGGGGATTCGGGAACCCACAAACATACAAATCCATAGAGGGCGACAATAGATAATAATATAGAGTTAAGTACCGTATAGGACACAAACGGTCCTATACCATAGACTAACAGACTGCCTATGTTCATCATTACTTGAACCAACATTCCAAGAGCACCCCGAATTTCCTTGTCAGCTATTTCTGTTATGTAAACCATTGACACCTAAAAAAATATTTTTACACAAAAAATGTCGCTAGTCTCCCCACTAACCAAGGGTAACCAGCATGTTGTTATGGGTGAGCTCATCTGTGGTTCATAGATGTAGGTGACAAACGAAATAATATTAAACTTAACATTACAATGATATGTACCTTTAGCAGTGCTGCAAATAATAAAAAACAGACAACAAGCTAGCTCGTATAGAGCAAAGAGTTCGTCTAATTTTGCTTTTCGGATATTCTAGACGTTAAGGAATGATAACTAAACCTCTTTATGCCATGAATTTCATGTTTGAATGGTCCAATAAAGTAATCTCTTAGTAATATTCAACACTGTTAAGGTGTACTATAAGTAAAGATTTCTTAGTATAAGCTTCAGCCTAATTTAATAATGTATATAGCTAATATCTGTCTGTTAACCTTTAATAAATAAATACTCTGATAAAAGAGTGAGAACGTGTGAACGACAGCTTATTCGCACTTTTCTAAATCCCGTTGAAAATTTTAATAAATGTTTAAATTTAAATAGCATATTCCACATAGTTTATTTGTATTTTTATTTAATTGAATTATATACGAAATCTGTTAATATAAAAATATAATATTTAATTATTTTTTGCTATTTCAAATATATTCTATGTGTACGTATATATGTTATCTGTGGTGTTCTTTCGCAAAAAAGACAATGAATTCATTGAGAGTTCAGAATATTAATTAAAATTACCTAGTTATTCTCTTGTCTGGTATGTTTGTGGAGGCGAGGTTGACTTTTCCGTTGTGGTACTTTCAGTATCCGCTTAAACGTTTTAAATTACATACTAAGTATTGTCAAATGACGTAATCATCCAGATTTGTGGAACTTACCACTGCAGTAATTCCAAGTCCGACACCAATTGTACCTCTCGCGATGCACATAAGCCATGGCGACTTAGTTAACAAAATTAACACCTGAAAATGTTATACGTAAAACATATCGCGAGTATTTTATTCAAATAAGACAATATTAAAGTTTTTTTTCCCCCCCCAAAAAAAAAAAAAAAAAAAAAAAAAAAAAAAAATTTTTAAAAAATTTTTTTTTTTAAGGGGGATATTAAAAAAAAAAAAAAAATTTTAATGTTTTTTTTTTTCAAGATTTTTTGTGGTTTCCACAAAAAATATTTTCATTTAGAGTTTTTGTTAATAGCGCGAACGCCTGTAAATTCACAGTTTTTAGCAAAATTTTTTTAGATATATCGGCATATAACCGCCAGGTGCGACGTTCTTTATGATCTTTTACAAGAATACAGATTGATCTTTACAACTATGAAAATTGTAGCCGCCTTTTCAGAATAAATTGCGTCTTCGCTGTCGTTATTACAAAATATATTTTCAACGAACCAGGAAACCGAAAATTTGGTATACAATACAAAAAAAAATCAAAGGATATTATGCTTTCGACAATGAAATGATAGAGTACCTATAAGACACACGTTAGATAAAGAACAACATACCGCACCTATTAATCCCGGCAGTACAGAAGCTAGAATCGTGCGACGACGACCAACTTTCTCGTTCAAAATTTGTCCAATATAGCAGCCGAATAAGGCACCGAGAGGGCATAAGGCAACGACCCAAGAGCTTTGTTCCTATTAATATAATGACAGAAAACATCTGTGTTTAAACGAAGCAACATTATAATTACATGAATAATTATCATAATACATATTTATTCTAACGAACATTTATTGTATTGTAATTATTTTGTGTGTGAGTGTGTGAATAATTATGATAGTCAATTAAGGATTTGTACTGTTGATTTAAACGAAGAATATATATTGTTAGTCATAAATTTCTTTTTAAATAATGTGTAGCACTTACGTCAGTTATTTGTACATTTGCTTCACCATTTTTGAACTTTGGAATCGCTGGCGATGGCCATGATAAAGCGGCGCCAGTGAATGTGAACGCAAAAGACACTACAACGAGAAAAATCGTATAACATAATATTCACTATATTGACGCGGAAAATAAATATTTTTTACTAACCGCAAATTCCCGCCAAATATTGCACTTTTCTACTCGATGACTTGGGCACAGAACACATTTTAAAGTTTAATACGAAATATGTATTATTATTCCAATTACAAAGTAACGTTTGGCAATGTATTTTTAGTGTACAAGACAACGCTACATCTTCAATGGCAATAGCTGTTTGTGATATTCAGTGGCAGTAAATGGCTTAGTTGACTCACGCGTCACACGCATTATCAATTCAAACTTTGTCAACTCAAATAGACACACATTGCGTTGCGAACCATTTCAATTCGATATACAACTACATTCTATATGTATATTCAGTTTTTTGGAGACAGGTTTGTTATGCATAATAATCCATGCATAGATAATCTCAAGGAAATAGAATATTATTAATAGACTAACCTTGTAATATAATCTCTTTTACATGGATACAATTTTTTATTTTTTACCTGATTAGAATACAAATCAAATACTTGTCTAGAAATCTTTACAAATACTTTTTCATCTCCATTGGATGTTCTATATGTGATTTAACGTCATCTAGTAATATTTTTGTAATAATAAAAAACATAATATGCAATAGTTTAATATTAAGTCTTGTAGTTTATGTTATGGCATGTTTAAAATCATTTTCCTAACTTCGGTCGCAACACTTGGATTTAAAGCACAAATATCCTTTTCTGTATATGGTGGTAGAACTGAGATGTTACCAACAACAATAGTCTCTCCTTCTTCTGTTACTGGCAGTAAATTTTCTTTAAACCAGGTTATAATTTTTTGTTTCCTTTCTAAGACATCATGCAAACTTAATTCAACATCATGGTTTTTTGGTTTCTTACATTCAAAGCCTTCTAGAATGCTGATGCTTAATACAGCATGACCAGGTATGAATACTTTTATACACTCATCTCCTTGTGGCACATTTAATATAACACTGAAAATAAAAACATTACTACTTTTGGTTTACACAAGTCTCATACATTTAATCAAACTTTTTTACCGATATATATGCAGTCCTTCTCTAGTCACAGTTACTGATATACACTCAACATTGTGTGTTATTTCAATAAAGAAATAAATTTGGGAAGATTAATAAAATTTAAATCAATTATTTAAATTAAACTTAAACATGATGATAAAAGCTACTCCACTATTACTCCAGATTCAATCAAAATTATTATTAAAACTAAATTTTGATTATGCCTTTTAAAACCTGAATAAAGAATGTGAGGAGTACACTTAATTGTATATCACATTTTGGTATTTTAATTGAAAATGGAGTTATATTGTTAATTAAAGTAAAGAGTGTCTGCAATTAAATTTCACAAAAACATTGTTGATTGGATTGTTATTAAGAATTATCTGAGTAAACTGAGACCCACCTGTATTGAAGAGGATCAATACATTCTAAATATCCAGTGTAAACAATATCTTTAAGAACTTGAACTTTAACATATTTATATATTAAAGAGTTAAGAAATAAAGGGTCTTTCTTTAAAGCATTAAATTCACAACTTTGAGCAGAAGTGTCACCCATAACTAAGACGAAATATTAGTATAATTATGGTTCGTCAAAACAAAATTGTAAATTGATTTGTATATTTACAACTTTTGTTTGTATAGTGAGAGAAGTGGCAAGTACATTTTTTTTTTAGATTTTATGACCTGGCAACACAACTTTTAAGCCAAGTCTTATATTATATGTCTTTAAATTACCACTGTATTTATAACGAATTTAAGTAAGTAATACAGTATCAATACCACAAGCAAATATATTAGAACGTTTATTATTTAGTAACTATTAACTAACTGTTATGGAAAGTCACAGACTAAATGATACACATAGCTTACCACAGATATTACATTTATATAATAATATAATTATATTAATTGATTTATTACTTATAATTAGCATTTCATTACCCATGCAAGAAGGTCATCAACAATATGTAGAGTTTGATAAGAGGAAACTCGTTTGGAAAAAAGTTTGTTGTTGACGATCGAAAATAATTCACCAACCAAGCACAACAGACTCTGCTATAACTGAACTTGATACACCATAAAATGTTTTTTGGACTACTTCACAACTGAGTTTCTCAAAAAATGGTTGACGAAAACTTATATGCAGTACAGAAAAACCCTGCAGTATCTTTCAATATTACTGTTGGGGAGTTAAAAAAATTCATAGGTATTCTTTTATTTATGTCAGTGGAGCAATTCCCTAGTGTACGCTCATACTGGCATTCCAAGTTTGGGTACGATCCTGTAAAGAACGCGATGCCTGTAAATGGTTTGAGATGATTAGGAGTAGACTACATTTCAACGATAATAATAAACATATTGGAGACGATTCCGATCACCATCCCTTCATAAGATTCGGCCGGTGATAGAACAGCTAAATACGACATTTTCATCAGTTGCAATAAACCAACGACTTTCTATTGATAGCAGATGTGTTCCACTAAAATTGCACATTTCCTAAACAATATTTACCAAATAAGCCTCACAAATGGGGCTATAGCTTTTTGTTTCTGTAATCTTATGGGATATGCTCACCGATTTGAATATTTGACAAGAAGAAAAAAAAAAACCAGCGATGAACCTGATCTATAATAAAAAAACGTCGTTATACGTTTGGCGAGAGCTAAGTATACCAAGGATGTAACAATCATTGGATTCTTTTGAAAATTTTTACACATCCCTGCCTTTGGTAAATTATTAATGAAAACGGGGGGGAAAAAAAAATTTCGGAACTTTTGGGAAAAACAGGCTACCCAATTTTCGACTCCCTGATAAAAAGCAGATAGGTATTATCTGATGTAAAGATGCAACAAGTATATATAAGTTAATCAATATGTAAATTACTAAGGGTAATTCGCCTACTTTTAGGATAAAATAAGTCTGACAGCACTCCGTATGCAGCCACTAGTTGACTAGAAGGAGCCGCTTATCGCCATGCTTGTTCCGCCTAAAGTGCCGTGTCTGTTGCAGACGTTCAAGCAGAACGCTAATCGTGCCATGGTTTCCCATAAATATAGCCGCCGTCATGTTTGGCATCTCAACTTCGCTCTTTAAGTTGTTCTCCACGCTCGCCAGTAGGAAGGCGATCGTGACCAGACGGAAACACACACACCTATCAACACAAGTTACCACCAATATCCTCTAGAGTGATATTAGGTCTACACGAAACCGTTACATATCCGAAGTGAGGTTACTTTGTCGGTGATGAGATTCTAAGCCGTTCTAAAAATAAAATATGTGATATATGAAAAAAAAATAAAAAGAAAAAATTCCCAACGTCACGATCTTGTAAAGTCATTAGCAAACAACACTATCCCATGAATATGGTTGGAAAAAAAAGGAAGAATATTTGTATGTTTTTTAAAAATAGTCCCGAGTATAGCTTTGCGGAATGCGCATCGCCAAATGTAGAAATCCTCCGACTGGGCTAAAATGCTTCGAAAGGAAAATCTCAACCTGTCGAACTGAGAAGAGAAATATAAAACTTTATAGAAGATCTCCACAATAAGCCATAATATGGAGTTGTAGGAAATATATATACTATATAATTTGGGCTCTCCAAGATAACATAATATCTTAGTTGAAATATCAGTCAAGAATGTTGCTTATTGTTCGTGGAGCAGAATCATCAAAAAACGAGAATGATTTAAAAAGAAATATATTTCTACATTAAAAACACAGTTACAGTACTGAAATATAGTTAATTTTCATTAAATTTTGCGTTATTTTTTTTCTGTGGCCCACGTGTCCGTCCGTTTCCGGTGCCAGTACCTTTTGACCTAGACACATGCGGGCCAGGGCTCTTACCTCTATTCAAAGGTGGTCCTTTACTCAGGCCGCTTTTTGATGATGCAGCCTGATCATTTGCGATAGCAGGCTTTTCTTCAAAAGCACGCTTAATCAAACAACGGAAAGTAATCTTTGAGTCCTCTACGAAATGAGCCATCATAATCAAAGGCATAACAGCACATTGTGCTTTGCGAAACACTTCATTGGCATCCATTGTGTCGCCAAAGCAATAATCTGCATATGTAATCTGTCGCTTCCGTTGTTGCTTGCTAGACATTTGTATCTCGTAAATATTTTGACGGGCCGCCTTGTTAGGGCCGACATTTTGAACCAGCCAGTATGCTAACTTTTGAACAGTATCGATTTTAAAAGAAAGAAAGAAAATTTTTTTGTTCAACTGGAAGATATAGAAATTACGACAATCATTGTTCAAAGAGATGTTATTAATAGTGACATCAGAAACGATATTGATGCAGTTTTGAGGGTGACGCTCCTTAAAATGATTCAACAAATCCTTAAGCTTTCCTGAAAAAAAAAACAATTTAATATTTAAAGAAATAAATAAGTGTTAGTCTTGATGATCACGAGTGAAACCGCCGCGCCGTGTTGTTAATTTTTTTAAAAATAGAGGGCAAATGACAGGATGCTCACCTGACGGTAAGTGAAACCGTTGTCCATGGACACTCAAAATGCCAAAGGCCTCACAAGTGCCAAGACGTTTAATTCGTAAAATCGACTGTTTCTTTATTTGCTATTTGCGGAAAAAGGTGCTCGCAACTTTTTTTTGGTATTCGATTTGGCACTATTACAAACACAAGCACATAGCACTAAATAGCGATATAGTCTTTTAATTGTTTAATTCAACAATATAACAAACTTAATGAAATAGGCATATGTGAATGAACAAAAGATGAATATGAAGTTAAAATTTGAAAGAACACTTGCATGCATTTAGTTCCTTTGGCTGGACAAGCTGCTGTGTATGCATAAATGTAACTGCCATTTGTTTATGATAATTAAATACAATAATTTTATGTTAAATTGAGAACTATTCAAAGTGTCAGTAATTATCACCCATTCCCAAATGAAATTGAGTTAGCATCATAAATTAAAATTTTAACTAGATAATATTGAAAAAGTTTATAGTTTAGAAAATAAGATTTCTACAATTGACTTCTCTCATTCAAGGTAAAAGTTTGCCACTTACCGGACCAAGAACATATCCCAAAAACTTTGCTTAAAGGACAATCCATTTCCCTGAAGATACATTCCTTAACATGATCTTCCATCTCTATGGACAAAACTTTATAAATGCATCCTTTATTTGGACATGGGACAATTGCCTTAAATATATAACACTCTTTTTAATAACAAAATTACCTATATTTAAAACATATGAATTATACTAAACAATGCATTTCAAATCAAATATATTATCTTTCTCAATTAATTAGAATTTATGAAGTAGCCAGAAAAATATTCATTTGATTTCAACAAAGATGCACTATAATGAAAAAAAACAGTATTTTATTTACTTTGGCCACCAAGTCTTCAAGCTGCCAGTTCCTCATTTGAGTCATTGTTTGCCGACAGATTGGGCAATTGGGTGGATACAATTTAGTAGTGCAAGAGTTGCATAAACTGTGCCCAGATTGGCACTGAAATATTGGCACCGTCATGGGTTGAATGCAAACTGGACATTCTGGTGCCTCCATACTAAAAGTCTATAGAATTTCCAATGTTAAAAAAATTACTAGCGATGAAGACGTTAAACTGAAACATTTCATTAATAATAAATAAAAGTGGAATTTATACCTTACTAAGAAGCAAATGCATCTCAAACTAACAGAAAACATGCAAATAGTAATCAATAATAAAGTATTTAACTAATAATTAGTACACTTAATTAGTATACATCAATAAGATCATTAAGGTTGTTACCTTAATGATATTATTGTGTCACAATGTGACAATATTTTGTTGTACTACAATGTAAATGAATAATTAAACATGGTTAAACCGAAGCGAAAAAAGCGAAGTTTTATTAGTACTAAATACTAATCATAGGTACCTTACAGACCAGTGTACACCAATTCTATTACAAGCTCAACAAGGAGAAAATATTACATGAAAACCCCACTGCTTATCAATCGTCACAGATTTCACGTCACCGGTAAACTTATATAGCATGCATTAATACCTAAAAAATCAAAGAAATCTTAAAAAATCCTCTATCAAATGAAATATGTTAACTGAATAATATATGGGCTAGATTATCGTATTTATAGGAACAATGCAAGCTTACAAAAGTAATTATTAAAGTAAACCATAGACGCCATAACGGTTTACAAAAATAAATCCCAAGTTCGACTTTATAGTCGGTAATTCCCCGGACTCTGTTTCTTCTACCACTGCTTAATGGCGTTAAAATTCAAATATTTTAGAGAATCTTTTTCGAAGATTAAACTAGATGAATATACGAAATTTGAAAATACTAATGAAATAGTCGTTGTGTATACCTGTTTTCGGGAAAAGACCGCTTCAAAATAATAACTACTTACGCATACGATTTTGATAACACTTATATAAAAATAAAACGCAACCGGCAGTGGGTGGACCCACTTAGGAGAAATATGTATTTGGTTGGAGAACATGCAACATTGGTACCCCAACTAAGAGAAGATAATGTTAAATTCAAGGATCCCTGTAAGGCCGGGATTTGTGCGGTGTGCTGTGCGAGAAGATATGTTTTTCAGCTTAGGTGCGAGGCGTTGAGTGTTTAGTACGCATTTTCATACGAAAGGTAGACGATGTCGCTATTATTAGGTGGGTGGATGACATCGCTCCACTGTCTCCACTGCGCGTCGTCCGCGCAAAACTCACATCTCCGCTTCCATCGCGCCATACAAATATTATACATCTCTGCACAGCGATCTCCACTGAAGCTGAAAAGAGATGTCAATAATAAAATTGTATTGGTTGTTTTAGAAACATCACCTCTCAACTTTGGTGGAGTCCCGGCCTAAGAGCCGCAATCATCGTCGAACGCGGTGGAACAGGTGCTGAACGCACCAAAAGAGCGCCGAACGCTCTCTAGCATTCCCTTAATATAAACACATTTTAGGCTGCTTTGAAAGCAGAATGGCCGTCCATTCTCTACACTGAATAAATGTGTGGAGTCAGTAATAATACCTAAAAAATCAACGAAATCTAAAACCCTATAAAATGAAACATTTACTGAATCTAAAATCTTGTTTAATTGGACGCCAGAGTCAAACTATTATTTTTTCTCAAATTTCCTATGTAATTTTCCTTAATTTGCCTCTAAGGTAAGGTGTATCCAAACATCAAAATATCAGTTATTTCAAAACATAAAATATGATTGTATTAACTAATTTAATTTGAAATTATGAATCTATTTTATGAAACTTCCATATGCATGAAACATGAACACTTTGATAGGGGCCAATTGGGTTTTATTTACAACAGTAATGGGAGCAATGTCATTTGGTACTAAATATATAACATGCAATAAAAAACTTAACACTTTTTATATTTTATTTCCTTATTTACTAGATCATTTCTTAGATTTTGCTTCTCTTGCTGCTTTTCTTTCAGCGGCACGCGCTAATTGTTTTGCAGGTTTTAGGTTGCCCTTCTTGCAAAACCTTTGATTCCTTAAAAATTTAGGATCCATCTGAAAAATCACCAGAAAATTGTTTTACAAAGGTATAGACAATTTTATTATTATATTAAAGGTATAGACAATTATATTTATCTTCACTGAAAAAGTTTTGAATCATCAATGAATAACAAGACATAATGACATCCAACAAGCTTGCTGTAAATAGAAAAATGTCAAATGAAATCTCTTAGCATTTCAGTTAATTTGCAGTAGTCATATTAGTAGTAATTCTGGCAATAGATTTCGCTAAATATTACTATTAGTACATATTTCTACCACATTCAACATTTCGTTTGATAAAGAAAATATTAGTTTTTTTTTAAATCTACCTAAGTGAATTTAAATATTAACAAAATATTTAATTGAAATTCTTCTTTTAATATCTCAAATACTCATCAACAAATAAACAGTTAATAATGTAAACAACTTACACCAAGAGTAGATTCGTGCCTGAACTTAGTAGGTTTTGTTATACCATTTCTGTGTGCTTTGCGGTCTAAAATTAAGCAATCCACATTAATAATCTGAAATCTGCGTTTTTTTTTTAAATTGCAATGCGATTACGCTTTACTTACTTTGGTTATGATTTGTGTGGTTCTTTGACTTAGCCATTTCGATGAGGTATCAACGCTAAAACAAAAATATTTCAATAAATAATTTATTTTACACTTTACACAACAATATCTTCTAAATTAAATAAAACGTTTATAAGATTATATTTATATTTTTGGATAACAAATTAAACATAACCAACCTATTTCACGTAAATACTTCAAAAGAGAGTTCACTGTGATGACATTGAGTATTGGCCCATCAGACTAGGTGACTATTGACTAAGGACTGAGTCAACTGTCAATTTTCATACGTTAATCCTCTTTTGTCAATACCTTTAAGTTGCTATACGCAATAAAAAGTGTAGGACGATTCGAAAAATACCATTCGCAATATTAACTAGGGTGACATAAAATGGTATGACGGATGTGCGGTTAAAGCACACGTTTGTCTTTTTTTCAATTTTTTATAGTTTATCTATAGTCTTTTTTTTATTTTTGGTCGTAGGTAATTTATTTATTCAACTTTGAATATGGCTCCTGGTCCCCCAGATCGCGATCCACCTGATTCTTCTAACATCCAATTTGAGTCTATTGAGATTACTTATTGTTGTAAAAATAAGCGCTTGTTCGTTCGTCCATTCATCCGTAAAAATGAAGCCCAATAAAAACAACGAAAGCGAAACAGGTGCAAATAAATTCTTATCACTACAGTCCTTAATATAAACGTTGCCTTGAATGGCATCTATCAAAAAGACGTCTAAGACAACCCCCTCTTCACGCAAATCTTTCTCTGTTCCCTTAAAGCTCTTCTTCTTTTCTAACAGTTTTCTTTTAGTCTTCCTCCACAGATGGATCTATATTGGTGGATTTTTAATACACTTCTTTTTTAAATAATCTATCCCGAAAACTAATTTATTTTTTAAACTTCTTAAATAATTTTTATATTCCCTGTATTATTCCAGAATCTTGAAAAATTATATTAATAATTCTAATTATATTCTTAAACTATGCTAGGATCCTTACCTTCCCAATTCTTATAGGCCAATTTTTTATGACAATATCCTTCTTTTGGTGCTCAGAGACTGTTGAAGTTGAGTATTCCTCCAAGAATGGGTCATTTTATCTTAATACTTAATACAAGGATTCATTAAATTTATTATATTATTATTTTATTATACATATTTCAAAGCATCTTGTACTAAAACAGTATTCAAGGGTCTCCCTCACCTTTCGGTTCTTCCCTGCTTATATACTTTTGACTTGAATCATAAACTTAGTTAGTTTTGTAACAATATACCCGATCTTAATTATATCTACGAGAAATCTGTGTCAGGTTGCTAAAAAAATATATACGTAGCAATATATACTAATATATATCAGTCTTGATGATTAGATAAAATTTAAGCTACGTGTCTACGTATTATTACCGGTGCCATGAAACCTTCCCCGATAGATACATTGCAAGTGGAATGTGTAGACCCTTCCCTTGTTCTGGCAAGACAATTCTATACAACTTATCTTTTTTAACTAATATTTCTGTCTTCCCACCCCCTTTTTCCTATACTATTTTCCCTGTTTCAAGATTTAATTCTTGTATTTTTCTTGCTTCTTAAATTCGAATGCTTGCTTGATCCCACTTTCCAATATCCCTCTCTTCCTAGGTTTTCAATGGATTTTTCGCTTTAGTCTTCACTCCACCAATTGTTTTACATTGTGGTACTAGTAAAACTTCTCCCGGTGCACAATCTACTTTCTACAAATTGCTTCTACTTTCACAGCTTTCAAAAGACAATAATCTATTCTTTACCGACGCTTCGTGCCTGTCTCCAGATTTTGGTGTTGCCGTTTAGTATCTCAGATTTTGAATCAAATTTACTGTCCTTAAATTACTTCTGTTTTTATCGGTGAAGCAACAGCTATTTAACAGGTTCTCAATTGTATCGAATTCCATCAAATTTACCAATCCGTTATATTTTTTAATCCTTTTAGTTGTCTCCAACTCCTAATTCCAATCCCTTTCGCTCTAAAATTCATTTCCTAGTTATTTATGTTATGCCTTAATAAAGGTTGAATTATTCAGGTGAACTCACTTGCTAAGCCCAGGGCCAGTAGCCACTCATTGCGATCTCGTAACCTACAATGATTAGCTGGTCTAGCTAATACAGGTCTACATAAACAATATTGTCAGAATCGTCTTTACGAGGAATTATTTGTCTATCCGGTAATGTGAAAAGAAAATATTAAAATGATGCCGAGCCGTAGTTTTTGCTTTTCTTAATTTTAATAAATTTTTCACGTCCACCATTTGGCGTCTCTTGGATGCCTACACTCCTGTTCATTAAAAAAATTAAAAATTCGTAATCACTCTCTTTGTGAATGCCGTTTGAAGAAGGTACCGCAGATAATTTATTACTCCATTGTTGGAATCTCCGTATCTATCTTCTGGATATTCTTCCTCCTGAAGTGCCACGTCCTACTAACAATAAATCCACCCGTAATATCCTCTCTAGCTTATTGGTTTGTGTTTGCCTTTGTTAATCTATACTAATATATAAAATTGGAGTATCTGTTTTTAATATTGAAATAACCGTTTTTTACTTCATGCATATGAATATATATACGATACATACACCAAAATGATTTTTTTTTTAATTTTTGTCTATCTGTCTGTTTGTACCGGCTAATCTTTGGAATGGCTGGACCGATTTTGACGGGCCTTTTTTATGATTGGTAGCTGATGTAATAAGGAGTCACTTAGGCTACTTATATTAGGGTTCCGCAGTCTACGTAAAGGAACCCTTCTTCATGTCCGTTCATTCGCCCGTCCTCAGTCTAGCGTCGAAACGGTTAGTATTAGGAAGATGGAACTTTGCACGGATATATGTGTATTTACTACGCCGATAAAAAGCTAAAATAATAAATTAAAATACAAAAATGTATAAAATGTCCAGTAACGCGCTCCAAGATGATCTAAGCTGCGCGCAGCTTCCGCGCAAGACATGCCACCACACTCTCTCTACTGGGCCTATCTTTTATAACTCCCCTAATCTTAATTCAAAATATTGTGATTCATTTTTGCTGCTTTCCTTTTTTGTCTTTAAGTAATAATTATAAATAAAGTACATTTGTGTTTATTTAGTTCGTGACGTAGATAGTACATGTTTTCTAAAATAAGTACTTTTAAGTTGGTATACCTAATCCATGCGGACGAAGTCGCTGGTACAGCTAGTTAAAACATAAAATAAAACTTATATTTCGAAATCCATAATGTACTATCTAAAATAACAAGCATCTAATTTATAGTATAGAAATATTACTATTAAAAATCAATAGAAGAGATTTTTCTTTGTTAACCCTGAATACATACCCACTAGTAACCAACATATTGCAGCTGCCTAGGTTGGGACTGATTTGAGTGACTTATAGTAAAATGTTCTGCGGCCTGATACCGTGGTATTTATTTGAAATTAGATGTGGCACCTTCACATGACACATCCGTCAACGTCATAAACATTTGAGTTTTCAAATTGCCAGCGACGTGTAGATTTTTGTAGGTTTAAATGATCCTAGTAGTATACATATTGCAAGTTTCTTGAAAATGAAAATTATTAAAATATTAACTGTGTAACTTTTTATTATTACTAAGTGCTGCGTTAAAACTCGATTTGCAAGATGGTAGTTTTAGAAGGAGATGGTGATACAGCAACTATTACATCTGAAACTGAAAAATCAGAACCAAAAATAACCAACCCTCTTTCACTAGAAAGTATCCTTTTAATTTTCTTAGCACTTTAAATTAGATTATATGAACATACTATTACACTTTATATAGTAAAATAATTTATAATTTAACATACTGCAAGTTTAGGGAACAGCTGTATTAGTTCTATTTAACAAGCAATATTTGAATTATAAATGAAAATAAAACAAAATAGAATATTAAAAAAACAATAATAATCTTTTAATAACTTGAATATTGAATATGAATACAATAGGATAAGGTTGGTTAAGTTAAAATAAGTCTATCCTTAAAGATAATTTGCAGTATTTCGCATCATAAAAGATGCTCAACAGCAACATGGTCTTCGTCATGGAGATTTTCAGAGATATAGAGGGTATTGTTCTAGAAGAATAAGACGTTTACGGAAAGTTCTGAAAATACCCCAGGTAACATATACTTCTGTGACAATATTATAAAGCTGATGAGAAATAATATTTAACTATAGAGTAAGTTAGGTCTTACCTATACTTAATATCACACAGTTATTTAATAGTGGAGACACATAACTACATTTTTTTTACCACAATAAAAAAGTAATCAAATGTAATCCATTCTACAATTCCCAAACTATTCTAGTCTCTTCAAATTTTTGATAATAATTAATATAAGGTAGTTATGGATCTATAATTATCATTATACAGGGAGATAGACGTCATTACCGTAGAAAAGATGTCACATCAACTCATTTGACATCATCTAATTCTGAAAATCGTCTCTTATGTGTGCCCTTATTGCAAGCTGAAAGGGCATGGGCATATGCCATGCAGCTGAGACAGGAAGCCAATACAGAACCAAGAAAGAAATTTCATCTTATCTCCCGCTTGAAAAAGGCATGCACTCATGCTCATACGCTATTGCAGTTATGTGAGGTTAGTAATATATTTAAGTGTATTAACCTACTTCCTTGGACTGCCAATTTTATCCTATCGTTATTACTGAAAAGTAAGTTATGTAAAAAAAATTATGATACTGCATTATTTTAACTACTACTGCATCATAAGTTTTTATTAAATAAAAATACATACAGTAATCTCTTTCAATTTAGGAAAGTGGGGTATGCGATGCCCGTACGCAACTAGAGGCTGGCGCCTATGCTGCATGGCTGAGTGGAGCATTACTTGTAGAGCTGCAACAGTGGAGGCCAGCAGCTGAAAGCCTTAAGCGAGCTCAAATAGTTCTTGAGAACCTTTGCGCGGCTCTACCAGAGGATGAACAGCTTGTTTACAAGCAAAAGGTATTTCCAAACTCTTTAAGATTAAAATTTTTTAATATATTTATTTGAAATTATACCAGTAAACAGAGTAAATTCCTATTTTGTAAAATTGAAACTATTATTTTATAAAAAGCTTATTTTTTATGGAGATAGATATGTGTATCAGAGGCTAAACGTGGTTGACGATCTTAGATTCTGCTGTATTCAATAAGTGTGTAAATGTAATACTTATAAAGTGTAACTGTAAATAAAAGTGAAATCAATTACTTAGAACACATTTTTTTTTGCAAAAATTAGCAGCAATTTTTAATTAAAAATCTGTATTAGACAATTGCAATAATTGTTTATGATGGGGTTAAATTCTTTTGAGAAAATACAATACCAAGATCTGGAACTATATCATTGGTATGACTGCTTTAAAGCTCCTGTATTATTTGTAAATTATACAGAAATTGTGTGCATTAACTTTATACAATATAAAAATGGTATACATACTATATCTAATAAACTGTAGGTGGAAGAATTAAACCCGAGTCTGCGTTACTGCGCTTATAACATTGGCGATGGATCGGCAGCCGGGGATCTGGTAGCGATGCGTGGACAGGGGCTTATTGAGAACTTGGATTCGCTCATGGCTCAAGCAAAGTATGTATATTGCCATCTTGTACTATCTTCCCAATTTTAACAGCCAGCTAAATTTGACGTATTCAATGCTGTATTTTTAGTGACATATACTGAAGTAGGTCACTAATAAATATTATTATGTCTTATATTCAAATTTATTTATTTTATTCTATATGAAGAAGATCTTCATATAAAGAAACTTTAGTGGGCCATGAAAATCTTCATAAAGAGTTGAGGTCATTTGGCCAAACCTCAAGAAATAATGACTTTACTGTCTCATGGGATGCCAAGTCAACTATGTTAATAATATTTTCTTTCATTCAGAGAGTCCCGTTCTGGCGTGATGCATGAAGTGGAGTGGCGCGGACGACGAGTGACCGTGCGACCCGAGAAAGTTCGTCTCTTCCTGATAGCTCTTCAGGATATGGACAAATCCATCGCCAACGCGACCACCGCTCAAGCTAAGATCGACATCCTTGAGAACATCCTGATGGACTGCAAAGACGCCATATCCGCCATCAAAGACGAAATCAAGAACGATCCCAAACTAAAATCCGCTTCCGAAACCCAAATGTCCAGCATCAACTATCTTCTGTCCTACTTGATGTATCTCCGTCTCGCTCGCACCATCCAGAGGAACAACCTCATGATCCAACAGGCTGAAGAGGCCCGGAAGAATAACACTCCAATCGATGGAAAGAAAGTCCGTCCACAGGACTTGACGAGGCTTTACGAGATCATTCTCCAGAACTACACTGAACTCCAGCAGTTACCAGGCTTCGAAAACGATACCTCATACCAACAAGAGATCGAAACTCAAGTGAAAGCGTATAAGGCCTTCCGCTGTTATTACATCGCTCAAGTGTTGACCGGCCTCAGGCGCTTCAGGGAAGCTCTCGCTATGCTGGAGAGATGCGGCAGCTACACGGCAGATTCGATCAAAAATAAACACCAAGACAAGCAAATATTGGAGAAGCTACGCATCCTAGAGAAGGATATTGAGAGTTGCAAGTTCGAAGTCCATGCTGATTCAGTTCTAGAAGACGAGGAGGACGAAGACAAGTACACAGGAAAGGCATACAAAGAGAGGAAGCCATTGGTCGATCGCTTGGATGATTACCGCGAGGACACCCAAGTTCTTACTAAAAATCCTAACATATATAAACTCCCTCCTCCAATGGAAGCTGTTCCATGCAAACCACTGTTCTTTGACCTCGCGTGCAATTTCATAGAGTTCCCCAATTTGGACGATAAAACCGGTGTCTCTAACAAAAAGCAAGCGGCCGGCATCACTGGTTTGGTTAAAGGTTTTTTGGGATGGGGTAAGGGTGGTCAGTGAGTGTCACAAGATTAAAACAACTTCATATTCCTGCTTGTTTTATTAAACCTGTCAATCATTTTCAAGATACCAATACAACTAATAACACGAAATTAAGTTCCAAAGTTATAAAAATAGATAATTTAAACAATATTCTACATTTGTAGCGATCACATTCATCTTATAACTGCAATCTTTATATACATTTCTACTTATTGAGTTACATGCGACAAATATGGTACAATAACAAAAATAAAAAATCAAAACTATCTTATTCTTAGTAATGGAAAGACTAAGCGCGCCTAAATCTTCCAATAAATATATCCGAGTTTGAACACAAGCCACTGACCCTAGCCTACACTTAATTTTTTACTACACATGGTTGTAAAAAAAAATTCAGAGCACTATTTGGAATCTGGTTTTGTAATAAAGTCTGATAATCAATAATAGTATTAAAACATCAGTCTTACTTTGACAGTTATAGTATCTGTGTGGTTTATAAGAGAATTGTAGTGGTAATAGGAAAAATACATAACATTATTTTTTGCTCAATTATTCATAGATAAACCTTCAAAGGTTTCCACTTATGTAAATTTTGATATAGCAATGAGTATTACAACAGAACCAGAACAATTTCAATAGTTGACATTGTAAACAATTGTTATTGGGTTTTATGAGTAAAAAACAGTGCGAGCATGCATTTAGTTATTTAAAATAGTTTATCTAGAACCTTTATGCTAGTAAAATGTTAGGAGACATTATTATCGAATTAACACTATTCTACAATTATTAATACTAAATGAAAATTAATTTCAAACTAAACATTTTTGATTTAATATTAAGACTTTGAACGTCAATTTTGGATTAGGCATGTCTTCATATAGCTTTATAGAATATGTCTTGCTTCAGTCAACTCAAGAGTTCAATATTTTTAAAGTTAAGCATTTGTCTGTATCCCATTTAATAGGTCCATGTAAGTTGTTAATGCACACTTAAGAAATTGATTTTACACTAAAATGACTTTAGGTACAATACACATGACACTAAAACTGTGTATTTACTAAATTGAAGTCTCTTTTTTGTTAGTAGGCAAATTTTTAAACATATTCTCTAACCTATTTTATGATTAAATCCGTGTAAAGATGCTTTTAATAATGAGTGTAGTAACTATAGGACGTTTTTACTTCTTTTTCAATTTGCTAAATAGTGTAACAAACGATTAAATGTACATACCAAATAACCGGTTTTTCGTTAGAAAATCGGTTAAATCAATTGAATAACCAGAGTTGAGGCCTTAGCCTCAAAATGGGTCAGTGACTGGATAAATAATTTAACGAGGAGCCAATGGCGGCCAATGCGCCGTGTCGTGAGCAATAGAATCGGCCCGTGCGATAACTTGACCGCAAGTCGAGCACACGTCAAGAGAAGGGATACTTTTTCCCACAATTAATTCTTGCTGCTTACCTATGTCGGGCAATAGGGCAACTAGTTCTGGGAACAGTTCCTCCAATTTATCACCCAACGCCATTTTACAATGCTCATAAAACTCTTCGGCGCTGGTAATGCTGTCGCGGAAGGCTCTTGATGCAACCTAAAATAAAGAAAAAATAAGAATATAGGCTTTTCGAAATATGACTTAAACGTCAAGTATATAAGACCACAAAACGGTACCGATCTAAATTAAAATAACAATTCAAGCTTAGATTTATTTATTTATTTACTATTTAATACATTATAAATAAACAAATACATTTGTCAGGCACCAAAAACCACTAGGGGTTTAACCTTGCACCTGTAGAGCCTACGTATGTTTGTATGACCAAAATTAATAGGTTAATAATAAATAACATTGAATATGAACATTAAAAATAAAAGGTTTAAATATGTACGAATAATATAAACATGGATGAAATAAAAAAAAAACACCTAAATACAATAAACACAATGAGAGATTAATAAATCATAACTAAATAAGTTATTTAAGATGCAACACTAAAGTTAATACATTTCTATGAAACAACAAACATAAAACTATTATTTAGTTTTATGTTTCAAATTAAAAACAGGAATTTCTTTACCAATTGAATTTCAAGCGAAAACATTAAAATAAAAACTAGATGTGAGTCGACTAATAAGCTTCCATAGAGCGATAAAAAACCCACAACAATTATAAATTTTAGGTGTCCTATATACAGATTCAGAATCAGAATCGACCAACTTAATTAATAATTACTCTTTTTTTCTTTTTTTTTTTTTGAATTTGAAAAAAGAATCCCCCAGTCACATCAATAACAACTTTAAGTGTCTGCTCATTTCAAGTATCGGGTGTTTCATTAATCACACTTACCTTAAAATCGTCCACCGCCGCAGTGGTGCCGAGGGCCGCGGCGAAATTCTTAACCAACGCCCTGTTCCGGTTCTCGAAATCGAGCGGCGGGATGTACTTGTGCACTGGCGCTGGAAACGTTTGCCCGGACGAGTTCGTGAACGTCATATCGCACGCCTGACGTTTCTTGAATCCGGGCGGCACTCCGTTCACCTTGCTGACCACTTTACTAATGGGCACATCCACTTTGACAGTCTTATTCACGGTCGGCTCTCTTGGATTCAACGAGGGAAACTCTTGCGCCTTCAATGCGAACTGACTCCGCGAATCTGTCGCTTTTTTATCATCTCCCACTTTCCTATCTTCAACTGTTTTTATCTTTCTATCACCTTCAACGCTGTTATTATTATTATTCACACTAGCTATTATAAATTCGTTGGGTACACCGTTTACTTGTTCGGCTTCTTTCTTTTTCTTCTTCTTCTTGTCTTTCTCTGTTGGAACCGGTTGCGTGGGAGTTTTTTTTTTGGACTTTGTGTTGAGGGTTGGGAAGTCGGCAACTGGATTGAAAGTTTTCACTGGTTCCGGGACCCGTTTGGGTTTTTCTTTAGACTTGGATACCGTGATCCACTGCGGTGGGGATGTGGGTGCTGAAGAAGATGGTAGAGCAGGAAATGCCTCCGTATTCAAAGACTGTTTCTTCGGTTGTCTCCGTGGTTGCGTGGCCTTCATTGATTGCATTTCTTCGCTGTTTATTAGGGTAACCTGAAATTAATGATTTTATACTATACTCAACAATATTAGAAATACTAATTCTCCTTAAAACCCTTATCTATCGAATAGCACCATTGAAAGAAAATAATTCATTTTTAGTTAGATCAAATAGAATCGTTATTAAGATATTATACTAGTTAGTAATAAAAATAACTATGAATATGTGTGTAATATATTTAATAGTGATATTTAATACCTTAGCAGGTTGGACGGTTCCAGCACCAATACTTGGATGGTCATCCCTAGGAACAGAGAGTGAAGGAAAGTCTTCATCAGAGAGCGGCTTTTTTGGTATCGTGATACGATTTCCTGAAGTCTGAGTCAACCTGAAATTGCTGGCGCTTGCTGGTTGACTGTGTACTTGTATGGACACTGACGGTTGCTTTGCTGTCCAAAATATAAACATTCATTAGAACCGTCTGCTGTTCATTTACTGGAATTTGTGTATGAGAAAACTGGAGTTACAGACAGTTAAATCAAAAAATAGAATCTATTACACATTATACATATACATTACATATTTTTTCATGGTCATAAGATATGATCAGAGTTATATATGATTTTGCAATTTTTCAATACCATTGAAGTAGTGGTGTGAATACCATTACATTAATTTAATTTTGTCAGAATTATTTAATATATATAATAACAAAATAGGTTGTATATATTACAATTCCTGAGTACGGCGGAAGCCGCCGGGCCGTTGCTCTTAGGCGCAGGCGCACGTGACGTTCCACATCCGTCCAATGCTGGGAAATTCCGCTCGGTACGAGCCAGGCCGTCCGCACCTAATCATAAGCAATATTGTATTGACATAGAGATGATTGAAATAAGTGATGCAAAGATAAAATTAGATTTGAGTGTGTGTGCATCAAAACGTTAGAATTTAGTCGATACCAACTCCGGGCCAATAAATACAGATAACACACAACCCCTCTGCAGCTGTGACACTTATTTTGACAGTCAACACATTTTGTGTTCAGTCTACCGTGAACGGTAACTGAAATCCGTTAATATTGTATTTCTTTATATGTTAGAATTGTCAATTGTCATGTTTGAAGAGCTTATCAAAAATTAATAAATTGAATTGAAAAATCTGTTTTCGTTTACCGTCTGTCCATTTATGCATGTAACAAAATTATTGATGATTAGGATGGAATATAGATTCAGTCGTTTACAGCTTGTTTTAAAATGTCTTTTTTAACTTCGATTATGCATAAAAATTATTTAGTAAAACTTTTGTGGCAATTTTTTTTAAATTGATAATTTTAAAACACATCAACAATAGCTTAAATATTCGAATTCTATTACATATATAAGAGTCAACCGAATAAATATTGTACATTATCTTGAATTATAAATTCTGTCTGAGCATAATAAAGATGACCAAAGAGCACAATTTTTTTTTAATTTTTCTATACATGTCTGGTGTGGCTCTTCACCTTTATAAAGTCTTGATGGGGCAGCCAATAGGTTAGGCGGGGCTGGCGCAGCGGCCGACAGACGTGGAAACTGTTCATCACTGGCTGGGTCTATCCTTGGAGCCGGCGCCGCTGGCGGCGGGGACGGCGATCGCTCTAGACGCTCTCTGTAATTATCATCATATAATCTAAATATTTTTTATATTAAATAACAATACACAAACGTTTTTATTATAGACACTAATTACTGCTATCAAAGATTTACTTATTATAGAGGGATATTAAGTACATTATGAGATGATATACAGAGTGAATTATTAAACAAGGCGAGGATAGACTAATTCAAAATCTATACATTTTCCATATGGCCCATACATTTTCCAGGAGGTCGATCAAATAAAGACCTAGTTTCAATGATTCCAACTATTTGTCTATTTCTAGTTTTACAATGTTTATATTATAAGCAATGTGGAGATTGGGACTTGAGGTGCTTATTTTAATATGAGCCTTAGAAAAATAAGTTCTAAAAATACTTTCGAATCCCTCGATGTATGTAAATGAAAACTAAAACTGCATCATTAGATTCATTCATTTTCTAAAATATAAACACAATGTATTATTCAAATCAAACTGTAATTTTATTCAAATAGCATCGTTATATTGTTGATATAATGAAAAATTGCCTTATACACCAAAACAGCCTGCATATAGGATGGAGCAAATTTTCAACTAAATAAATTAGGCGGGATATGTGACGTCATCGCAATAATTGTACCTATTGATTATAGATGTCGCTACTGGTTACCTAGTAACTCGTTGCACCACTGCAGTGGGGTGGGGCGTTATGTTGAATTGCAGTTCCAGAGTACGAGCCTGTCGAGCTGCGCCACGATTCATTCCCCGCCCGTGCACTGTCGCCTTGTGAGCTGTGACAAAATCCATTTTTATTTGAGATTAAAAAAAAAAAACTTTCAAAAATTTCATTTATAACCACTCACATACATAGCATGACAGCCTTTGGCCTTTTATAATAACCCATGAAATGTATTTTGACATTTGCAAGCAACTTACCCTTGAGATCAATTTCACTTCGAAACACAGCAGTAAGGTGTTGTCCGGCACATTCACCCTCCTCACATAGGTAATGTTCAGTCCTAAAGTGATTTGCTAGAGCGGCATGCGATGCATAGTACAAATTACGTCCATCCACATCACAGAGATGACAATAGAGATGCTCTTTACGCAAATGGCGATATAATTCATCCGCATCCATAAATCGTTCTTCACAGAATTCACAGAGAGGGTGGCCTCTATAACAAAAGATTACTTCAGCATAAAAACATTGATGGCTGTTCTTATTAAATAGCTTGGTAATACAGATTACAGAATATATTACATTATAGAAACAGTAAACATATGTTTTTATTTTCCAGATCCTTAAAAAAATATGAAAGATGTCGCAAGGCAAGACTTATTACAGATGAAATGAAAGTTTTAAAGTAATCATGAATCATCTTAATTTACCTGTGAGAGGTGTCATCTACATCTCCTTTCCGTCTATGGTGGGCCAACTCCTGACGAGTGTAGCACTTTCTTTCACTGGTGAAAATCTGGTGAAAATATTTATAAAACAATTCATACTAAGAAATATAATTTCGGAATGTTAAAATATAAAATGGAATAGATGTAAAACTGTAACATTAGTCTTCTTATTGAAATAAAAAAAATAAACTTACCCTCAAGTGTTTTACACAAAGGTCACAGAAATATCTCTCATGCACTTTTCTCATATGGTCACTCAGCATATTGAAGGTGCGGAAGGGTGGTATATTATCGCATAGCTTACATCTATTCTCCAGTAATTCTTCATAAGCCTTCTTTATCTCTTCACTACAAAACCCTATTTTAAACTGTCTTTCAAAGAGTTTATCTATAAACATCTTATTGCGAACTTCTTTATAGAGCTTGATGGTGTCAGTAAAAATTACCTGAAAATATAAACTTTAATTTGTGAACCTTACAAACAGCAATGTAATACAGGTAACTGATAACAATTATACCACAAAAAAAAGTCAAAAATGGAATATTTATTTAGAAATAAATCTAAAACAAAAATATTGTATCTATTATATTACTTAGAATGGGTTTAGAATAGCCTGTGAGACTACCGTTAGAAAACTAGAGCCTAGAAATTTTCTATGGATTTTTATTAGACCATAGTTGTGCAAGTTTACAACTAAACAATATTATTATGGTTTTTTCATGTTCTAAAACAAGAAAACTATGGCAAGTTAGACTAACCTTTGCAAGATCTTGACGACAGATAGGACATTCATTTTGCAAACACAGCACTCTCATACGAGTTGAACATTCAAAGCATACGGGATGATCGCACTCCCCAATAGAGAAATATACTACAGTTTTGAAACATACTACACAAGTAGTATTATCATTAGCATGTGAATCGGCCATGGTTTTCACGAAAATATCTAAAATTGAAAATAAATTTCATAATTTCGTGTATTATAGTTATAGGGTTCCTTGTGTTGAAATAAAGTTTTACCCACCACAGTAATACTTCAATATAGAAGTGATATTTACACGGCAATATGAGCCTAGAAATTCTGGGAAAGTTAATAAAAATAATTTTTTCGACTAAAATTTCAGAATTCGGAAGTCGATTGGATTGACGATTGAGGAAAAATCAAGGGTAAAGTGTCATATGTCAAGTTAAAGAGGAAAAAAAACGCTACGTTTCGCTCATGTGTCAGTGATAATAGGTATTGAATCGTTCTTGTTTTTATTTAATTTACAATAGATCTTAAGGATCCATATTTGGTTGAAAAATATAACATTCCAATACAAAAAAGTATTGTTCAAATTACAGTTTTACAATATTGACTGTTTCAATTGATTATATAAATTATTTTACTATTTACATTTGAATCATTCTTCAATTTCGTCCTTGAATTTCGTTCCAAAGTGTTCACAAAGTTACTGTATCAAAAAAATATTGTATCAACAATTTGCTACAATTATCTAAGTAAATAGACTCGAACTCAAGTTTTGTATGAAACACACATAAACCATAATTCATAAACCATATTAACAAAATTACTAGTTTTTAATTTTAGAACGTAATAATATATTTTTTTACGTTTGTGTAAATAACAAATGCTTGCGTCTGTTACGTGATTATTATTCTGTGTTTGCCACAGATCAGACGGCTGTTATAAATTTAACAATGTGTCATAGACATTGTATTTCGGTTACAATTTTAAATCACGAAAGACGTTATAAATATAAATAATAACCAGTTAACAGTTTACTGATTTTCTTGTTTTAACATAGTTTTAAATCACTTTATAGTTTATTAGAGTTACTTAGTATATAGTAGTGGTAGTAGACGTTTTATCAATGTTATATCCATAACAACAAAATGTTTTTTCAGGTATGTGTTAACATTCCAAATATTTTTCCCTACATAGGTACCATGTATATGGTATAGGAAACACTGTAATACTTACACTTATTTTAGATACAGAATACTCCGGAACGTATTAGAAAAGCACGAAAACCTAAAGTTGAACCGCAAGCGTCGCCTAAAGAAGAATGTCCGCGACTTACTTTGGCCCCATTTACGAGACCACCAAAGCTTCTATTCGAGAATGTTATTGTCGGAACTTCTTGCGAAAAATATTTAGAATTATTTAATCCTTCAAAAGAACATCAAGTGGTATGTATGTCTACATAGATTTATATATATTTTGCCAAACAGATCTTTCTAACAGTATGAAAAATTTGTTACTAATATTTGTCAATTCTAATTATGAAAACATATTTCAAATTGCATACAGTATTTGCTAACATCTACTCTAATATTAACTTAACTCAGCTGCTGTTCTGATCATCTAGTCACACAGTTTTATATAAGTTGGCTAGTTTTTTTTACTGAGATTTAATATAAAAGGTTCCAGTATTGATGATTGATAATCCAGACAGTTTATGAACTTCTAGGTATTTTACTGCATATGCAAAAATGCTACAATGCCTCCAAAAGCCACTGTTCTTCTTACCCATAGAAAATATGTTAATATTACCCATTCATAATATTTTTATGTATGTACTTCCATCTCTTGACTAGACACTTCTGCAACTGTTTCCATAATCCAAAATATGAATTAGGTACTTAGTGCTTCAATGTTTTCCTTTACTTAACATTATTATATATAGTTGCATGAAGTATTTTTGAAGCAGCATAAGTTGTTACATAAGTGAGCTCATCAAATATTGCCCACATGAAATTAATCTAAAATTACAAAGAGGCTTATTATTTGACTAGTTTTCAGTAGTTACTTATATTTGATTAAGAGTTTATTTTTATAGATAACATTAAGTAAATCTCTTCCTGGTCTTTATGTTGATATGCCAGAGGGAAGTGTAGTATTAGACTCAGAGTCCTGCTATTGTCTTACTCTTGTTTGGACACCATTAGAAGTGGTTTCATGTAGAGAAACCCTGAGATTTACCAATGAAAAGCGGGGAAGATTTGACATTGTTGTTGTTCTTAAGTCTATTTTGGTAAGTTTTACTCATTCCCTTTTTTTTCAATAATTTAAGTAAATTTTTGAAATTCTTTTCAAAAGTATAGATTTTAGAATATTTCAATAAATCAAAGTTCATATCAGAATATAATATGAGAAATCTCATTTCTAAAACTGAAATAAAAACTTTTCTTCTTTTTGTTATAAAGATACCTTTAAATATGATGTGGTATATTAATTAAACATTTTTTTTCAGCCTGTGAAAGCCAAACCCAAAGCATCACCTGGCAAAATCAAAAAGAAAACTCTGAAACGGTCTCCAGGTAATATAAGTAAGAAAAAAGTGGAAGTCTTCAAGAAAGAAACAACTGAAATTATAAAAACTGTCAACATCCAAACAAAATATAAAGTGCTGGTCACAAATAATGATGCAGAATTTAGAGATTCACCACCTATGGAAAATCCGTTTGAAACCGATGACACCAATTCCTTTAACACTTCAGAAATTTTTCCAAACAAGTATAAACAGCCAGCCGAGACCCTGCATGCTACATATGATAAATCAATTAAGAATGAAGTGACAAATGTTTTGAAGACTTCTAACAAACAGAACATTGACAATGTTTCAGACTTGTTTGATAATATAACATTTACGCCGCTAAAGACTCTTCACACAAAAACAGAGAAATTGGACAAAGGTCCGAAAATAGTGTGTAGTATAAACTCAGTCAGCGACTATGATGACAGTTTGGATCCTCCAGATTCCAATAAAGAGAATGAAACTCATTCCATCGTCTGCATAACAACATCACGTGCTGGTGAAAATAGATGGTCTTATAACACCCAATCTAAATATAACCCTGAATTTTTGACACCCAAAGTGATTGACAAAAATATTCCCAAAACCTCATCGCCTAAAGATATGAACAGTCCTAATTTCTCTATTAACACTGACTATTCTCGCATCAGCGACATGTCTTTTTTCCCCCAACGATTTTCGACCGAGAGGAAATCTTGCTTAAAACTACATAGCGAATCTCATGATTTTGATGACCACAAATTAAATACAGATACATTTACGAAGGAATCGCCGCTGGAACAACATTTTCACCAAATTGAGTCGCGACAATTCGTCAAAGAACCACGGATGTGCAGACAAGCATTATTTCGTGAACAGGAGAACAGATTCATGAATGAACGAAACGTATGGCAGAGTGATTTCAAATGTGAGACAAGATCTCCTCCCAGATCTATCACTCCGCCGTTACAGTCCATTCCCGAAGAAAGTATGCAACTTTCGGAAACGTACGAGAGACACGACCGACATACGGAGACATTTGCAATCAACCGCACTTATAACAAGCCGGAGAAGTCTATAAATAGGTCTGCAGTGTGGTCGAAGAAAGCTGTTGTGAAATCGAAACCGAGTCTCCAAACCAGAGAATCAATTTCTAAGATTAATAACACTTTTGTTTCAAATAAAAGTACCGTTCAGAATTTAACAATTAGTTACGTACCAAACGCGTACTCACAGTCCCTTGTGACTAATCCCTTTTCGTCGTTGACCCCCTTCGGTGATGAGGCCTTGATTCGAAAGTTCGAGAAGGACTTTAAAGACTGGTTAAACTATATCCTTACACCGCCAGACTTGGAAACTAATATTGAACAGAAAATTGATATTGCAAAAGTGTGGATTGAAAATAAAAGCGATATACCAACTGCCCCAACAAAAGAGAAAGTATGCAGCTCCTATCACAACAGCAGTCGCTTGGAGAGCCTGAGAAAGTCTGCAAGAATATTACTCAAGTCACCGGAGATAACAGCTGTTATAAAAAAATTGAACCTTCAAATCGACCGAGAACTGATAACTATAAGGGAAGACAGAAGCGTTCACCTTAACGTTGGTCTCCAGAAGACCATAATGGAGATCATTCTGTCCTACAACCCGCTTTGGCTGCGTATAGGCCTGGAAGTTATATATAACTGTATATTACCATTAAAATCGAACAGTGATATTGTCGGCCTGACCACTTTCGTCGTTCAGAGGATGTTTAAAAATCCACTCTTGAAAAGCAAAAATTCAAAACCGAACATGCAGCATCCCGCGTACGTGGACGCGGTGAAGAAGTCCCTTTTAAAGAGATTTTTCCTCCTCGTCTATTTCTTGGACAAGGCGAAGGAGAATAAATTGATATCGCACGACCCTTGCTTGTTCCGACGCAATGCGTTGTACAAGGAAAGTAGAGAGATATTGATTCGATTCACAAGGGAACTGATAGCTGCGATCGGGGATATAAATAAGCACTTACGCCCCACTGGTTACGTGGTAACACACAAGCAGACCTATCTGGATGAATATAAGTATGGGGTGAACAACATCGCCGTAGATCTCAGAGATGGGGTGCGTTTGTCTAAAGTCTCGGAAATAATTTTACTAAAAGCGAATTTGATGAAACAATTACGCACTCCAGCCATATCTCGATTCCAGAAAATTCATAACGTCGAAGTGGCTTTGAAGGCTTTGAGGGCTGAGAATTTCGACATTGAAGGGGAAATTACAGCTACGGATATTGCCGATGGGCACCGGGAGAAGACCCTGTCACTGTTGTGGCAACTGATTCACGTATTCCGTGCCCCCCTGTTCGAAAAGGCTGCGAATGTTATACAGATGTGGTGGCGAAAGAAATACCAAGTTATTAAAGAGAAGAGACGAATCGAGGAAGAGGAACGAAAGAAACACTATGATGCAGCAAGTGTTATACAGTTATGGTGGCGCCAAATACAAAATAAACGGAGATACGAACAGCGGCTGTACGAAGTGACACGGGCCACGATAATTTTACAGAAATACTGTCGTATGTGGCTGTGTCGCATGTATTTGTTGCGTGTAAAACGTAGCGTATTTAAAATCGAAACGTGGTATCGAAGTATGAAACTGATTCGAGAAGCGAAAGCGATATTGTGTGAGCGAAGAGAAGAGCGGAGACAAAAATCGGCGGTTCTTATCCAGTCGCACGTCAGACGATGGCTTTGCCTAAAGAAGTATCAATACATACGTCAATGTACAGTTAAAATACAGACGCATCTACGAAAATATTTAGCGAGGAAACACTATCTGCAACTGAGAGCTCAAACCGTGTTTATACAGACACGGTATAGAAGCATATTACTGACCCGAAAATTGCAGAGCGAATATACTAAACTAAGAAACGCAGCGTTAACAATCCAAAGGTGTTACCGTGCACAAGTTTTAATGAGGCAATATAGGAAAGACTACAATGATTTGAGGAAGGCCGTTATAACAATTCAGCAGCGGTATAGAGCGCAAAAACGAATGCGAGCTGAGAAATCGCAGTTTGAAAGCTTAAAGCGCTCATGTGTTATTCTTCAAAGACGGTTCCGGGCAAATTGCTCAGCCAAAGAAGCGCGTACAGCATATATTAAACAGCGCAAAGCTGCTGTAAAAATCCAGGCATATTATAAAGCGTGGAAAGCGAGGCGGGAGTATAAACGCTTGAAACAAGCAGTTGTAACTGTTCAGGGCCGGTATCGGGCTCAACAGAAAATGCGACTATGCAGATCTAACTATATGTTACAGAGGAACGCTTGCATTTCAATACAAAGATTTTACATTGCATTCAAATTAGGCAAGGAGACGCGTTCTACGTATTTGAAAGTAAGAAACGCGTCCATCAAAATACAAGATTGGTTTAGGAGCTGTAAAAAGAGGCAAACTGCGATGCAAGAATATGTTAGGTTGAAAAATGCAGTGGTTAACGTACAACGTCGATTTAGGGCGCAAAAGAAAATGGTCTCAGATAAGCGTCAATATGACACGCAAAGAATGGCCTGCATTATCATTCAAAGGTATTATAAGGCCCATACATTGGGAAGAGAATCGCGAGCTAAATATCTTCAGCAGAGAGCTGCAATTATCCAAATCCAGACTTGCTATAGAGCTTGGAAGGCAAGACAAGAATATAGCCGTCTAAGACAAGCGGTAATAAATGTTCAACGCCGTTATAGGGCCCAACGGGAAATGCACCGAGAAAGAGCCAGATATATTTTGATGAGAAGCTCTTGTATTACTATACAAAGATTTTACATCGCTTACAAATTAGGAAAATTAGCGCATTCTATATATTTGAAACAAAAAGCCGCAGCTATAAAAATTCAGGCTTCTTATAGAGCTTGGAGAACAAGGCAGGAATATATGCGATTGCAACAGGCTGCAATTAATATACAAAGGCGATACAGAGCTCAAAGGCTAATGCGAATGGAGAGATCGTATTATATTTCGCAAAGGAGAGCCTGTATTGCAATACAAATATATTATAGATCATACAAACTTGCTAAACAAACGCGATCCGCGTATCTTAAACAGAGAATTGCAGCTCTCAGAATACAAGACTGGTATAGAAGTTGTAAGACGAGCAAAAAAACTAGAGACAAATATATAATTATAACTAAGGCCGTTAGAACCATACAACAACGTTATAAAGCTTACAAAGCGATGTGTGTGGAAAAATTGAAGTTTGATCGAATCAGAAACTCCTGTCTAATTATTCAAAGATATTTCCGTGCTTACCTGTTAGGCAAACAAATGCGTACTATATATTTAAAACACAGAAGCGCTGCGTTGAAAATTCAAAATTGGTATAGAAGTTGCAGAGAAACACGGCGGATAAGAAATGACTATATACGTATCATACAGGCGGCTATTACGCTACAGAGACGATATAGGGCTCAGAAGGAAATGCACATTCAAAAAGTAAAATACAACACATTGAAAAATGCAGCTATTACACTTCAGAGATATTACAAAGCCTATACTTTAGGCAAACAAACCCGAACAACGTATTTGAAACAGAAAACCGCTGCTAAACAGATTCAAAATTGGTACAGGAACTGTAAAACTTGTAATCAAATAAAATTTGAGTATCAGCAGATGAAAAGGGCCTGTGTTACTATTCAAACAACATACCGGAGTTATGTTCTTGCTAAGACACAAAGAGAGCATTATATTAGAATGCGTTCATCTACAATTTATATTCAAAGATTCTATAGATCTTACAAAGAAAGTAAATTAATCAGACAGAATTACATTAACTTAAAATCGTCGGTTGTGCGTCTACAGCGAATATACAGAAGCCTATTGTCTATGCGAAAAGCCAGAAGCCAGTATTTATTGCAAAAGAACTCTGCCATCATAATACAGAGGAGATTTAAAAACTACCTTGCTATGAAAAAGCAAAGAGCTTCCTTTGTAGAGCTTAAATCAAAAGCTATCAAAATACAAGCCTGCATACGAGCATTCATTGAAAGAAGGAAATATCAAAGATTCAGAGCTGCTGCCATAACTATACAATGCGTGTATCGCCTCAAGAGGACTAGACAATTAATTCTACAGAAGAAACTAGAAAAGGCAGCGATTTGTATACAGAAATATTGGCGAAGATACATTGCTCAAACTAAATATAAAAAATGTTTGAGAATGCTGATATTCATTCAAAGGTGGTGGAGAGGAATGATTTTAATGAGGCCAGTTCGTAGGGACTTTTTGTTGAAGCGCGAAATGATAATAAGAATTCAAGCGAGACTAAGAGGTAACAGGGTGAGGAAAGAGATTGAAAGCAAGAGAGAGCATATACAGAAAGAGAGGGAAGAGCAGAGGCAACACTGGGCCGCATCTAAAATCCAAGTAAGAAATTTAAGTTTTAATTTAACTGCTTTAGATATGAACATCTATTACCAAATACATGCAAAATGGAACTGTATTACTTAAAAAATATTAAAAAAGTTAAATTTTCTGGTCTTTCCTTTGGCAAAAAGGCTTTTAGTCATTCTTTTAATAATAATAATAATAATTAAACTTTTTTTATAGGCATTATACAGAGGGCACAAAGTTCGTAGCACCAGTGATAAATGTATAGCGGAACTTCGACAAAGGTGGCGCGACGGGAAATTGCATTCAAAGCAAAAGACACTCGCGGAGAGAAACGAAGAAGCCTTTACTACGTTTAAGACAGATTTGTTCAACATATCAGCTGTACTTGATGCGTTTCGAACTTTGGGTAATTTTCTTTGGTTATATAATCTATATATATATTATGTTATATATATAAAAAATAATGGACAAATAAGATTACCAGGGAAATAAGGTAGCGACATGCAACATTTTATTTTAATCCGTTGAAACGTTTCAAAATTTCTGACAAACATTAATCATAAATACCACTTCCAACTGTTTAAAAAGAGAGCGTACCTACCTACTTTCTTGGGGGGAAGAAAAAAAACAAAATTTTTTTTTTTTTTGGGGGGGGGGGGGGCCCCCCCGGCCCCCCCCCCCCATTTTTTTCCCCCCCCCCTATTTTATAAAATAAAAAAATTATAAACGAAAAAGTATGTGTTCTGTTTGTTACATCCTCCTGACTCGGTTATACTTTTTTTATATACTGAAATTTGTATTGTATTGTAAGGATAGAATACGTAACCGCTGAATGGTACAAAATTCATTGTGATCCACAAATTCGACAATATCCAAAAATTTATTTAACTATACAATTTTATTTGGTTTTTAGATTATTTTAACTCACTAAACTTGAGGACTTTGTGTTTTTTCCATTTAAGACGAGCTAAATTTGATATAAAATCCAACCGCTACTTATAAGAGTTGAGCATTAATGAGAAATGTCGGTTAAACATCCCTCATGAATGCTCATCATGCGAAGAACAATTTTTTTATATCAGGTAACTTTACTACTAATTATTTTTTATTTTGAATCTTTTCAGAGCTTACCATAGTATTATGGCCCGATACGTTCGCCATGAAGGCCTCCTTTCTCATACAAAATGTGTTCTACTTTATGGCTTGCACAAACCGTTCCATCTCCAGTGTCGAGATGCTTATGTCTGGAGCCACCTTCCTTGTAAATTTGACGAGGTACCATGTGACCGGACCGAAGTGCTATCAGGTATTTGTTTTCAAGATTCATAGAAAAATAGGGAATCTTGTTTCTCAAATATCAGAGCTTCATAGTTGTTAGCTATTGCAAGAAATTAAAGTTATATTAAGCTTAGTCAAGTTCAAACTAAGAATTTATTAAATAAATAAAAAAATATTTATAAACAAATAAGTTTAATGTTACTATTATTAAATTTTTAACTAAGAACGCATTTTTTAGCGAGAACGTATTGCAGCTGTTTTGAAGTATATGCTGCGTTTTAGCAATATTGAGCCACATTTAATCTGTCGTTTTGCTACATATATTTGGCTCTTTTCGAAATACGAGTCTACGAAAAAGGTTTGTCCAATATATATTTATTATTATCAAATACAACGTGTTTTGTTCATCGAACGCATGCCCAAAAATAATATATAATAGTATTATAACAATAATCCATTGTTTAAAAGTACAACTTATTAAAACTCTAAATTATGAGACCAATTTTTTTAATGAAAAACAAATAATATGATATATATAATATGGCTTTTCCATATTTTTTTAAAACACATTGGGATTTATTTAGTATATATACTCAATAACTAAATACATATTTTAAATTTCAAAAATTAATATTAATAGAAGAAAGGGAGGGGTCATGGGAAGTTAGAACTTAGTAATCTATTAGACTTGTAAAATATTTAAACGATAATTATTATTTCAGGATTTGACAAAGTTCCTCCATATACCCGAAAATCATAAAACACTCACAGCAATTAAAAGCAGTACAAGCAGGATGAAGAAAATGGCGGCAAACTCAACAAAACCAAAACAATTGACACAAACGCCAAACCGATCCTTTTATTCCAGCGAAAAGCCTAATTTTAATATGAGCCTTAGAAATATCTCTCGGAAAAACTCCATACTTTTGCCAAACCTTAACCCTGACTATGGTATTGAACGGATTGACAAACCAAGATTTTTCTTGGACCCAGAACAGGCAATTGAATGCATATTTATGACATATAATTTGTAATTTAGTTACAAGTCATTGACTGATTTGTTAGGAAGCTGATGCTCATATTTTAGCAGAAAATAAAGTTAAAGACTGGGTTTGGTATATTATATTATTTGATATTTATAAAGTATGTAATCTACTTACGAGAATCAGGGTACTGTTGTGATTTGTAAAGTGTTTAATTAGAATGCCAATTTTAGATTTGCAATAGTTTTAAAACCCTACTCGCTCTTCTGCAACTGCAAGCTTAATGTAATAATGTTAATTGTCTTTTTTTGCATTTAATTTTTAAATGTACTGCTGTAAATTAATAGTTTACAATCATTTTAATGTTTGTATTTAGTATTGTTTGTTAGTATGAACCTTGGTTTAAGTTTCTTGAATCATAATTTGACACAGGATTCAAATGTTATCTCTAGGGTATTTTTAATTTTTCATGTAATGTATATTCTAAAATAAAATTGATTGAAAATTGTGTGGTATTTTATTTATATTAGAATTTTTATCTAAACTGTGGCCATCTAGAAAAATATATATTATTTATAAAACAAAAAATAATTGTCTTCTTTTTGTCTCAAAATATCTCAAACATCTTCAATTTTTTATTTAAAGTAAGATTTGACCTGTATATATGAGAAACCCCTAGAATTGGATAATAAATGAGTGACCATTTGTTTAATGTGTTTAATGGTAATGTGTAAATAGCGAAATTTCAGTTTCTCTATTAAATATGGTTATTTGAAATATGAGCTAAAGCCCACGAGAAATTGTGAATCGCTAGCTTTCTGGCGGAGCGGAACATCAAGGTCTTCAAAGCCTCAGTCAGCCCCAGAATTATTAATGTTTGATCATTGACATAATGAACGAAGTTCAATTCTGCGATAATTTGGAGGGGAAGGCTATAGTGGCATATAGGCTAAGAAGCTTGCTGTGCTTAGCAAGGCAGACGGTATTCCACACAAGGGTAACAGGTATTTTCAGGAAAAGACCGAATCTGCATCAGAAAGGCACCCCATTTACGAGTTGTTCGGCATTGTGAAGGTGCGTACGGATAGCGCGTTCCTGTGTTACGCGTAGTTGGGAAACAGTGTCCAGCGTAATTGGATAGCGTACAGTCCTGTACGGACCGCCGCGAACCTGTACGCGAGGTCAATGATAGAGGCTCGAGCCAGTCATTATGACTCGACAAATTAGCGGAATTCACCTATTGGAAGTTAGTTATTTGAAATCTTCATGCATCTGGCGTAAGTTATTTCGATAATAATAGTGTTATCCAAGCCGGTGAAATTATAAAGTTGAATCAATATTTTCATTATTGAAACTCGAAGAACAGGTGTTTATTATTTTGCCGTCCAAATATAGGAAGCCGGCGGTGGTCCTCTTTGAGCGCGACTAAAAACGACCAGGTGGATCGGTGGATTGGTGGGGGGAAGAGTGAAGGTAGCTGAGGTATGGATAGGGTTCCGAAAGGTAATGTAGGTACCAGGGTGGTGGTGTGTTCATGGACGGCAGTATCCCGTGAGCCTGCTGCCGGTTTGCTTCAAATTAAAAAATAAAAAGAGAATTTATTCAATGATATTTTATTGTTAAAAATAGAAAAAATATATTAATTAATTATGTGTGTACAAAATAATAATATCTTTCAATAAGTATATATTAAAAGTTAATAATATAGTAGAAAGGCGGTGTCACGCTGCGCCATGAGAATTGGCACATAGGCAAAGTTTACTTAAAGGTAAATAAGGGTCACGCATTAATACTATTTGATCTTCAAAATAAAACTGAATATACATTGCCCATCGGTTTATATTTCGAAGAGTTTTTTTATGTGTATTAGGAGCTATAGCAGATTAACAAATGTTAAAGAACTTTGACAGTTAAAAGCAACTGAATTTGACAATGTCATTTCAGATATAAATAGTTTGAGTGAGTTAATGAGTTATACAATGCGAAAGGCAATGAAAACATTGAAAAGTTAAATATTTATGTGTGTTCAAACAAATTTAACCATATTTGAACATTGTTAATCTGGAAGTATTCCTAATTACCAATATCAAGAGTTCTTAATATATTAAAAGAAAGATTTGTAAGGAAGATATACCACCCAATAAAACTATTTAAAATATCTATGCTGCAAATACTTTAATGTCATGGATGAATTCGTAAATTATATACTTCTTATTTTAGTTATACTTCCTGTTGTATTATTTATAAATTTATGGGCCGGTATTGGATGGGAGCTGTTTGTAAATAACTAAGGGTATAGGTTATCTACAATGATTAAATTCATAAAATTTTAATATCCATTTATTAATAATTCGATTCATGTTGTATAATATATATAATTCACAAATAAATTGATTTAGACTAAATAACTTATGGTATATTTATTTACAATGTCCAATTTGCTAGGTGTTTCCTAATTATGACTCTTAAAACTAAATGTTTTGAACATATAAATTAAAATAGTATTTAGTTACATATTTTGCTTACAATGATGTCAACATAAAAATATAAATGATTGTAAGATCACAAAAACTTTAACATTACCACTTCTTTCTCTCACTGAATCTTTGCTTAGGTAACATTTCAATGTTAGGAATTGTGGTGTCTTTGGTTTTAAGGTTTTTTTCATTAAAAACATACAAATTCGTTTTGAAATAACTGAGGCTTCTTACATAAAACTTTTTGTATCACAGTTGATGAGGCATCTAGTGAATATTAATAATGGTAATTATAAGAAAAATGATTCCCAATAAGTATTATTTCTCGATAAAATCATTATTTACTAGTTATGAATAGATGAACTATTATTTTAAACTGTTCATGCTGGAACTATGCAGAGATAAATTAAATACCAGAACTCAACCCATTTTACTAGGTACTTATTGAAGGTATTAACGCTACCGAGTAAATTGCTGAGACCAATCACTAATGATTGATCTTATTAGTTATTAAACAATTACAGAATATACAATACATCTATGTGAGTTTATATAGTGAGCAATACCCGCAAGTGAAGTACTATGTTTTGTTCTATTAATTCAAGTATTAATTAAGTAATGTTCGGTAAATTAAAATTATTATATATTATTTTTATCAATTTTCAATCCTATTGATAATTAATCTTTTTGGCCGAGTCTAAATAATTTGATTTTATATTTCACTAGACAATAACAATTCCTCCATTCCCATATGTCCTCTATGTCTCCACACTCTGTATCTTGCTATATCTTTTCGAGTGACCATACCCACTACCTGTTATAGAAAATAATTTGAATTAAGTACTTTTTTTTTAGTATTTTACTTATTTCTTATTTTTCCATGAAAAAGAGGTTTGGTTATTTTTTATATTTTTTTAATCACATAAATTAGTAAAGAATTCTAATAATTAAAATTTTAATATTTTTTATAAAAATAAATATTTCACCTATAGCAAGATCTGCCCATACAAAAGATACAAAGTAAGTATATAATTATGGAAAATAATATGTGAGTATTTTTCAAAAATTACAATATTTTTTTCATGGTTCACGGCTAAAAATCCATTAAATATTTCTTTTATATATGCAAATTGCATAATACAATGAAATTTATGCCTTTGATATGATGGAATGTTTTGTTGACAATATTAAAAAAAAAATAGCGCGAACAATGCTGTTTTTTTCTAATAAAAGTATAGTAATTAATAATAAAACATACCTCATTAACGTCATTGACGATAGGTAAATGTCTAAGGCCTAAAGCCCTAAAAAGTCTGAACAGGCGAGGAAGCGAAGCACGATGTGGCAAAGTATATGGAGAGGGATTCATAAACGGACGCAAATCTATGGTACAGGTTAACTCCCAGTCTGATATATCTAGCTGTAAGTAAAGAACATCAACTATTGCAATTCATCAAGAGGAATTAAAAAGGCAATAATTGTTTTAAACATTAATTCATTTTACAGCTTAATTCAATTTAATTTTTAAATCGACTAATTTACTAATTAGTCGTTGTTTTTTTTTGGGTCCAGTGACAGCTGACAATTTAACAAATTTGGTAAAAACGCGGCAGATCAAAGAACACAACACGAATTTAATTAATTATTAAAAGTAATAGTTATAAACAAAAATAAAAATTTTATAGTTTTGATTTATATCTAATCTATTAAATAAATAGATTGTTATGTTCGTATCATTTTCAGTTAACTGCATATAATTTATATGACCCCATGATTAAAACAATTAGTGCAATTGTACCGAAACCTATAATCACCACAGCGTAAACACAACTACACAGAACATTACAAAGTAGAAAACTGAATTTTCTATGAAGTTTCCTAAGACTGACCTCTTCTATAGATGGAAATCTTGGATATTCCTTCCTGAACATATTCATGTCGACCTTAAGATTGGACCATGTAGTGTTTGCGTTTTCATTATATATCTTGTTCTGTACTAGAACAATTAACTGGGAGCGAAGGATCATACCGCGTAATCGCTTGTACGTTGTTACTTCATGCTAAAAATCGTTAAAATAAAATACACTCTCACTGATTTATTTTTAATATTATTTAAGGCGACGTGTCGTGCTTTAAGCAACGGTCAGTTGCTGTGATCGCTGTATTAAATCACGTTTAAATAGTTATAGTGTATATTTAAATGTGATACTCATGTTAATAAGAAATGATATTAAAACATGATCAGTAAAATAAATTGGTTATGGATTGTAACAGGCTGTAATTATGATTATAAATTATTATATTTGATAATAAGTATATTTGATAATAAGTATATTTGTTAATAATAGAGGTAGCAAACGGTCCTGGGTTTGAAACCTGACGGAACAATATTTCGCGTTTATACTCTATTTCAACCATTGCACTAACAACTTTATTAAAGCGAATAATTGTCATTAATAATATTGTCTTTTATTAACATAACTGTTACTAATTTAAAGAAAACACTTTTTAACTGTTACACTTATTTAAATTTATTATTAACAAATGATATTTAAATTTTGCAAAAATACATAACTTAAATCCGTTAAAAAGTGTTTTTCTTTAAATTGTCATTAATATTTTTCTGCCTATTTCATCTCCAACACCTTCCAAAAAATCGTTTTTTTTAAGGATTAAATTTGTTCAATAAATAATACAAACCTCATCAGCCAGCGGCGGATCAACAACCGGGAAGCCATTATACGTAACAACTTTTAGCATTTCAACAATATGGCCGACATTCTCCACAGTTCGAAGCGTGAAAACTGGATGTGACATCACTTCGGACGCGTAAATATTGTGGGCTAATGGAGGGGGCTCCCATGGTAGAAGTGGAACTCCCGCTAGTTGGATCAATATGTCATAGATACCCTAAAAATATGGAGGTTTACGGATAAAAAATGCTTCTAAATTAGACTACAGGGGAGGTAACCTTTTTAAAAAAATAATTTTATCAACATCTACAGATAAGAAATGTTTTAAAATTAGACTAATAGGAAGGTTACATACAACGAAAATTTATTATTATAAAACGTAGAAAAACAAACACGTAATGTAACCTTTTTAAAAAAATAATATTTCAAAATCTACAGATAAAAAATGTTTAAAATTAATAATTAAAGTTTTTTATATAGAATTATAGATAACATTATTTTGTCTGTATGTTAAGTACGTATGGTATGGTATGGTATGTAAGGTCTTTTATCTACAGTTTATTGTCTAGTTTATGATTACTTCAAGTACTCTTTCAGCAGTTATATTAGTGGATACCCACAAATACGGTTAATTATCCGACTTTTAAAATAACACCCGTTATAATTGGCATGTAAAAGCGAGAGTTAAATGACGATTACCTCATTGAAGAAGTCCCCAGTCCACTTAGCCACCACCAGAGTGACGATGATAGGCAGTGCGTTTGATATCTGTCCCGTTGTCTCAATTATTATAACTGTCAGTGAGATTGTCATCCGTACGACACCGCCTAGTTGGGCGGCGGCGCCTATCAACGCGAATTTCGCTGGGTTTATACTCTGAAAAAAAAAACCATTTTAATATCCTTGTATTAATCGTAAAACTGTTATTCTATTTTAATTTAGTGTCTTATATATGGATCAAGAAAGGAGCGTATCGCTGTCTTAAAAGCCAACGCACTTGTGAGGCCTCAGGCATTGTGAGTGTCCATGAGCCTCCTGCCCATTTGCCCTCAAATTTTGTTTTAAATTCCAATCAGCCGCTCAAATCTTCATTAGAAACTAGATTGCGTCAAGAGTATTTGCGAATGCGGCTTGAGAATCTTATTGGACTCAACTATGCGATAAACAGAAAATACCCACCATAGACGGTATCACGAACTGCATCCAAATCGCCATCAATCTGCCCCAAGCGGCGCCGGTCAGTAAATTCGGTATGAAAAGGCCGCTGGAGACAGCTAGGCCGAAGGTCCAAGTGGAAAGTAGGAAGTAGGAGACCACGAAGATGGCCAGAGATCCCGCTTTATAGGACCCCATCGGGTCATGAAGGAAGGACCGAACTGACGCTTCAGGGGTTTGGAACCATATCGCTGCCAATGTGTTGTATTCGCCGTCCGCACAGAACAGCTAGAACATTATCGTTTGACTTACCCGCCATAATGCCTCGTTTAATCAGTATGGGATTAAAAACACGAATTTTAAAAAGAAAACGCATTGTGATGTCAATGTGAAATTTAATGTAAAAAATTCTAATATAGGTTATACAGTGCACCCTTAATATAACGTACCTCAAAATAACGACATCCTCGATTTAACAAATTCTTCGTAATCCCCTTGAATTGTCCATAAGAGTCAATATAAAATATACCTTTACTTTGCGTACCTCTTTATAACGAATTTTCAACTATCAAGAAAAAGTATTCATACCCCTGATTAACGAATTTTGCCAAACCAAAACCTTTATATAAAGTTTCCACCAATAATATAATTCTTAATCTTATAATGTGATTCATGTCTCGACATGTTTCGACACGTTTTTGTTTGTAAAGACCTCTTTATAACGAATTTTAGACCAATCTAACCTCAACATAACAAACCTCAGCTCAACGAATTACTTGATATTACGAATATTTTCTTTTTCCCTTCCGAGGTTGCACTATATCAGGTTGCACTGTATTTTCGCAAATCAAGAGTTAGTTCACAAGGTACAACTGTACTGAAACGCTGTTTGTTTATCAGTCTGTCACCAGGCACCTCATGAATCGTGATAGCAAGTTGGACTTTTTAAACTATTTCTACCATTGCCACTATAAACGGAATAAAATAATTTAATTGGGCTTCCGTAGAACGTTTTAGTGACCAGTCTATTATGAAGAACTCACCTGCAAAGGCACCTTGGTGGGATCCTCCCCCAGAGGCCGGCAGTCGTTGAGGAGGAACATCATGAGGAAGCCGCAGGTGGCACTGACTGCCGCCACCAGACACGCTTCGACCACGCGAAGCCAAGGTTCACCTACATACCTTCAAAGAAATTTCATTTTTATTACAATTTCTCGAGATATCATAGTATCGACTCAGATTCTTTTAAACTTATTACAAACTTATTAAATTAAAATGGCCGTGCACGAAAAATTCCTCCTCTTAACTCGCGCTGTGTGCTATTGTTTATTTAATATAGCAAATACCTAAACAATTCATACTGCATATCTAATGAACTTTTATATACAACTAGCATTTTTTTATATTCATTAATTTTATTTAATTATTTTGTATTCATTAGCTGTAAATGTTAGCAATATTTTATTAGCAAACTATAGGACTATTATATAATCTTTGTAACTAGCCATCCATGACTAGGTACTATTGATGATAAAAAATATTTATGAAACATTTCATTTTTCCTTTGTATTTGCATAAAACTTTCTAAGCCATCCAGAAATGTAGTAGATATATAAAAAAACATATTTTATGTGATTATGAAATTTGAGTTGGGTTTTATGTCAATTCTAGTATTTCGATTTTTCATGGACTACTTAGGATTATATAATTCTTTTGTCAAGAGTAATATATGTAGCTTGTACCTTGTACCATGTCTACTAATTTATAATTTATGTATTAATTTAGAATATTGTAGAGGCTCCGATTAGACTAAACGTTTTGTATTGTTAGTATGGTAACTTTAACGTTTTTAGTAACCACCTTTAAGATGTACAAGCAATGTTTTAGTTTATATTACTATTAATAATTGTACATTTAGTAGGTCATAATAAATAAAAGCGACTCCTATAAAGTATGATCACTTGTGTCTAGATTAACACCCAACCTTTTACTTTATAAGTCAAAAAATGTTTTATTTCGTAATCTGTACAAATCAATTAATAATTACCTCATCCTAAAAACCGCTAGTTTAAAGTTGATATGATTCCACAGAGCTCCCAACAGACCTCCAATCATACCGAACAGTATAAACACTGGCAACTCATAGATCTGAAATGGAAAGGGTTCCATCTTGCCGAGATTCAGAAGACCTGTAAAAACTTGCTGTATTTACAACGCTATATCTTTATCTTTTTTGGCTGTACTAATATCGTTTTAAAATCTTGAAGGCGTAAAAAGGAACGGAAGGATCAGCTGTTCCCGTTTTCACATCTATGCTCTATTGGTGGTATATAGACTATAGTATGTCTTGATAATTTAAAAAAAAAATTATAATATAATTATAGATATAATAATAATGGTCTTTATTTCAGGTAAAAATGCCTATGTCAGACACATAAAACTGCAATGAAAAATTACAATTAATACAATATTTTTTAAATATTTTTTTATTTAAATGTGTGTAATAAAAGTTTTACTCAATGAAACTCCAAAAAAAAATAACATACGACGATATCCCAAAACATAGAGGTTCATAGCATTTACGTGTGTAGAAGGTACAGAAATATATCAGAGGTAAATATAAAAATATATACCAAAATAGCCTTACAAAACTTTGATTTTTGTATTGTAATTGTATTTGAAACAATTGCAGCTTAAGTCAAATTTAAATCGTACATACCTGGATAACTCAAATCTCCTGGATGACCATGATAGGCCGATAGCGCAAAATTGAGTGTAAACGTGGACACTACTGTGCCAAAGAACGTCCGCCATGTTAGGGCCTGGTTCCAAAAGCTGGTGCCTTCTTCAAGGGAAAATAGTACACCACCTGAAAAAGTTCATCAAATGAATTATAGAGCTAAATAGATATTTATTCCACACGTGATATGAATAAATCGATTTTGGCTTATGGAGGAATTTTAAAGGAATTTCAGACGAGCAATTGTTATCATTGGTCGCTTTTAAGCATTTGACAGTCTGATTAGGAACTCAGTTTATAACAAATTAGCATAAATTATACACATTGAAACACTTAAAAGGGTATTTTTGCTCAAAAATTTTCAATCATGCTTCGATTTTATTAGATACATAGCCCATAGCGTTCTCTATAGACTATCCAATAATGCAATATTCTCCAATATTTAGTAAGAATTGCGTTTAGAACCTAACACTTCAGTTTCATAATCTTATCTTAATGTATATAAATCTTCTGTCACGATGTTTGCCCGCAATGGACTCCTAAACTACTTAAACGATTTTAAATTAAATCGGCACACCGTGAGCAGTCTGGTCCAACTTAAGAGATAGGATAGCTTAGATCTTTAATTATAGTCGCAATTTTATTTTATTGCAAATTATTTGTCTATAATTAATTGACAATCACAATTATCTGTTAACCCCATCCCAGATTCAACTTGCTATTGAGTAAGTAATCAATAGATGGCACTGCTATGGTACACCATAAAGATTAATTATTAACCTAAATAGAACATTCTTTTATTGTTTAACACTTTCGATTATAAACATATCCCCGCACACTTAAAGCTGATTATTTTTATTGTTACTAAAAAACTGATTGACAGAAATCACATGTATGGCAAAACGTTTGCCGGATCAGCTAGTATTTATTATATTTCGAAATATATTATATTTCGTGACCACTACTTTAGGTCTCGAGGGCATCCTTTATTGTCGGAGTGGAATTCGCGCACGGTGCTTCGCCAATGCGATGGTGTCGATAGTTAATAAATTTATTAAATCTGCACCAGAACCAAGCCTGTCTACAAAAATATCCTATATTTGTGGACAGGCTTGGTAAGATTGAGTGAAGCCTGCAAAGAGTTTTTAATAGTTTAGGTTAAGGTAGTTTTTACTATATTTTGGCAATAAGCTGTAATTAAATAAATAAACAATTCTTTTATATCAATTCGTTCGAAATCGTTGCGCCTGATATGAATGTTCGTAGAGGCAACCAAACCAAAAGATTTTTTCCTACTTGATATTATGAAGTCACACAATAACAGAATTTGTAGCCTATTTGTTATTCTTATGTATAAGCTATATTATTGTAAAGTTTCAATAAAATCCATTAAGTAGTTTTCACGTGAAAAAGTGACAAATATGATTACAAATTATATCGCGGGTATAAGTTAATTAGTCCAATGTAAAGCCTTCTTCATTGACACACGAATTAAGAGAAATTAGAAAAAAAAATGTTTATTACCAATAGGTGCTCCAAACGCTGCCGATACTCCAGCGGCGGCGCCTCCAGACACGAAATCACGTTTTTCATGATCTTCACGGAAATATTGAAATATCTTGAAGTCCTTATTGAATGTTGTACTTTTGCCTTGTGAGATCCCTGCTGCCACCACTGCGCCACAGTGAATCATAGGGCCTTCCTGTTAAACAAATTTATAACTAAGATTGCACATAATAACAAATATTATATATAGAAAATAATATAATGGATTCCTTTTATTTATATTTTATAAACGTTGATATTAAAAAAAAAAACGAAAAATTGGTATGAAGTGTAAGAGTTCTCGTTTGATATCAAGAACTCTTAGATTTGTTTGATATCAACTCTAACAGAAATTTTTGTTATTTTTTTTAAGAAAAGAAGTAAGAAAGGAATAACAATAGGATGTGTAAAAATATGTAAACTACAACATTAAACATAACAGGTGAAATAATAATATATGGTATGGCAGAACAGTCAAATGGTTTATGATAATGTTATATATGATAATCTAAAAGTTATATGAGACAAGTAATGAATTCATATAAAATGTTTAAATGTGGCAATTGGATAATTAAAATAAATTTAATTGAGAAAATTTTAAAATTTCAACTTACCTTTCCTCCAGCCAATCCTCCCACAACAGCACTAATAACCCCAACAGCTTTTACAATAAGTGTTTTGATTCTTACAACTCTTGGCACCTTCACACCATTGAGATAACACTTGACTTGAGGTATACCACTGCCTCCTGCAACGGGCTAAAAACATATTATATTGTACTGATATTAAGTTGTTCCACTAGGAAAAACAATACGCAAGTGGAAATGACAAGTTACAATTGATAATGCAACAAAGTATGAGTGTATCAGTGAAATCAATTATTTTATAGTTTATTCAATCCAATTTGAGTCTAGTTAATACTAGGTTTTACCAGTTCCACAGTTTTTATAGTGAGTCTGTTTTCATCTAATAGTAATTTAATCTGTTGCAGCTGTTCCGTTTTAAATGAACAAATAAATAAAATTGTAATGGCTTACCTCAATATATGCAACAAGCATAGATCCAAAAAATACAATGGAGATATTGGTCAAAACCCACAACAAATATGGAATATACAGTTTATCTAACAGGACATATTTGTCAACAGCTGTATGTTACTCAGGAAAAAATCTCGTAGTATCTATCATATAAGTTTAGCACAGAACAATGACCTATAAAAATAATTATAAGCACTGTGTAGGTGCAACAATGTGATTATATTCTATTATACTATGCTATAAAATACTAAAAAAATCTGTGAAATTGACATTAAAATCTATGCTAATGGCCCTGTGTATTTAATTATAAATTGCTGTAATGTTAAAAGGATACACTTCTTAAGTTGTTCATACTTTATGTTTGAGAATTCTTCAATGCAGATGTCAATTATAAATGCAATAAGAGCTGTTATTGCTCCTATTAAACAAACAATAAACCATCTCGCTATATCCTTCCATACAACAAATGGGTACCCTCGCTTTCTCTCTTCATCGAGAAGCAAGTGATTTTCACATGTGTCATAATCTAAACTCTGAAAAAATTAATTAAGTAATTACATAAAGTATAAAATAGCAACATAACAATAAAAGTAAACTCAGTTGCTCTAAGCCTAAGCCTCTTTACTGGTAATATTTGAAAGGTTTTTTATTGTTTCAATAAATTTAAAACTAACTTCATATTTTGCAGATAAAATATTCATTGATCCAGGTTCTATTTTTTGAATAGGATGTCTGCGTCTAACTCCATGACTGCCTTGTAATTCATCATCTTCAGAATCCTGCTGTAATGAAAAGCAATAAGTATGTAATATGTATATATTGCCATTCAAACTTTAGTATAGAACAACAGAAGAACAGATAGTATTTAACACATTATAACTTGCCTGGATGTCTGTTGTTTGATTCAACTGAGCACAATTGGAAGTACTCGCCTCATCATTACTTATTAGTTGTGCAGTATCAGATGTAGACTCACTTGTTATCTCAGTGCTTGAATTGCTCATTTTCGTATCGATAAATACATTTAATTATGATTATTTACGCCATGAAATTACATTATCAACTTATATTACAAACTTGTATAAACTAGAAAAAATTACACATACATATTTCATATCATGTATAGCAAAAATAAAAAATATTAAAACGACCTATATAAAATAATGATCTTGTTTATGTTTAAGGAGGGAAGTATTTTGGATTATACAATCACACAAAAGTAAAAATAAATAATAGTAACGAAAAGGCTGCGTCTTTATCCCCAAAAAGGATTATAAAAAATTATATTACTGAATCACAAAAATATTATAAACAATGAATGGAACAACACAATACAGAGAAATGAACTATGATTGAAGAGAAACATCAAAATCGTAATCATAAAATCATAGCCTTCACTTTTCACTTACGACAGTGACATTTACAATATATTTTTACTTGAGTTTTACAGTCTGTTTTATATATTTGTAATAAATAAATCATTATTATTCCTGTTTCTCATTTATAAATTATATTTAAAAATAATATTATTACTTCTAATCATTATAAATAGATGTGATAAAATCTTAAAATGTTCAAATTCAAAAGTATCTCTCCATTTACACTTTATAATATTAATTATATGATTTCTTAATATTATAAAGTGTAATAAAAATCTCTTGCGTTGAATTTGAATAATATGAAAAATAAAAACACAACGTGATAATGTTATCAAATTTAAGTAGGAATGTCAAATCTACGATATAACTAGCGCCACGACGGCGCACAGCGCAATAGTCAGCGTACCGTAAACAATGGTATATTTCTGTGCATGTGTGTATGTGTGTAGCTTGCTCGTTTGGTTGACAATCGCGATGTGATGTATATCCTACATCATCGCACGCTGAGATATATATTCAAGAAGTATTTTTAATTTATAAATTTATCAAGCGATTTGTTTCTCAATGTTTTCTTATGTTGTGAAAACTTTTCTCTGTTTTGATTTCTAAATATGTGTAACTTGCCGCCGAAGTTCCATTCAGTGTGTCGCCTTTGTTTATCATTCTGTGGCGATAATTGCAGTGATGTTAAACTTCCAATATTCGATCGTGATAAGGATAAATCACGACTTTCCGAGATGATAATGGCTTATCTATCTATAATGGTAAATATTTATATATTAATTGGGTGTTCGGAATGCGAAAAGCCAAGTTTTTCTCATGTGAAAGTTTAGCATTAGCGTACAAGATTGTGGATACTGATAAGCGCCATTAACTTTCTCGCGAGTGTTGGGTATTTTCGCATTGTGATATCATGTTACGGCCCACGCGTCGAGTGCTCTGGTGTATGACTAATGTCGTTCTTGGAAGTGATAGGCAAGGCGTGTGGTGTGCGCTATATCAGTGACCGCGCGGTGATAACAAAGGAGCGCACGAAGATCATTGTATGAGATCGCTAAAGCGCTCCCCCTCGCACCCTTCACACCTACGTTTCTAATCACAGCTACAAGGATGCACACTCTGACTCCCTTCCCTCACACAAACCAACTTCTATTTTCAGAGCTAATATTAACTAAATATAGACAGAAGTCCTATGGGATATAAATGTTATTTATATATTGACATTCTACTCATTTCAAAATTATTATTACCATCAGATTTCATTCTAGGATGTAAAATATGTCATACAGTTTAATACCGATTCTGAAAGTAATTAATAAGAAAAACATTTTAGGTTTCCCCAGAAGATATGTTGCCGCAGGTTGTGTGTGGAAGTTGTGCAAACAAACTAGATGAGTTTCATACATTCAGAGAACTATCACATAAATCTGAAAGATTATTGGAACAATTTCTACAATATGCAAACTCTCTATCAGGTCCTATAGAGGTATGTAAATACAATATTGATAAAAAAGGTTTATTTCCATAATCATTAATACTAATATTGCACATAATCTAATCTATTTTTACAACAGATAATTACACAGTTTCAAGTTCACATTCATGTTTATTATTAACTTTATTTAACAAATTTTTACTCTCAGATTTAGTTATATAGTGGTTAAATAATAGTGAACATCAATAATCAAGCAAAGCTTGATTCAGAATTGTTAATATTTACATAGCGAATAGGCTGACTTAACTTCTTTTTGTAGAATGCTTTAATAGCATTTACCATGATACCACAAATCATTCCTATTCCAACTACGGCTGCCACTCCTAAAATACTCCATAAAACATGTTTTGGTCTTAAATCAGTAATCGAGAAGTGTCGTTTTGGTGCAAAGGTTGTGTCAAATGTAGGACAAAATGATACAGTGATATTTGTGATGTAGGCTCCATTCAATCTCATAGGTGCCGCACAGCTAAAAAAAGTAAAGTCAAATTAAAGAAAATCATCTTTGTTATAGCTATGCATATACATGTTATTCAATAGGTATATTTACTTTGAATGGATGACAGACATTTGACAAAGACAATCATCATGTTTAGGTGTCTGAATAAATAAAAAAGGCTTTAATATGAAAAATAAGTATATAAATTTAAGTACATTCTAAAATATTAATTTGATGGGTCAACTATTACATAAAATACTGGTTTTGGTTTTTAACTAAATTGGTAAGATTTATTTAAATTTAATTAAAAAAAAAATGATAATATAAATAACAACTGCGCAGTTCCAACTTTTCATTTGAGTATATAAATTATATAAAATAAAAAGTGTGTGGCTTAGCAGCTGTGTAAAAATACAGAATCCTGATATTTTTACTCTATGTAGAAGTGAACATGAAACTTTAGGAATATTATATTGTAGTTGGGCTAACAAAATATCCCTGACAATTTGCAGATGTCATATATTCATTAGAGGAATATATATAGATCTAAATGTCACCCAGGTTGTAGATTATAAATTACTAAGTAAATTGCTATATACATATACTGCAGTATATTCAGATTTAACATTTTATATTACACCTTGAAATATCAGTTAGGATTGCATTATTTCATCAACATTAATATCAAGAGGCTATTTACTATTAATATAAATTTATTATGAGAAATACTAAAGTTATTTATGTATCTTTTGTCATGATCAAACAAATAGAGCATTATTTTTAATCAATATAAAATAATTTAATAAAAAAAAAATTCATAATGTTATTGGCTCTATTAACCCAATTCAAGAGTTGTTATTATGTGTTAAACACATTCTGTATACTTACAATGGAATTTTTCCTGGCCTGAACTTCGTGCCTGCCTCCTGTTTAGTGACTATATTGGCCAAGTCACAGTTACAAAGCCAGTTGTTTCCAGTCATACCTAACACTTCCAACTTGTTCCAAGGCATAAGATCGGTCGATAATTCGCTCAAGTTGTTATCGTCGAGGTATACCTGGACAATTTATCAAGTTAATCTTCAATATGGCATGACTGTGTTGTAACAAAGGAGATATATATTATATAAAGAGATATAGTTTTTTTTAATACATTCATGTTATTTAAAAAGTTACTTTTTTGCCATTCGTTTCTCGATGGTTATGTGGACCATAATTTGCATTCTTCTTTTTGATTATTATAAGTTCGTGTGTGCGGATGATAAACTTTCACGTTTCTACAAGCAGTGTTGGCTTAGTGGTTAATCGTGTGATTCTACATTCGAGCCTGTATTAAAGAAGGCTCAAACGGTGAAGGAAATCAACATTAGCCTGTATGCCTTCCAAAATTAACATTGGGCCAGCCGTCTTGTCTATATGAATGTAATGATAACTTTGCGTCATAGTCAGTCTGCATGAGCGGTGATGCGACTTTTTAAATTATAATTCAATCTTTTACATGTTTATTTTCGATGAGTCAATGTATCTTAGGAGTTAGGAAAGATTTAGCCAAATCTAATTCCGGTACTTAGCAAACAACTGTTATCAAAACAAATATATTTGATTGATCAGCTAACCTAGTTTATTGGATGTTAAAGAATCTCAAAGTGGGCCAAATCGCGTCATTTACTCATTTGATTAAAATGTATAATGTTGAAAATGATGTGCATACGCGAAATGCTGTTTACGTTAAAAAATATGTAATTAAACTTGTTCACTAGAGACGAGAGATATTATACGCAGTTGGAATTTACGTCGCTATTTTAAATGACCAAATTTGCATAACACACAAGTTCTGTGTTTTGAGTATGATATAATTGTTGCCAGATTTTGTCTATAACGAGAAACATAAATACTCAAAGATACTCGTATCGTTTAGGACTCAACATTCCGTTGCCTAAATAATTTTGAAAATCACTTCCGTAATTGCTGGCTTACCAAAGCCAAAATCACAAAATTTATACGTTATTTACCCTAGTTTTTAGACGAAGGCGCTTTCACCTGTAAATACCATACAAAACGATGATACCAATAAATGACTAATCGAATGGGTTTATTTCGTAATGAGTGAATTCGCGTGAATAATCTAGAAAGTATAAGGTCGGATGTACGTGATTGGATACGTGTATATTATAATATTACGTCCGTTTCATTAGATTGCTTGATTGCGGTACACCAGTGCTTATAGATGAAAGTGTTTGAAGGGATTTAGCGTATCATGCTGTGTAATGTTTAAACATGACAAAAGTACGTTTGTCATGTTATGTTTGTATGTGTGTGTGTTAATTGAATGAAAAGTTCCACATATGAAAGGTAAAAAGGTTATATAGAAAAAATATAAAACCTTAGAAAGGAAAAGGGCAGTGTTTTGAAAACTTATGAAGGATTTGAAAATGAAAACAAAATGACCATCACAGAACATGCGCTACTAATGTCAAATGACGTTGATTTGTTTCTAATTTACCTCTTTCAATGTCCATCTATCCTTGAGTCCTCTGAAAGCGTTATGGCTGATATAGCGTAAATTCTTGTTGTGACATAAATGAAGAACCCTGAGATTCTTTAGCGGTGAGAATGTACTGCGCTTCACTTCCTCCAAGTATTGGTTTTCTCCTACCTCCAGTTCTAACAAACTTGTCAATCCTGAAAGACAATTTATTTACATATTTGCGAATTTTTTATTACGGCATAAGACGCCGCTATCAAAATTCACCCCTTTTCTATTTATTATAAAAGAAAATTATAGTTTATGACAGAGTTATGACAAAGTTACAGATTTTTAACTTCCTAATATATGTTATTAGAATTCAATGAAACAAAAATTGTTACATTTCTCCGCTATTTTCCCAGCCAAGTTGACCTGCCATGACGAATATATTTAAGATTTTACTTTGAAAACGATTTCGATATTATTTTATAAGCCAAGGTAAAATTAAAATGGCCGCATTAAGGTTACACTAGTCCTACTTAAATAAGTGGTAGGTGCATATGGTGCCTCCAAAATACTCGTTATACGCGAGATCGATTTATAATAGTTTGCATATTCTGATAACACACAATGTGATGTCTTATTAGTGTAAAATAAGGTAAGACGTGCAAACAAGTTTCATTCGCATATAGCCGGGTTTTTAGGATCCGACATTTTCCGAACTCTTCTACTAAGAGAGCCGGGTGGACTATACACATTAAATTCGTCGGGCAAAAGCTCGTTTTCGTAATCTACCGGATCGGAGCAATAACAACAACAAACTGGCCGCTTGAAAGCTTATGAATAAACAACATATGTGAATATATATGAAGGATGAATCAATCGGAAAACTACTAATCGTAAATAAATTTATGGACAGAGATTAAATGAAATATGAAAACAAAAACCTGTTAATATCAACACCGAATCGAATGGTTAAATAAATCCATTATTAACCTACGTGACGTGAATACTAAAAATGATTTTCATAGATTTTATCTAATTCTACCGTCTCGCCGACAATGGATGACTAGTCGGAGAAGCATTCCGGATACGTTAAGTCTGAACAGAGTCTCAACGAAAGCTTAGATACTCGTTTCTATATTAATATTATTGGGTTTTGTTTGCACTAGTTGCTGTTCTCGACTCGGTTTGCTTTGTTTCCAAATTTGTGAGAATTCATGATATATAATTAATCACGCGTTATTTTGCGGAAGTCCATAGTAAAAAAACTCTAATCCCTTTCGCTAGAGCTTTTTTGAGTCAAACTCTACGCATCGAACGCTGTTCGTAGAGGAGGATCAATATAGGAGGAACATCATCTGGAGGATGCTCCGGTGTCTGGGCGAAACGTGCGTTGAGTGGTTGTGGGTTATTCGCGGAGTATTGCTTGTATATTGGTCTATTAGGGTTTTGTAGAATCCATGAATATTTCATCATAATTATTCGTAATCATTAATTAAATTTAAGGATTTATATGATATCTGACCGCCAAAAACTCACAAATTTTGAGGTATACCGGGTTATAAAATTCATAAATGATGGAGTGTCACGGTGTTATTCATAACCGTGTCAAATTATTTTAAATTGACATGAGAGTGATCAGATATTCAAAATGAATCACAGCTATTTTCGGCGTTAACTCGCCTTTTTGCAATAGCAGAGTCGGTCAGCAAATTATCTCGATCTCTCTAATGTACTATAGTGAAGGTGATGTGCAAAAAGTATGTCGAGAAGTTAGCGACCGATATAAGGGCAGTTAAAACTTTTTAGCTTTTCTATAATCTATATTTACTAAATGAATTGATTAGCCGTTTGCCTAACGAACGACTGTGAGACGGAGAATATGAAGACTTTCCAACTTATAATTTGTTCATTGCGTGAATATAGCGGAATCTTACTCTGCGTCTTATGTCTGATAAACTTTCCTTCGATACGTAAGTGTTGACTGGTAAATTAATAGAAAGTTTGGCGATCATCTTGTAATTAGAACTTGGTTACGTAAAAGATGCTACGGTTACAGATTATGCAAAGTCAATATTATTTTTTTGGTTTTGCGAAAGCTATGACATACATATGAGGTTTACCACAGATATAGCGTAATTAGCTATACGAAATGCATATTTGCACATCAAAAAAATATAAACATTCCCATTTAAAACAAAAGAAATGTTTAACGTGAAATTAATTTTTATATAATTGGAATATATGCGGGACTTATGCGCGTACGCATGTCTATAAACATAGTTAACATCGTTAAGTAGTAACTGATATATCGATGAATAGTATTTAAGTGTTTAATACTAGAAATTCTAATCATAGAACTACCGACACCGTTTCAATTCACAAATATATGCTATAGTTTTAACATGGCGACGTTTCCCTAACAACTTAATGTTGATCGATCAAGTAATACATACCAATAAAACTGTCGTCATTTAACTCGATTAGCGGGTTGTTGTTGAATGTGAGATATTGCAAGGTGCTGCCGACTAGACTTAGACTCTCTGGGACGTTAAGGAAAAAGTTTCCAGACAGATCGATCTGTCTCAGATTCACCAGGCCTCTGAATGCGTCTAAAGGTATGTTGTCGATGTCTGTATTTGATAAGTCCAAGACCTGAAACACAAATAAAATGCGCGGAACAATTTTATTTTGAATTATCGGTTCGTATTTCGATGCCTGGAAAGCTTTGTATCTTATATGTATAGGGTACCGTGCTTAAAGGATAAAAAATTAATCAATCTTAGACGTGCGTCTGTCACCAGGCTTATCTCAATCATAACCCATCTCATATTTAATGGGCTCTGATACAACAAACGTGATTCTTTCCCTTCGAGTTCGAGTCGCACTTGTCCAATTTTTTAAATAGTAATGCTAAGCTTAATGTAATAAATATATCATTATTCGCTTGCCATTAATTATTATATGCACTTATTTAAAAAGACAGCTGAAGTAAATATAAGTGAATTATCTATGAATTTTTGAGTGATAATATAAAATAATAATTACAATAACAGGTGAATATCGGGGAATTAACGAAATATTTTTAAGGTGCGGCGCTGCATAGCGAATCGGTGCTCGTACGGTAATCGTCCAAGAATGTGCGGTTTAAACCTCAATCAACAAAATAAAATGCACTGATAAAGAAACGAGATGGCTTATTGCCAATGTTTATGAAATACTGGCCGAGTTTTGTGATAAAATTTTGTAACGCGCATCGCGTTTTCGATACAACATTATTTTTAAATGTATGTATAATGAAAGGTAAACGTATAATTTGCTTGCTATATTAAATATTAATGAACCGGTTTCAAATTTAAAATGTTGTAAAATAAACTAAATGAATTAACGATAGAAAAATATGCCTAAATTACAGATATGTATAAAGTTTTGTTACAAATGTTATGCTTTATTAATGTGTGAACTGAGACGTTTTATATTTTGGTATTACGTAGATTGGAACGAGAAATGTACCTATAGCAACTTTGGTCATGCCAGAGTGCCGAACAGAGATCTCGAGTTCGATAGCATTTTTGCGATGAGCATAAGTGTTGGCTGTGGTTCTGACCACACCTGTTGTATATGTATTTACAAAATTAAATGTCTATATATGTTTATCCGTTGCCTTAGCACCCAGAATATAAGGTATAAATGGCTTACTTTACACACAAAATGTTTGATATATATTTAACAATTATTTCTATTCAATTTCCCGGCAATACTTCAAAAAGCCTGCAAACCTCGACAGTACGTTTTGCCCCTATACCGGAGCATCCTCAGGATGTTGCTTCTACGAACAGCGTTCATGGAGTTCGTTTTGACACTCAACAGAGAATATTATACTATGGACTTTCGTAACTTTAAGTAACGCCTGATTCTATTAATTATTTCTATGTATTAGGACTAGTATTTTGAACGTTGAATCCGGGAAGGAGTGAAGATTCAACAATTTGCCGCTTTCTATACCAAGACTAGTTTGCGTTCCCGTGTCTCATTGTGTATGCATTACAAATCTATAACATTACGGCATCATAGTAAAACTGCCAATTGCTTGTGATATCTGGCAAGATGATTTTGTGTTTGTGTCGCTATGGTTGCACAGTATTTTAGTAATATAGTACTCGTTATTAGGAACATAAGATTGACTGCTTGAAAACATCTGAAGTCCATTGTCGTAAATGATATTACCTCGAGTTTAGCGGCGCTCGACACAGCTAACACTGTCACGTGATCGAGAATCTCTATTGGGTTGTTGTTTAGGTATAGTCGAGTTAAATTCGGGGTGTGCTCAAACAGATATTTGTCCAATGAGTGGATCTCATTGAAGCCCAAGTTTAGGGTCTCCAAAGCTATGTCGCTATAGATTCCATTGTTGTAAGGGCCCTGGAAGATCTCGCTCCGTAGGACCTCCCCTGAAATTCGTTTTAAACTTTAAAAAAAACGTGTAAATAGTTTGACGGACTAGTATAGTGTCTAATTATTTATTAATGTAGAAATATAAATTATTGCTTATAAATATGATCACAGAATTTCCCTTCTTTTTTAACAGATTTTTTTGGGTCTTTAAAGTAATCTTGACAGCATGAAGGGCAAATTATAGTAGACAAACAGAAGAGCATAAATTTTCAGTTGTTAGTTCAGCAAAGTTAAAAGTTCAGTTTAAAGTTTGCATTTAATTGCCAAAATACAAACTGTATTTAATTGAGTAATGAGTTTTTGTAATTTATACAACTTACAAAAACTCCTTGCAGGCTTCACTCAAAATCATTATAGAATAATTAACAGATTATAATTGACAAGGGCTTTGTATTTTGCATGATAAAGCCCCGAGAGCGAAAAGTTAAGTCAATTTTTAATAGTTTACCTGAAATATAGTTGTTGCTCAGATCTAAATAGACCATGCGGTCGATATTTCTAAACGCGTCATCTTCTATTTCGACAATTTTGTTTCCTTTGAAGCTGATAGCTATTCGCTTACCCGGCACCGGGGCTAGCTGGGTCACATTAGTAATACTGTTGTTGAAGAACGTTATTAATACGTGGCTTTCTGTAATAAATGATATTGTCTCATTATTGACATGGAACTAAAATGTCGACTGGTTTTACTTTGTTAACAGAGATAATTCAAGTGTGATGTGTTTTAATTTCTTTATATTTTATTACGTTTTGTATGCAAAAAATTTGAGTAAACATGAAGATTTTGTATCAAGCAATTAAACTATATACATACACAGATTATTTAAATATCGTTTTAAAGTTGATTGTGTGTATCTTAAGGTTACACATTTAAATTAATCATTATTTATATAATAATTGACAGATAATATATTGAAGTTAGGTAAAAAGAAAATACATCGTAATATAATTTATCCGAATAACGAGCCTCCATAAAGACTATAACAATATGTCATATTTTAAATTACTAGTAGCGTGTTATACGAAGCGTATGCGTAATTACACCGTAATAATTTTGTCATAATCGTTAGTAAATGGTAATTCTTTTATGTATTAAGAAGTGTTTAGGCAATGATTTTTAATTTGATGAGATAATTTATGATCTCTTAATTCTACTCGTACTTGTTTAGCTACTCTTGCATGGAAGCGAATTGTATTTAGAATGAAATAAATTTCTTTTTTGGTCTGCGAGTCCCTTGAAAATCTGGTTTATGTGAACAACATCCACCACCTAGTATCCAGTCTAGAGCTCTCCATTTAAGTGATCTACAATTCAACTAAACCAACACTAACGTATATCATAATAAACAACTAAAGATAATTGCAATCAAATTGTTTTGTTCATTATCAAACGCTGCTTAGATTATATTATCATTAAACCCAGTTTTCATGAGAAATGCGAGAGAGCTTACTCATATTATCGACGCTTATTAATCGTAGGAAGGGAACACTGAGTCTAGTCTATTTTAGCTAAAGAGGGTACCCTCTTTAGCTAAAATAAACAAAGGAATGACGAAAGGAAGTTGTGAGTATATGATCATTCAGGTGTGAATTTACGCGTAGTTACGGACAGCGTACGTTGTTAAATCTGGAAGCTCCAGGTAATTAGATCATTGTAAACTCAAGTTTAGAGCTAAATTAATCAAATTTCATACCTTAACTTTGCTAAAGGAAATCGGATGTAGGGATAGTAAACACAGTACCTTTGTCACCGAGACTGTCAATATTCTCAGGCCATTTGGGTACGCTGTCAATGTCCCTTCGTGAGCAGTTTAACGTTAGGTTGTTTCCATCTTGAACAAAAACATCACACGGACTCTCTCGGTCATTGGAATCGCTCTGCGCGTGAGCTACGTAAACTAGGACACTTAATATCACTGACACCTAAAACAAATGAACACGATAAGTACACTAAGCACAGTTTAGTCCCTAAGAGCGCAAGGAAAAATTACTCACTCTCAATCTATCACGAAGAAAGTACATTTTCATTGAATTTAGAAAGGACACTGACAAAGATTTTATCTTATCACCTAAAGCCGAGTGATATCACGAGATATCACATCACGCCTCATTGGTTAACCATTATTTGTGTTATCGTGTTCACATTAAGCATTAAACAAACATTGTTCTTTATTTTTAGGAGGTCCTGAGTATAACGGCTGACAAACTGGAAGAAATAATCAAACCACTGAACGATAATGAGTATGATATGACAAAAAGTAAATATACCGAAATGGGCTCGCCAGACTCAACCGAAGAGATGAAAAACCTCGAGAGCCGTCAGGCGGCGGTTACACTGCTACAAATAAAAAACTATGACCCTTCGAAGTACGTGGTCAAGCCCGAGCCGGAAGAGAACTCGAATATAATGTTCAAAACAGTGAGCCTACCTCCCTCCGACAGGGCGAGAGAGGTAATGCACTGTACAACAGTCATCGACATAATTAGCAAGGCTGTCGCGGTCGCTCAGCGTGAAAACGAGGAGTCTCAGTATCCGACAAATTATGCGGGTGTTGACAAGACGCACGCCGCGCCCGAGTATCAAGAGTACACAGATGAGCATTATGCCCAGAACACACCACAGAGCGTCACCAATCTACCCAATAACGAGGAGCACAGAGAGATGGACCTCTCGCTGTACTCCTGTAAGACAGAATATGACAGCGAAAAGGTCAGAGAGCCCAGTGCCTACACACATAGAACCAGTGATGTCCCGAATAAGGATAAAATGCAACAGTTCTACGCGAGGGCGTGCGTGAGAGCAAAGCCGGCGAAGGAAAACACCTCGGTGTATGAAGATTGCAGTCAAAGCAGTAGTGGCTCAGATCCGGACAGACTTCAAATGGACATATCCGAGGTTTCGCAGGTAACTAAGTAGATATAATAGAGTTGCAATTCACCGTTTGAATTATTTCGTAAGGATTTGATTTATCTAAGTATTTTTTAAATAGGAAAACTAGAAGTTTTTTATTTGTTGGTTTTTGTTGTATGAAATTTCGTCGTATTAGGATTTGAAGATCCCTTAAATGGAGAGCTCTAGAGTTGATGCTGGTTGGATGGTGGTTCACATACCCCAGAGTTTTGAAGAGACATCGATCAAGAATCACGGAACATAACGAATATGACAACTTGCTCTAATTTGCATCCACTCTAGAGGTCACCATTTAGACGTAATCAAATTCTAATGCGACGAAATTTCACGGCACAAATATAAAGAACGAATTATAGTTTTCTAATTTTAAACACTTCCTTGATTTTCCACGTCCCGTTATTACTTATATTTGAGATTACGTTGAAGTAAAATGTAAGCACCGGGCAGTTCAAATAGGAATGACGCGTTGTCAAACAAAATGTTCACTAACATTGATAACCTTAATTCTCTCTGTGGTCTCCGTAGACTGACTTGCACATAAATTTTCTCAAATTTAATATTTCAAATGGCTATGAGAACTACGTGAAAACTCGTCGGGATCGTACTGAATACTTGACGTCTCAAGGAAATAATATTTTGTACGCATATGCTAATGATCTTAGTAAATACTCAACACGTGATGGTTCAACTCATTTGTTGTCTTGTTTTAAATTTTATTTTCGTTTCTATTGTCCGGTCTATTATTTTGTTTTCTATATCAGGTAAAGTCTGTGTTTAAACTCAAAATTATAATTATTAGAATCGGGCTACCTCGCGGTATACAAATCAAACAACCCTCAAACACTTGTTTGAGAAATTACAATGAACGCTGATCGGCTTTGAGAGTTTTTCGCGCAGTATTGTTAATAAATTAGTCTATTAGAATAGTATCGAAAGTAAAAGTATGCTCTATCGTCTATAGTCAAACGAAGCCGGTTCATTTTAGTTTATTTGATTCCCTGTCTGCTAAGAGATTTACTTTATATTACCGCTTGTATGATTAACATTATATTTATAGTATTTCCTTAAACGATAAGTTTTATTATAAATATTATACTTAATATGAGTAAAATCAATGTACAACTTTAGCTAAGTGTGACGTGGTCCGAAAAACTTGTCACGAAATTGACTCATTAACTAGTATAATTATATACTGATTATGAACGTGATTGCAACCAATTATGTTCAGCTAAGTATTTTTTATACGGTCTTGTAAGAAGCGTGTTTAAAAGATAAGTCTCACTTAAACTTTTAAATAAGACTAGCTGATCCGGCAATGTTTTGCCATACATGTGATTTCTAGCAATATGTTTTTTTAGTTCAATAAAAATAATTATCAGCTTTAAGTGAGATATGTTTATTATAGAAAGCTTATTCAACAATAAATGTATGCTTTACTTAGGTTAATAAATTAATCTTTATAAGTCACGTTTCTCGGTTTACCATAGCAGTGCCATCTATTGATTACTTACAATCCAGTCGAAAAGTATCGAAATCTGTTAGAATCTTTTGGAGTTAACAGATTATTGTGACTGTCAATTTATTATAGGCAAAAAAATTTACAATAAAATAAAATTGCGACTATAATTAAAGATCTAAGCTATCCTACCTCTTAAATTGGACCAGACTGCTCACGGTGTGGTTTAATTTAAAATCGGTTAGGTACGTAGTTTAGGAGGCCATCGTGGACAAACATCATGACAGGAGATTTATATATATTAAGATTATCAAACCATTAGATTGCCAAATCCGTATGTTAGTTATATGATCCGTAATGATTTAATAATAATTTTATAAACTATCTATCTCATTTCGTAATTTCATAGTAAAAGGAAGGTTGAATCTTTCGTAAAATTTTCTCAAAAGATTCTGATGGCAAAAAAAATATTTTTGACGAGATCAAGTATTAAAGGCTAACTGCAATGCGTAAAGGTTTTATCAAGGCAAATGTTTATCACGATTCCCAGGACGATCCAGAAGAAACCCAGTCGGTCCCGTCTGCGCAATCGTCGCCGAAACCGCCACATGACTCGGAGGAGAAAGAGTCGCTTTGGCACGCTTTACATAAACAGAACGGTAATATATATAGTTTTTTTCACTTGCATTAATTGCCCGTATAAACTAACTAACACAAAACTAATGTTTTATAAGTAATAAGTGGTCTACCGTCACCACGCACGCTGTAAAGTACGCGAAACGTCGGCACAATTTATAATAATGTATAATATACTTAAATTTTTAGAAATACATAACTTAAGCCGTTAGCAAAGTGTTTTTCTTTAAATGTGTAATAGTTATGTTAATAAAAGACAATATTAAGTGCTATCAATCACCCGTCAGCTTTATAATATTGGTATGGTTTAGTTATAATAGGAAGTATTTAGTACGAGTGCAAATACCAATATGGAAGCAGGTCAAATAGACACTGAGCTGACTGTTTACATAAATTATTTAAACAATATTTAAAGGATATTTTAATAATCGACCTCAAACAATTGAAAAATATAAAATTAGAAAAGTGTGTCGAAATAAATTAGTGATGGGTACTTTGATATTCGGGTCATTCACCTTTTGAAGGTCGTGTAATCAGCTGTTCGTTTAAGACAATTAACGTACATTAAATGGAATTATTGATACCCGTTTTTTTTAATATACAGAATCTGAATTAATATTATATTATTAATGATTATCAAGCCCAGGAGTTTGTCTGAACACACTAATCTCAGGAACTAATTGATTTTTTTGTGTAAACTTGTAAATTTTTCCATATTTAATACGATGCTTTTAATAAGACCGGAGCTGTAATGGCTATTGTTTTAGGGGTGTCCTCGGTTGTATATAAATTGATATTTGATTGGTAGGTCGTGGTGGTGAAACAACACAGCTTCTAAGGCGACTAATCAACAGCAAACATACCGGGATGACAGTGTCGCCTTTGAGGGGCCTTACAGCTCCAGGCACGCAAGCCAATGGCACAGTTTCACCCGTGAGTATTCGAATTCTATAGCAATTTCTAACTTTGCCAATTTGTATTACCGAATGAGAAAATCAATGATCTCAGTACTGTTTTAATAAAATTGAATATATATATATATGTTGTTAAACTATGTTTTTTTAATGTTTATATGAGCTGCGCTTATAACGGTGTACCGACGAAGATGTTTTGTTAATTATTTATTATTAACAGCATAAAGCCAAAACATACTTAAACTACCTTAACGTAAACTTACAAATAAAAACTCCTTGCAGGCGTCAGTCATTCTTAACAAGCCTGTCACAAATATATCCTGCTCTGGGGCAGATTTAATAAATTTATTAACTAGCAACACCATTCGCGGTGTCGCTAATTTTTGGCGAAGTACCGTTCGCGAATTCCATTCAGCCAATATAGGATGCCCTCGCGACCTACAGTAGTTGTCCGGTACATACAGCCGGAATAAGGCTTGTTATTTAATTACCATCCTAATTACCGTAACTAAATGAGAAATACATTAACGAAATGTTTACAATTTAGTATGACTAAACGAATTATTTTATTGTTCTGACTGATATTTGAGAGGATATATGGAGATCGTATCTAAAGTAAGATTAAGTTCACTTACGTAATCCATGTTCGTTCTTCGTCGATACCACAACCGTTATAAACAAAAACCGAAGACATAGTAATGTATAAGGATGCATACGTGACGCGTTGGAAAATTGATTTTCCTCGAGATGAAATAACGTATTTGTTTAAAGGTTTATTGTTTATGTATTGATTGTTTTGAGAAGGTCGCTGGCGTGTTTTTAATTTTCAATTGTGATGTTAACTCTTCATAGTTTGATGCTGTCTCAAATTTCGCTGTTCGAATGACGAAATCGTTTTTTTTTTGTTTTCATTCAATATAAGTATGACATACATATTACATGATGATTTTATTATATGTGACTATAAATAAATATACCACACTCTGAACCACATTACAAAGCTTTTCTTTTGTTTTTAACAAAAGATAGCCTAAATATCTATATCATTTTACGTATTGTGAAAATCTTTAATTTTATTCCGAATATGCGTTTATCGAGCAAATTTGCAGACGAATGAAGGCTATAGTAGAAGTATAGCTAATCAATGCCTTCCACTGTCCTTTTTAAATTCAGGACGCAGCGTCGACTCTACTTCCGAGTAATATGACGGTTGTAAATGATAAGGAAATTAATTTTATCATCCATGTTTACGCGAAGAAAACACTGGTCTTTAAAATATGTAGTACAGATTTGTGCTCAGAAACAAGTCGATTTATATATAAAACTAGCTGATGCGGCAAACGTTGTTTTGCCATACATATGATTTCAATTTTCAATTAATAAATAAAAAATAATGGTTGATCAAAAAGGGTGAAAATTTAGGATTATATGTATTTTTTTATGTTGTATCATAAAAAAAATTGAAACTAAAAATTTTGTCTAAAAAATAAATAAATTAGGGTTGGACTACCCTTAACATTTAGGGGGATGAAAAATAGATGTTAGCCGACTCTCAGACCTACTCAATACGCTCACAAAGTTTCATGAGAATCGGTCAAGCCGTTTCGGAGGAGTTCAGGTTCGAACATTGTGACACGAGAATTTATATATATTAGTTATGGTCAATAAACAAACATTCAGACCATTTGGTGAGAATCTTGAGTTTGTAAAAAATGTTATTTTATTTTCCAATGTATAATGCACACACACAAAAAATTAGACCTAATACGAACCATTGGTTGTCAATTGGAGTAGATCAATTAAAGGTTCGCTTCGGTCAGCTAGTCAAAGGTTATAAAGCTTTATTAAATTCAAGAATCAATTTGAGCAAAAAGGTATTACGCTATCAATTATAATAGTCGTATCACATTTTACTATATCGATATAAAGTCTTGCTTAAACACAGTATATGTTTTGGCCTTATTACTCCGGTCATTTTTAGAACTAAGTAAAGGGAGATAAGGTTCTTAATTGAATGATCAAAGATCTATTATCTATTTCAGAACGGCGAATGGCCAAGTCAGGGCCGCGGCAACATGGGAGCTGGTGGCACAGCGAGGAGGAAACAGAGCTGTCCCGCTCGCGCTCAGCCCTTACAGGAACAGCATCCTACTTGGCCCACTAATGCTGACGTAGGTTTTTGTTACTGCTAAGAAAAATTTAAAAGATTTTTATACAAGTGGCTAAAGTTATATTGGGTTTTAAAGTGTACGTGTGAGTACGCAATACGTAATGAGTACATTTAAAAGTAGGTAATTTTATTAAAAATTATAAATTTTCAGTCTGCCAAAGGTGTCGCTTTTAGTTCCAATTTCAAAATTTAAAAATATGATGAAAATAGTCAAATCATTATTTTTCGAATAAGGAAATTGTAGACTTAGTTTAGTAGACGAAGTTTTGTTAATAGAATAAAATTAAAAAAATTGAAGATACAGAACATAATGTTACTATAGACCCGCTCAGGAACGCTAAACTGGGCTGTTTGAATAGCGATGTTTACACTATTCAAACAGTTAAATTAATTTATTCCATAAAATTTTAATGCAAAAATTAAAATATTATAAAAAACAATAAATATTAAATTATCCCTTACAGGAAGCAACAGACACATCCAACTCGAATCGCAACCCATCACAGCGTTTCGAGCTCTCATGCACTAACTGTGGTACACACACGACAACAATATGGCGCCGCGATGCCCGAGGGGAAATGGTGTGTAACGCGTGCGGATTGTATTACAAGCTTCATGGAGTGCCGCGACCCACCGCAATGCGACGGGACACCATTCACACCAGGCGTCGCCGTCCCCGGCATGAGGCCAAGTCTTCTAGATCCAGTAAGTCCTTAGAAGGCATTATTTAAAATTAGAACGCGATATTTGAATTTAAAAAGTAACGGCAGTTTGATAGCGTACATTTTTAATTTGAAAATGGAACGCTCGACGCTTGTTTGAAAAAGGAATTTTCGGGGCTTGATGTAGATTGAGGTGATTTTTTGAAGCCCTAAGTAATATTTGTGTTGTAGCGCTATGAATCCTGTTGTCAAAAATTTGTTTGATTTTGACAAACGGAGGACGTCGTTCATCAGAAATTTTATCTGAACCTTGCCACAAATCTTGAATTAATCATACAAGTTTGTTTTTAGTCCCTTTTCAAGATGTGTATATACTTACAAGAAATACTGACGAATTATGTCTCTTATACGGAAATACAGGTAAATAAATTTCAGGGCGACGTGGAGTCAGCGGCGTCAGCACCGAGGCCCCCGAGAGCAGCGAGGCAGCGGGCGCCGCCCCCGGGGCCCCGCCCTCCGAAGGCGCCGAAGAGGCGGTGCTGGCGGCCCTTCGGAGGCAGTTGCAGCCCCACTTGTTGGCCGCCCTGCACGCGCACACTCGACCGGCACAGGTAGTGGACAACAAAGCATTTGCTCACACTCTTTTGTTTTAATTCATTATTGGAGCAATGACAGGAAGAGAGAGACAGGAATTTGATCTCTCTTGCTTATCACTCAACTCCGTTCGCCTCGCCCAATCACACTTTTCGTAACGCTACGTCACACGTACTCCCCCACTCAGGCGGTCGTAAAGAATTTTCATTTCAACAACCTACTAGAAGATGTTTCATTTTTTACAATATTCAAAAAGGTCGATTTTTGGAAGCCTTACAAAAAAAAATTCTTAGAAGAGACGTAACCTCCTGTATTATTAACAACCTTTATTATAAAATTTAGATTTATTATAAAAAACGAAACAAATTTAGTTTATCGATATTACGTATATATCCACAATGTAAAATATTTTTAATCTCATCACATTCAAAATAACATGTCAAATTATTTTTTTCAGAAATTATCAATATGTGATAAATATCGACACTCATAGTTTAAGAGACAGTTTGATAATGGAGAATTATTAGGCTAATTGTTTTATATTGTGTAAATGATTCTCAGATGGGCCGTGGTATGCCGGAGTACGACGAAGCGCCACTGAACCTAGTGGCGAATCACATGGCCGAAGAAACGCATTGACCACTCACGTAAGCTCTCCGCACCCGTGTACAAACGGCCAGTTACTCATACCATAGACTATTTATATTTGGAACATTTTTCAAGGGCCGTGCATTTTTAATCGGCCAGTCATTGACCATTCCATTCGATATTTCGTTTTGTTGTAATCTGTGGTCCATCCCGCCTTTTTGGAATTTCTTTACTCATAATTCATAGCCAATGGTGAAAGTATAAGACAAAATTTGTTGTCTATAGCCGTAGAGTTATCTAATTAGAACGCCCTTTAAAAATAGTCTAAATATAAACGAGATTATTTTAGTAGATCTGATATAAAATCTTTTTTGTTTAATAACCTTTTTAATGAGGTATATATTTTTATGAATGTTCCCATTCGTTTTATACCAGTAGTGAGTTAAGGCCAGTGTAAGACTACGATGAATCTAGAAGTACTTAAATTTGAAATTATTCCTACATCAATATAATAGTATTCTGGTTAAATATATACTAAATATTTTTGTACATAAGGAGTATTATCAATAGTTGTTTTATACTAATCATCAAATTTAAGTACTGATTGATGATGACTATTTGAAAATTATGAAAATGAAGTATTAATTAAACAGGGCATTAAAGGCAAATTTGCCTTATTTATGGGCAGTTAAAAGTATTGTAAACATACAAGATTATATTACACCTGTGTAAGGGAACGAATTGTCCCGTATTGTTGCGCTACGTAGCAGAGTCCTATTGGATTTTCAAGGAAGCATATATAATAACCGATCAGAAATGTAAAATAAAGACAGACAATCGCTTGATTATTGTAGCTATTTCAGCCAAGTTCAACCCTGTCAAAAGGTCAACGACCTTTTATACGCATATTAGGAATGCATTTGAAAAAGAAAATGTTGAAATTTCCGAATTACTCGTGCGATGAGTGAGATGAATGAATTGAGTTGAGATTAATAGATCGGTGAAATCGGTACGGTCCTGTCCCTCGCAGTCGGGGGACAAGTTTGGGCCAAAGTCCGTGCCTTGCCTGTGCTCTCTTTCGATTGAAATTATTACGGTTACCTATTGCAGGAAGCAAGTATTCAAATAGATCTAAGTTGTATTGTATATTTTTTCTTACCTAGAGTAGTTTTATATATAATTTATTTTTGCCCCGATTTCGGTCAGTATTCGAATCTCAAACAATGAGCAATAAATAAACTTTTCAAATAGGTATTAGGCATAGAAACTCTTTGGAGAAATATTACCATAATTTCAGTAGACTAGTTGTTTTAAATAATCATCCGGTTAAAATTGTGAACTTAGAATAAATCCGGTTAAAACCAAATCGTGGCATTATAACCGTGGTCAGTGTTGAGCATTTAGAGATTTCCATTGTGGGCTGTTTCTCGTATTTTATCACCGTCCTATACTTAACGCCTCTACTTAATTTAGTTATAATTTATTTTACGATCACCCCACGGGCCAGTAGAACAGTCTATGAGACATTGTGATAATGCTTTCCGCTTTTCTATACGTAATTTCATTTCAGATGCGCGTTCTATCGTATTTAAAGCTTTAAAAAATGGAGATTACCCTTGTATCGGGATATAAATAGTACTTAGAATCGTTTTACACGTTGACAATAACGCTCTCTTCGACGCTCTCTTGACTTCCGAGTTATTCAAATTATTTTAGGTAGTGTTTAGGAAGCTCGCGGCTATATCTTCACTAACATCGCTGCTCGCAGTAGAGATACAGTATTATTTTATTCATTATTGTGTGTACATTGTAATTGTAAGTTCTGTTTCGCAACCTCACTAGATCAGATTCCGTTTGTGCAGCTAATTACGATCTTCCAATTGGTTATTTATTATTATTTAAGTGAATTTATTACGGTTTATTGGTATAATGTGTTAAGTTACTAACATACCGGTTGTGTAGTGTGCGCTTATTAATAAACGTGTGTTTGTATAGAATGGAGTTTCGTCTTATAATTTATGCTGAAATATTGTGATGCAGTGACGTGATACGTGTTGTGTTTTTGAGTAATTCTTGTCTGCTACAGGATGGACAATTGGTTTGAACAGTGAGGAGTCACGTTTTTTGTTAATGTTTTTTCTCCGTTTGTCACGTCACTGCAGATGACGAGTGACGCTGTTAAATTCCACGTTCGCAGCTAAAGACTGAATGTTGAGTCTCAGAATTATTTCCATTCAATGTGAATCTTAAAAGTATTGTAACCGAAATGTGATATGTGTTGTAGAATGTATTTCCCGAAAAGCAATAAATTTGTGATAATATGTAGATGGGCATTTTTTCGTACGCCTCGTTTGGGAGTACACTGCATAATATTAGATGTCAATTAATGTTTTACTGCGCGGTCGGCTTTAACTGATATATGAAAAGTTGTTAAATAATTCTTTTTTGATTACCCTACAAACGTACCTACAGTTTTAATATTATAAAGATCTGTATATATTTTATCAGACATTTAAATAGTAGAGATCGGTTGCGCGTCGATTGTGCGCAGTAAGATCCAATTCCAAGTCAATTTAAATTATAAGGATTTTCGTTGTAGACTTCTCACCTTTACTGTTACTAACACTAACGTCTCAAATTATGTATTAAGAGGTATTATTATTGTATAAATACTCTTTAATTAAGCGTATGGACCATTAATTGTTGTTTGAATTTAAAGTTTCAGCATAAATTATCGGTATAATATATACCATAAGCAGTTTCGTCGGAATACTCATGAGACATTATTATTGTTATAGATGGTAAATAATGTGACTTACGCAGGGATGGATACTTAAATTATTAAAAATTTAACTATTGATATATTGGCTATGTAGTGAGTAGAATATTTTTTTACAAATAAATTATAGCAGCTATGCGGTTTTTTATTTATGGACCATGAAAGAAAACACGTTATTGTAACACTAATTTTATTGAAAATATCACGTGACAGTAACGATCGGTCGTTTTAGCGCTCGTTTCTTGCGCGTGCGCTTCTCGTTGGCTCGTCGTTCATTGGTCGCTTCGCGGAACAACTGTTCGCTCTCGTTGGCCTCGACGTCGCGCTGTAGCCATTGCAGGGCATGAAGATTGTAGCCCACCATATCCTGGATGAAGACAAGCAGACAGTTTGCAATATATACTACCACGATACAACAATCTATATGGGAAAAGGAAATTAGAATACAATGTGATATCGTTAGTACGCTACCGAAGAACCTAAATAAGAAGTTACACCCAATAATATAAAACATAAACTCAAAAAACACTACTTGCTAATTATCAAAGGCAAAAGCACGTCAATATAATGCAGCCTTACTCAACGCACGCAATACACTTGAAACGAAACAGGTTTTTGCTTGGACTGGTGACACAGCCAATGTATACAGGTAAATTATAATTAATTATTTGTATACTTTATTGTAACATTTTATTATATGTATTCTGTTGACAAAACATGTTAAAAATAAAATAAATAAATAACTAAAACAATTCTTAATTACGTTGCAATTACGAATATACGATAAACTATGGGTCTACGAACTTTGTAACTTTAACTAGTGAAAATATTATTAAGTATATTTTAGTGTGACTATATAACTATATGCGTGAGCTGATAATATAGCTTATACATCAGAAGACTACTTTTCTGCATAAACAACTCTCCGAGATTGACAATACGCAAGAATATTGTCTTTTATTAACATAACTTTTACTCAAATAATGATTAACACTTTATTAAAGTTTTATAATTTTATATATATATATTAATAACACACAAGTGCAATAAATACAATATTTAAGAACTTACTGCTTTGATAATAAAGTATGTATATCCTTTGTTAATTAATGCACCACGTTTTTTCTTTAAATTTCGCGAGATCGTCTGGAACCAAGCTTTGTTTACATGTAAACATATTTTAAAAATATGTCTCGACTTACGTCGTTTCGATTAACGTCGCGTATTTGAGAACCTAACATGCCGTAAGTAAGAGGACTGCCTGTTCATAACCTAAATACGTTCAAGAAGTCTTTATACGCAAATGAAAGCCCCGTAACTTCATTAGCAGCAATAACAGGTCACATACCCTAAGTTCCGTCAGCCTCATATTGGCTTTGGCCTGGATCTGTATGAGGTACTTCAGCAGATGGCGATTGGCCACAAGTGGGGCATGGTGCACCCGGACGAGGAAGAAGGCGAGCCGACACAAAAGCTCCGTATTGTCTCCACGTTCTAGGAGAGTTGGGAGGAGTTTGACAATCTCACACGCGGAGTTGAATGGCAATAGGAGGAGAGCTTCTTCCAGGTCACTGAAACATTTGGAAATAAAATCTTTCTTCGTTTACAATTGTGCCAATAACACATTTTGGTCATACTGTAAGAAGTAGAGGAAGTGGAGGAAGGAAACATGGATGGTAACCATGGGCAACGGAAGAGGGACTTGTAATGTTAGTATTAAAATTCCAATGAAGGCTATATCTAATATATAAAATTCTCGTGTCGCGTTGTTTGTGGTTAAACTACTCCGAAACGGCCCTTCCGATTCTCATGAAATTTTGTGTGCATCAGAATCGGACAATATCAATTTTTAATCCCCCTACATGTTAAGGGTGGTCCCCCCTAATTTTTTTTTTTGACTGCATTTCTTTTTTTATTTTTCTATGTTACAGCATACAAAAACACATACAACCTTAAATTTTTACCTCTCTACGATGAACCTATATTTTTTATTTATCAATTGAAAATTGAGATCACATGTATGGCAAAACAATGTTTGCCGGGTCAGCTGGTATTTATTTACATTATAGTAGTGTATGAACCTCGAGCGAATCCTGCGCACCGTCTCGAGCAGGAAGTCCTCGGCAGTGGCGCAGTGGAAGGCCGCCATGAGCACGGGGGGCGCCACTGGCGCGCCCTTGGCCTCTGCCAGCTCCGCCGCGTACTCCGCGCCCACCGCCAGGCACTCCACTATGGAATCCGCCTGGAACGATTCCATCACAACTAAAACTGGAATTCACTGATTTCCAAGTTTAGGAACTAACTGCAGCCGTAAGTTTAAACGCCCCAGTTCTTTTCTGGTGCCTGAGATACATTTTTTTATAAATGAACATTTTTCTAATAATAAAAAACACTTAAATAATTCAAAAAACTTAAAAAAAACCCAAACAAGTAAGAATAAATTCTATAGATACTTACGGCTTTCTCGGCGCCAATTGTCTTCTTGGTGGGCATTGTTAAACCTGGTAGACCAGGTACAGGCGCCTAAAACCAATACATTATATTAATATATAGTACAGTATTCTCTATAAAATTAAACATGCAGTACTAAAAGGGTTTCATTGTTATCTAATTCCTAGAACCGAATAGTGCGTTTTAAATATAATATTACTATAGTAGAATACTTAAACACTCTAGTGATAAATTATCAATGAAACAGACTCAAGACTGTCTGTGTAATAACGGGTGACAAAATCAAGAGTTCAGCTATAATTTCTATTATATAATTTACAATACTAGAATTCGTTATTTATAATTGTGCCATGAACTTCCGTCATGGTGACATCTACAGTTAATGCAAAGCTCTATTATATATAGAGCCTTGAAGCTCGTACATGCTGTTCTCCCGTCGCCAGCCCCTCTTCCTCCTCGTCCTGGTCTCCGAGCACCAAGGGCTCCTCAGTCCTGGAGTACAGCCTCACAGCTCGGTCCGACCCACACGACGCTACGTGCAGCCCCCCCGCGCCCACTGACAGCCCGTAGCACTCCCCTGCGTGACCCTGAAGCAACATTTTATAAAGCATGAATCAAAACCACTCGTCTTTTACAAAACAGGGGGCAAGAGGTTCGCCTGATGGTCAGTGATCTATCCTAAACTTTTTCATTTGTAATGTGTCCGAATGCCGTATATTGCACCTTGGTCAAAAAATGCGCGAAAATTAATTTTTTTTTACTACACAGTTTCCTATGTGCAAGCCAGTTCGAAATTTAAATTAAACCTATGATAAGTCACCTCTTTGGTCGCCATGTTGCGGAGTAGAAGATCGTTCCATTTTTAAATTACATGACAAATATGATTTTACATAGTAATTCATATCAGAAAAAATAGGGCGGATTAGGTATAATAATACTTTACCATTTAAATAGTTAAATTATATAAGCACTCGCTACAGCTAGCTTCATAGACCATAATCAAAGAGAGAGGGGTGTCAAATGTCAAACCAGAGACTTCGATCTAACAATTCATTTGTCTAAAACGATAGATACAGATTTTTTTAAAACTATTGCCGGCCGCTACTCGTCCAATACAGAGTTCTAACCTAATTTATGATATGTTTTGTATACTTACATTGAGTGTGATAATATTATCATATGAATCCCCATCCCATTGCTTGACCTTTCCATCTTTGGAGCCAGTGAAGAAATAGTGAGTGCTCGGAACAAATTGCAAGGTTGTAATTGAGTCGTTGTGGGCAAAGATGGACTTGTGACAATCACCAAAATCCATGCCCCATATTTTTACGTTTCTGTCTGCTGAACCGGTTGCTATGAGGTTTGAGTCGTAGCTTATATCCAAGGATAATACAGGCAGCTTGTGACCGTACAGCGATAGGTAGAACTGAAATTTGTATATAAAATAATAAGCATACGAAATTACATCTTTATATAACAAGAGATTTGAAATTTCTTATAGAGGTCTTATAAAGTCTATTCTTATAGAGGAGGCGCACTTATATATACACAAATTTTCCCATATTTTACTTTATTACTTTATTATAATACACCATACAACAAGTAATAAAGGTAACAATGAAACAACTTAAAAACTAGAATATATATAAAAGGTGGCCTTATCGCTAACAAGCGGTCTCTTCCAGGCAATCTCACACATATAGAAGTTAAAATGGAAGGGCAGTTTTACAAACGGAAATAATAAAGTAAAATACAGCAAGTAATTTAGGATATAGTGTGGTAGAATTTGAGAGTTGAAACTTAAAACTATGTAAAGAATGCCTAAAGCCTTTCTGATTTCAGTAGGGAGACACAGATTTATGTGTTTGTCACCAGTACCTCATACCACAGTTGGACGGTTGAAATTAATTATTAATATAAAATACTACTCACTTTGAATGTGTCCAAAAAGAATATTTTGACCGTAGAGTCCAACAATGCCACTGCAATGAATTTACTGTTCGGACTGATTCTGACAGCTGTCACCGTCTCCTCTAACTCCAATGTTCTCGTGTGTAGAAGCGATAGCACCTGAAATAAATATATTAATAATAATAATTATAATAATCACTTTAATTCAGACCAGAGATCCATATAAATAATGTTAGTTATGGTAAGTAAGACTAATAAAAAAAATAATAATAATAATAAAGAGAAAAAAAATAAAAATAAAACTAAGGTGGGGCATGAATCGAACGCCACCTTTTAAACAGTTCGGTGTCGTTCTTTGATATCAACACACTCAGGATACCATTTGATCATATATACAATAGTTGCCCTAAGGAACTTCTTCATATAAAGGCCCATTTCACAATGACCATTAACTAAAACTGACCTCAGACGATAGTTAAATCTGTGTAAGGGACAGGACAGTAATAAGAAGTACAAAAATAACCTCGAGTTGTTTCTTTGTGAACATACCTTAGCCTTGGATTCTCCAGTGGGATCGTCAATGAGTTCAAACTGCCAAAGCTTCACTGTTTTGTCGCCTCCGCCCGAGTAACAGCCGCGCTGAAATAATTATTATATAATAATTGCAAAGATATGCTTTTAGAATATTTTTTATGAATTTTATGAGTCCCAATAAAAGTTGATAAAACAAGATATACTATAAATGCATTACAGTATTAAGTTATAAGTATAAGTTATAAAAAGCCCCCCCACCTTAGGTCTGTATATTATTAAGTACGTACCAGATCTGGGGTAAGTCCAACAACAGCACAGTTGGTGCTATGCGCGGGTACAGACTCCAAAACTGTGCCGGCGGCTACGTCTATGAGCAATAATTGTCCGTCCACACATCCCACCAATGCGTGTCTGTCCCCTGGGGCAAAGCTTGCACTGACGGGTCTACCACAGGGCACCGGTATCGTGCGGAGACAGGACTGGCTATTTCTGTATCACCATACATTTGTGGATAATTCCAATTATTAGTCCAATATACTTATACTTTATAATAGGTAATTTAGGTAAAAAATCTAGTTTGTATCTTATTTATTTTATTTTGTAGTAAGTTTAAACTGTCTTATTATACCGGTTCAATCATGCATAGTAACAGACGGACAAACATACAGAAACTTAAACATCATCTGTAACCTTAAAACTATATGAAACTTAAATACATTTTAGCAACAAATCTTTTGCTCTGAACACATAGCAAGTGCATACTATCAAAATTCCAGACATTCATATCAATTCAAGAATATTAATTTAAAAAAATTTGAACAACAGTCAAACAAGAAGTAAAATTTCTTCTCTACTCCTCACCTGTTCCATATCTTGATAGAGTCAGCAGAAGCAGATAGGATCGCTAGATTGTCAGAACTGAATGCCACACACCTCGGCTCTTTCTGATGCCCTGGTAGACTTATCTGTTTCAAACATTTCACTGGAACATATACCAATTTATATGCTACCATATTTCATTATTTGCTTTAAAGGAACAAAAACTTGGTATGATATCAATATATTAAATACATATTTAAGATATTTATTTATAAAAGTAAATAACTTTAATATAGTTATAATCCATAGCATCCATGATAAAAGCTATTAAAGCCTTCAATCTAACTCAACAGTGTGTTAAAAGTTACTTAAAAATGGCTGACTTAAGGAAATAACAAGCTCTTAAAAAAATTAGATTCCTTGCAGAGACAATTTTAAGAATTTTTTTTCCTTTATAGTGTTTGTTTTTAACCAAATTGGACCCAAGAGTCATTTGGGTAGTTCATGTTTTCTTATTTCCAATTCACCTGTATATGTAGTTGTAAAACATATAAATATATTAGGTATCTTTAATTTTTCAGCAGGTTTATTGTATTTTATCTGTGTTTTTTCCATGTTTGTTATTGTCTCAGCTATAACATAACATCTGCAAACTTCTAGTAGGTGCCTTGGACTTATTCGTGCTGAGAAATATTTTTTTCTAAAATAATTTGTTGCTAACAAACAAAGCCCCCCTTGGGCTTAAACGTGTGTGAATTGTGTACCGAAGTTATAATATACAAAGTCGCTTTCTCTGTCCCTTTGTATGTTTAAATCTTTGAAACTACGCAACGGATTTTGATGCGTTTTTTTTTAATAGATAGAGTGATTCAACAGGAAGGTTTATATGTATAATAACATCCACTAATTAGTAGAGAAGTACTTTGTACTTTGTATTTTGGAGGTTTCTAATGTGGTGTCGTAAATAATTAAATTTTTTCCGCTTACATTGCAAACACATTGAAAAGGTCTACAGAAAAGTCCCTGATGGTATATGTCTATCTCTTATGGATAACCCACAATAACTGTTTTTTGTCATTTAACTTTTTCGCCAAATAATGGCTTATTTTTGAAACGATTTTAACCAATACAGCATTAATCCTTAACCAATTAATTACATTGAATACATTATTCATTTAATATAAATTTATATGTCCCTTTACACCGTATGATTTAAGTAAATATTTTCGAAGATATTACAGATTAAAAAATTGCGGGACGTAGCGTTTGCGGCGGTTTTCCCTATAGCACTTTGAATTTAGCAGCGATTGGACGTGTTTTTTGTTCTGTAGTGTATTTAGTATCAGCATTGCACCCGTGCGAAGACGGAGCGGGTCGCTAGTAAGCTAATATAATCAAAATAGTGAACCATAATTACAACATTGTTAATTCAAATGCACATTTAATATCATATAAAATATATGTATATATATCATAGCGTTTATGCCTTCTCTTTACTAACGCGGGTGAAGCCGCAGAATCATCTTGTATTATTACAGATTTACCTTCACTTGACTCGGCGATGTTCAAACTGTGCAACTCAACCGAATTACTAGCGAGGGTTACACCAACTCTTAACTCTCCATTCATTCCCAATAAAAGAGTAGTAGATTTGATTTTGGCATTTAATTTCATGGCCGTCAACCTTCGCACTTCGTCGGATAGTGTAAGTATTTCAGATACCTCCATATTTTCACTGACATTCTCGGAATCCTCTGCTTGTTTTCTGTAAAAATATTTGTTATAATGGAGGCTACGATAATAAATTGTTTCATATTTAACTTCTCTGAACTAAATTAATAATAACATATCTTTATTATTCATCTGAACTTATCATTAATGTATGAGAACAGTATCACTAAGCCAATTAACTGAATTGGAAAATTCTTATTTCTTTCTGAATTTACTAATAGTTATTTATTATTGGCCAAGAAGAAGTCGTATATAAATCTTGATTTTGATAGCGACAGTAATAATTTTATCACTCATTATAACATATACAAACAGAAGACATATTGCTTACGCAAGCTTCTTTCTTTGTTTCTTGATCCGTTTGGCCATTCTAATTTTTGCATCTTCATCAGAACAGAAGGCGAAGAGCTCTAATAATGAGTCAGTTCCAAAGCAGGCCAGTACAGTTTGTCCTGGGTCCGTGGCAAGTCCAACTACACGGCCTTTGCCACCTCTTACCAGCGTTCCAACTTGGTGACATTGGAGTACCTCAGAAAATTAATTAAATTATTGAGCTTGACAGGGAAGTTTTACTGCAAGGAACTTCACATTTTGTTTGGAAATCATTATAAAAATGTTCAGGAAGAGTTAATTTGGTTAAAACAGTTGTTTATTTGTTCCATGAAGAGATTGGGTGAGTTAGTACGGTAGTACAAGGAAGGGCATGAATTCCTTCATGGTATCATTTAATTTACGGTAATCTACATATGGTGCGTTTGCATTTTCCATAAAATCTTCTTTATTATATTAATAAAACTCACAGAACTTTCTTCAGAATCTCCATCTTCTAGTTTAACAATCTCAAGTTGTTGTGTAATTTTATCTTCTTCTTTTATCTTATCAGTCCATACCAGCTTCCATACTCTTAATTCTTGATCCATGCTACCTGTTACTAAATATCTTTCTTCTTTCAACAAAACTGTAGACCACACCTGGTAGAAAAAGATAGTATAAAGTACTTGTTAAACTATATTTGAATGGGATGGTTTATTTTTAAATGTAAATTCAACAATAGTTATTTCCCTGTATGCCATAAATGAAAATATGAAAAAGCCGAGAATAAGGTCTAGAGATATAAAGCTACTATAGTGCTAAAGCAGCTATAGTGAAAAATATTAAACTTTGATATACATTCAATATAATTTCTAGCTTAATTACCTCTGTTTGATGTCCACCTAATGTTTTAAAGCAATGTTTAGTTTCAATGTCCCAAAACTTCACAAAAGTGTCTTTAGAAGAGCTAACAATACAATTTTTGCCATTTATGAAAAGTACACTGGTGATGATTCCTTTATGTCCACTAAATCTGGCAATACCAGTTTCTGCTACAACATCCCATAATATAACCTCTGTGTCCTTAAATTAATATAAAAACATTATGTTATATATATTAACAAATAGTACAGCCATAAATTACAGATTTATCTGAATAACAAACCTTTGATCCTGATACAATCCTATGACCCTGTTCATCATACTGCAAACATGTAATCGCTGATTTGTGCCCAGCAAACACACATATAATTTCATTACTATTAAGGTCATAGACATTGATGTTACCATCAACATAGCCAACAGCCATATGGTTCCCTGTTGGACTACATGCTATTTGGGAGACCACTACTTTTTCTCCAGTTATGACTTGTGCCTTAAAAATGAATATAGGGAGTAGTTTTACTTTGAAATAATTGTGAATTTGTTTATTTAAGGCTGTCAAAATTTGTTTAAGATATAGTGCAAATAACATTTTAAAATGTTTATATTTTTTATAACTAGCTAATTAACTATATACTTATCATACTAAAATAAATATACTGCATGTATTTTATGGTATGATTGCTAATACCAATTTACCTCAACTAGAAAAATTTGAAGCAATTATCTGCATCTGACTGAATACAGGTTGTACCGTCATTGGTCAATAGATATAGAGATCCAGAACTAATTTTTAAATTGGGAAAATCATACCTATGACTTGCAATCAATGAAAAACAAGGAACTTTATTTGATATTTCACTTCTATGTAAAAGCCGTGTAAGCACTGTGCAGTATTTCCTATCCAATGCTATGCTATTAAATCAACGGATTACCTTTTCTCCCAAGCGCATATCCCAAATAATAACATGTTCACATGCTCCTACTGCTATGTATCTTCCAGATATTCCATTAAGCGTTACATGGCTGGTATTACAATCTGAGCTGGCAACGACGTTAAAAATTCCACTCGGTGCATATCGAAGATACTGTTTCGTTAAACCCATAACTAAATACAATTTTATAACCACATTTAGCACTAGCAAAAACTTAACCACATTGTTTTGTTATGACTTTTTAAAGTTATAACTACAGACTAAGAAATAGAACTAATAGTTGAATTTTAAGGAAATTGTTAACTGTCAATTGTCATTAACTCATTGTACTAAATCCACAGAACTGGAAATACGCCACTACTGTTTTTAAAATCCTTGTAATTACAACAAATAATTATTATGAACGCAAACTTCTTAAATCATTATGTAAGATAACTGTGGCATATCGCAAGTAAATTTTTATATGCTACTTGAGTATTAAGGCGACTATTTTTAAACCCCATTTCACGAACAGAAAATTTTAATATAACACTTTTGTTACGGACAACGGGCATTGTAGTTTAGAAAGACGATAAACGAATCTGCCGACCAGATGTGTTTCGAAGAAAAAAGGCATGAGAATGGTCGGCAGGTCCCGTTATCTGCAACGCATAGTTTTAAGTTTACTTTTAAGAATTGTCAGATAGATTTGCGCAGCCGTTCCGAACGGACTTTAGTTTCTATCTACACAATAAAGTAACGTGTTAACCTCCTCTTCGAGTTTCATTTTAACGGGACGTACGATATTGGTATAGATCGAGTCGTACGCTAACAACTTTTACATCACAAAGTATAAACAACAAAAAATTAATATGCAATACACAGCACATCAGTGTTCCGCTATATTTATTATAAAAAACTTTGGCTAAGTATCTGTTAAAAATTTGCTTAATCAGGTATCAAGCAAATTTCTAACATTTGATTTTTGCTTGATAGAACAGAAAAACAAACAAATCACGGTGGAGAAAAAAACAACTCTTTTGTTTTCTTATGTTTTATTTTCGTGTAAGAATTGGATACAAAGAGCATGTTTCGTATCAAATTTAAAAATACTACAATAGCACATGGATAATTGTACAATAATTAAAACTGAAGCATTCTGGACGAACGATACCAATTGTAAAGGCATAATAGACAGGCACATACAACTTATATTCAAAATAAAATATAAAACTAAAAACAAGAATCATTCCCTTAAAATATTGTGATGAAAAATGCAAAATTAAGTATTGCCATAATTAAATACTGCGATAATCATTTAATTATTTACATCTCTCATTAAAAACAATTGAAACAGCTGCCAATTTTTAATTGATTCTAACTAAATTAAATTGAAATTAATTAAAATGCGATTCTTAAATTAATTTCTATTTTAAAAATAGAATTTATTTGTCTTATTATAATAACTTTTTAATACTCATAACAAGCAGATATATCAAAAATTATAAACTAATGTATTGTATGAAAAAGGTTCACCTGAATAGTACAAGTGTTATGGCCATTAAACTTTTGTACTAATATTTATATTATGGTAAAAATATAGGTAATACAATTTAAGTACTGCACACAACTTGGTCAAACTTAATATTATTGCCAAAGATAAAAATCGCAAAATATAAGGGCAAAGTATAAATCTTACGTAAATATAAAATGCAATAATTACTTACAAAATACTCTTACAGTAAAGAATAAAATTTACAAAATATAATAAATTATTCCTATACGATATATTAGTACAAATTGTAATCGGAGCTCGTAATTCAAGTGTCACATGATGTCACAATGACAGCTCAATACTATGAGGGGTTTCGTGGCAGTTTTAACATCGGATTGTCAATGTCATATGAACCAAAACATATCGTAAATAAGTAAAAACAATTGATCCAATGATTAAGGCATATCTTAATCGCTGCATTTCTATGTAATTGGATTTTAATATATATATTTTCTTTCGAATGTCCAATATTACATTGAAAGGTGGTTCGTGAATGTATAGTTTTAGGATTCGGTGGGCGTAGCGGCGGGTGGCACGGGTACGGAGAGCGGAGACCTTTGCCGGTCAAACATTTCGAGGATCAGCTTCGGGTCTGTTCCGGCTGGGACCGTCACTGTTCCCGTCTGTCAGACAACCATCATTCAGAATACCACGTCACGCTCTTCTCGGTAACGCGTGGCGCTCGCAAGTGTCTGATCTCTGAACAAATTTCGTCTCTTAATAGGGAATATGCATGTATTTCCATTCATTACAATATCAAATTGGTCTAATCTATTGTGATTTTCTATTCTTAAATAAGTGCAATGTCTATAATCCTAAAAAATTTAAACAACCTTTACAGCATATTTCTTAACTTTATATTAATTGTTAACATTTACATAAAGTTTAAAATTCAAATGGTCAATTTTAATTTATAGGTCATATACTGCACTGAACTGAATTACAAAAAATCTGGTAATACATTGTCAATTGTCATGAATGATTTGTCAATTACTCTGAATATATAATACATGCATATTCCGTACTTTCAGATTTTAATTATTTTTTGTATGAAATGAAAATGATTCAACATAAGACACTAGCGGACGCCACATGAAGATTAGTTAATGTTTACAAATTGTTAGTATTTGTTAATCACAAGGATAAAAGTTGTTATGCGTTTTAACTTCTTCACTCCAATATATTTTAGTAAACACGTTAGCAAAAATGCACACCCCATGATAATATAATTTAGTAAACATTAAAAAAAATAATTAATTTAGTAAATTTCATATGCCACATCACCAATTTTATTTTGTAGAATAGACACTTGAGTGCATTAAAAATGTCTTTTTAATTGAATTGAATTTTATTAAACTAAATTTAATGTTCATCACATTAACAATTTTTCATATTTTACCTGTACTAAATTAAATTGGAATGAAGTATAGGTGACTAATTACTATAGTAGGAATAACTATGAGAGCTAGAACATTCTATAGAAATAAATAATTATTAAAATCCCCACATTCAAAGATAAGGAATTTCACAGGAAAATATAAGAGTGTAAAAGAATTAAAAAATATTGTCCCCCATATAATTTTTATGGCATTTGTATAAAACAAGCCTCATTAATTACACAATCTGTATATATCAAACTAGGCTTGTATAGCTAGGTAGGCTGTGGCTAGGTTAACCACACAATTTTATTATTTTTGAAACCCTAGTAGTTAAGTGTCAAATTGCCAATAAAGAGAGTTTGTATCTGTGTAATTATGTCAAACAAAGCAATGAAGGTTTGCAAAAATCAATATATTATGAAGAAAAGAGCAGTGAAACATTTACACAACTCAATATGTTACAAATTAGTTTGATATTTTACAGATTATGTATATTAATTTGTTTGCCAATGCCACTGTTTAGAATTTAGAAAGCCATTAAATTTAATTCTGACAATTAACTGCATCTAATATTTGAACTTGGTAAATGTTTAAAAATATAATCATCTTTTTAATAGAAAAAAATAGGAAAATTCAACCAGCAAAACAAAAAAAATAATGAATATGCTTTAATTGGGAGTGACGGGTGTTATAAAACAAAACAAGTTATAAAATATAATGTCATTATGGACATAAAATAATATTATCTTTGCTTATATTGGTATATCCAAACAAATTATCTAAGGCTTTAAAATGTAATATGTGGGTTTAGCAAACAAATTGGGGAAGATTAAAGCAAAGTGTGGGATACCTCAATGCGCGTGATGACTCCTTCCTCGCGACTGTGCTCTAGGACTACAAACAAAACGTAAAGCGCCAGTCAGACATACAAACATAAACATATAATGATATATGAAGCAACAAATTAACACAATGGCTATTCTTCAATGATTTTAATATACAAAATATGATAGCTCTATTAATATTGATATAATAATTACGTGTTGCTAGTGCAATCAAAAAGTTAGGTTTATTTTACTTATACTAAATATGATTCTAAATAAAGTAAAATTGCATGCCGGCGGAATATAAAAAAAAAAAACACGAGACCACTATATATATAATACTGAAGAACGGATCTGTCTCTTTACAAATCAATTATAGAGAATAACAAATCGGTACTTTAGCTTAAATTATATTATGCCCTTATTATCAATATTTGTCAAATTAATGTTGTATAGTAAAATCATTAACTTGGGGACATAAAATGGTAAGGAACATTTATATACTTTTAAGCTAATATTGCCTTGGATTATAGTAAATACAGACTACATATTAAAGCTTTTAACATAACTTCCAGACCGAATCTTTTTTATATTAATATTAAACTAGCAAAGATATATAAATTCTAAGATTACGTGCATCAGGTCGAAACATTTCAAACGCTATAAGAATCGGAATATGATGTTTAACTATCAGATGTTGGTGTTAAGGGCTGTATTCTTATACTCACTGTTTTCTGAAATAGTGCTAGTGGTGGAAGTGGCGCCATCTACATTATTTTCATTGACAGTTGTTCGCGTCGTCGTCTTTACCACCATTGAACTTGTATTTACTTGCGAATTCTACAATTAAAAGATAATCAGGATTTCAAATTCTATAAAAATTAACATTATGGATAATATTGACAAGTTCCATGGTACCATCAGCAATACATAGTTAATGAAGATGTAATTATATATTATAAGAGGACATGCCATCTTTTCTTTGATTTTTTAATGTGACCGATATTTGTCAATGTGAAATACCTGCAAATTAATATTGAGCTCTGGTGGAACTTCTGAAGTGGCTTGCGTGTGATCCCTCACCGAGTCCACGGTGATGTCGGCAGACGCTGCCGTCACGTCGTGAGTTGTTTCTGCGGTTTCCTCCTGTTCCCAAAAGTACAATTAACGAAATATATCCAATTTAATCGCTTACAACCGCTAAGTAAGCTTTAATTATCATTTTTAATGCGTGATCAAGCGAAAGAGTTGTAAGACCATGGCAAGTTAGGTCTACAATACAATTAAATAGTTATGAAATTGGGTACTAAAGATCTAAATAGAGATATGTAATATTTATAATATATAATGGATGTATCAGAGTACTACGTAATATAATATAAAATAAAATTATAATATAAAATAAAAATTTAATATCAGGACACATTTATTCACCCCAAAAATAGTATTTATACCTTGTATTATGGATGCTAACATAAAAAACAATACGAACATAGTTAAAAAAATATATATAAACACCCAGATCACAGTCAACATTTATGATACAAATGTTGAGACTACTGGGGATCGAACCCGGAACCCTCTGTTTAACACTCCAGCGTCGTGATCACAGCGCCATCGTCGAAAAAATTGTCAAAAATCTCATAATCTTTAAAACCATAATAACAACATGACCATACAGATTCCATCCCAACCGACCCTGAACAGTTTAGCAGGAAATTGAAACTGAATATGCCATAAGCATACTTATAACCCTTATTAATGGATTTTATACCTTGTGCTCTCCATTAGCGAGCGGGGTCTCTTCGGCTGCACTCTTCAACGCTAACGCCCAAGGTGACAGGGCAACATGGCATTGTGCTATCGTCACCTGAAATAGTACAAATATAAAATTAATTATTTTTTTATGAGTTTCTCGAACGTATAAAATTGTTAGTGTTTTTCTTTATATGAGTAACAGTTATGTTAATAAAAGAGAATATTAAATAACATTTATTCATATAATAATATAATTAGATTACCTTGGTCGCTGACAATGTTATTCTCTGTAGTTCAGACGATGAGTGCAAGTAGAGAGCTTCGCCCCGCTTTGAAAAGCATAAGCTTGAAATACCACTGAAACATTTATAATTGCAATTAAATTCAATTAACTCTTTAGAGAACCGAGGTTTTTGATAAATATATTAAAAATTTTGTAAACGATTACTATTTTTTTTTATAGTTTGACTATTAATTATACATTAAGAAACCAAACATTATTTGGTCCAATAGTGTTTACTATTCTACTAAGGGTCCTGTGACATTGTTCAGGACAATTTGACGTAAGGTCAGGACTAAAAGTATACAATTATATATATTGGACACTAAGTCAACTCCATCTACCTTCCATAAGATAGGCGTTTAAAACCGTTAAATTTGAAACGTACTTGATATCCTCCTTCCTGACGGCGGCAGCATTCACCTGCCTCCTGAGATCAGTGGCGAGAAGCAGACAATCTCCCAAATTGGTCAGGCACATGAGACACCACTCGCGATGCCTTTCGGAACCGCTCGCGCATTCAAACCACGCGAACGCTGTGCGTCGGACCTAGAAAATAATTCACCGTTTAGTTTGAACGCAACAGTAAACTACGTCACACATATTTTTATTTCAAAAAATGGATTAATTAATTTTGCTAATGTGAGATATAACTAAATGACAATAAAATAAAATTTGTCTTGTTATTAGGAGTCATAGTCATAGGAGTTTAATATGTAAATCAAAATATTTACATATTATTTATAATAAAGTTATGTATATGTAGACTATAAATGTACTCTACTTGGCAATTTATATTTTATTGGAGGTTACATATTTTATATAGTTTACATTTTTTTACATGTTTCTTTATAATTAACTATGGTCACTTTTTAGCATAAGATCAAAAATATAGTTATTTTTGTAGATGGTCATTTGCATGCCATATGAGTTGGCAGACTTTGCAGTAGCCAAAATTTCTTTAATAACACTGCAGTCAGTGCAAATAAAGATTAACTATTATTAAAAAAAAAATCTCACCCTTGCACCTTCATGCGCCGTGAGCTTGTATTTGTTGTGCGGCTTGAGTGAGGGCAACGTGAATACTTTGAACTGCTCTTCCGACACGATCAGAACTCGGTGAGTTCCGCTCTCTGGCAGTGGGGCCACACCTCTTTCAACCTACGGATTTTTTAGTGATAAAATTATTATTCATTATATACTTTGTATTGCTAGATGTTTTTCTCTCAATAATATAGATAAAATAAAGAAGGAACAATACTGGCTCAAAAAGTCAGTCAGCCCAAGTAGACTATAAATCGATACTATTCTATATTAAATAAATTAATGTTTACAAAACCCAAAATTAAAAACTCACTTCTAACGGGTCAGGTAATGGTACACTCGCGCCATCAAGTACCGTGATACTTATCACCGGCGCTCTATGTTTCAATTGGATCTCTTTTGCTAGTTGACATGTAACCTGAAAATTAAAAAAAAATACAAATCTCTAACTGGAACACATTATTACACAATAATAATAATAAAGCTGTTTTATTTACTCTTAATTACATATTTATAATTATATATTCACTTTTTAATTTTTAGTTTATATAATAAATTAATTTTTAGTTGGGTTAAGTAGTTTAAAAATTTGCTTAAATTAGGTTAGTAGTAATTGCTATTAGTGAAAATCCCATCTTGGTTGAAAGTCTCCTCCGTTGCTTTCCAGATGTATATTTCCCTTGTGAGTTCCATCCACGATCTACCAGCTATATGTACGTATAAACAATAATACATAATAATAATAAGTTAGGCCTGGACTAAAACTTACGGGTTCATCTTTCCGTTTGTTCGCGCTCGGTACGTTAATAGTGAACGCGTACACGGTACCATTGTTTGTGCCCGCCCATAGCGTTGGTATTGAGTGTTGTGCTGAAATTAAAAATAGGTTTTATCAAATTCTACTAAACTGCTGAATTAAAAAAAATCTATTTCATATATTCTATATAACTTTGACTGAAAGCATTAGTAGGAGTTCAAATTATAATACATTTCTAACAATATTTTAAATAAAACGCACTTTCATTGTATTAAGTTTTTTTTAGATTAAATTGAACAAAATACGACAGGGAAAATACCCTGTTAGTCATATTCTGGACTTTTGAGTGTTTGAATTTTAATTCCTTATTAAACTATCCCTAACTTAAAAAGATTGTCTATAAGCGATATTCCTACGGATCTGCTATTAATATGTAGTAGACGTAAGCACTCACTGTTGATGAGGAAAGTGCGTGCGAAGTAGAGACAGCGCACCATAGAGCCGAAAGCGTCGTCATTGGACCTGGCCTCAACGGCTCGCTCGACGGGCTTCACGGCTTCGTCCTCCGCTATTTTGTCCACAACTTTCTTTGCGGGCTGTACAAAAATATATTTTTTACAAGACATTAATATAAAATGTAGGTTCTATATTTTGAGGTAGACATACTACAGATGCTTGTTCATAAAGAATTTGTAGAAAAGTAATCGGTGTACTCTTTATGAATAAAATTAAAAAGTAAAAATTAAATCATACATTTTACAGCAAAACTATACCTGTGCTGGCGAAGTAGGACTGGCTGCAGTCGTCTGTCGTCTTTGTGAACGTCCTTTCCGGAGTCTTCTAAACGACTCTCTCAGGGATTTCTTGAACGACTTTCTCCTCGATATAGGTGTATCACCCGCGCCGGAGTGGTCTGAAATATGATTATTAAATACAAAATTTTATATTTTAATTCGAATTAAGTAAAGACAGGAATATATATAATCATACCGTGTGGATTAAGCGTGCACTTGTGTATGAGGGGCGTAGACGTGATCGCATCGATAAGGGCGAGGCCGTGGGCGGTGCCGGCGCAAACCACGCCCCACTCCCAATGCGCGGCCAGCGACGTTATGGCGGCTGGGGGGGAAATTTGGGCCACTGCACTTGCCTGAAAAATATTTTACTATTAGCCATCGATACAAATTCAAATAAAGTGTGAATACGTCACGTATTATTTCACGTAAGATTATATAAAAGAAAATATAATATAAATGAGCTAAGTTTAAAACAAGTCGAGCAAGATACGGTTGGCATACTTTTTAAACCCATCGCAAATATATACAAACGATAATATATAATATTATGTAAACAATATTAATTAATTACGTTATGTCACTATTTACAGATGTGCTAAATATATATGTCAATGATTATTTAAAAAAAATCTCATTTACCTGATAACCTTGTGCGAAGGTAAGCGCACCCGTGCGTAAGGTAAGTTGATCGTGTCCCTTCCATACAAAGCCATCGCGATCTGACACGATGTTCACAGATAACGACTGAAAACAATAATTATGAATCTTATTACTACATGGAGCTAAAAAATAATATATGTAGTTAATATAATTAATAGAATCAGGCGTTACTTTACGGAAAACCAGTCTTATATTATATTTAACTACTTTTTTTCTTCCTATTCGACATAGGTGAAATTTTTACCTTAACTTCAGCCGTTGATGGACTATTTTTCAAACTGGCCATAACTATATGTCCAGCAGCGCCACCTATTGTCAGCATACCGGACATTGGGCAAAGAATAACCTGTAATTATATAAAAGTGTTTTAAAAACAAATTATAAAATGACTCACTAAACATAAATAGCTGTTATTGCTATTAACGACAACTAGCGCCATCTAGTCGCTGTCTCTCAAAGTCCTCAGTTTTTTTTTAAATTGCAAGATTTATGTCCCGGGTCCGAGGAAGCCAAGAATTTGTTATTATTAAAATACAATATTAGGATTGGACATGGATAAGGTGTTTGTATTTGATACAATAACTTTCTCTCAATAGCCAGGACAAAGTCCTTTTTTGCAGTTTAGCAACTCTTATATAACTTAAGCCCATTTTTAATAATATCAACATCTCACTCGTTTAACTGCAAGTCGTGGGTCGTCACTGTACGGGTCAAAAGTGCCGACTCGCCTGAAGGGGGGCCATTCTTCTTCTTCGTTCTGGCTGTCATTATTCTCGCCGATTTCTTCACCACTGTAAATATTGAATACTAATGTATACACTAGCTCGTCCCCGCGGTTTCAACTGCGCCGTTCTAATATACTAAACCGTAATATGTAAAAATAGTGTTTTTTAAACTTTGCCCGGCTGTTTAAAAAAGAAGTAACAAATAAAATACAGTTCACCCGATATACGATTGAATCATTATATAATTGAAAATATTATTTAAACTGTATATAATTAAGCATCTTGGCCTCAGCTGTAATAATTAAAGAAGACACGAAATCAGCAAATATTTTCCCACTTTTATACCATTGTCTTTGGAATGACAAAATTTTAATTCATTTTATGCTAATAATATAATAAAATTATTAAAAAGAGGTACTGAAACATAGTGAAAAAGCCAAGTGAATACTACATTAGCCTGTGATAGAAAGCCTAAGGTTACCTTGCGGTCGATCTTTTCAGTCCACTTGAAGCAAGCACAATTGAAATAAGCAATTATGAATGCAAATAATCATATCTAGCAATAAAATAATATAGAGGATAAATCTGCTTACTCCTACAATGAATTTCAATTTAAATAACCGTCACATTTATTATTTACCGCGATTTAGTAACTTGAAAGACATAATATTGTCTTTTATTAACATAACTTTTACTCATTTAAAGAAAAACACCTTTTAACGGATTAAAATTATAGACTCTACCCTGACCACGCACGCTGTGAAGCACGCGAAACCTCGGGAAATTTTTTAAACAATGTAATTATATTTAAATTTTGCAAAAAATACATAACTAAATCCGTTAAAGTGTTTTTCTTTAAACTTGAAAGACACTATAATAAAATGTCATTAGCAAAATGGATAAACAAATCATTACTCATTCTCTTAAATTTACCAAACTTTGAAGTACAATAAATTAACTATATGATTAATTGATAACTTTGAACATACGTTTTAGTTAGGGTTTAACTAACCTGAAGAGATGCGAAGTGGTGTATTTGTACAAGGGCGTCATAACCACGCCGCTGACGTCCCAAAACCGAACGGATCCATCTTCGTGGCCCGTCAAGAGGATTTGCCGATCAGCTGACTCGCTCGGCTCCACGTCACCACCGGATATTGGCCAAGCGCTGTCTGAGTAGACTTCCTCGATTTGCTTCTCCCCTGGTACATCAAAAAATATTATTCATTTGTCAAAAATGTAAATAGCTAAACTCAAACGTACTGTTTTGAAACATTAGTTAAGTTGAAAACTGAAGCGTGAGTTAAGATGTGTTGCTAGAATTTAATTTGAAACACAATTTTACGTTATTAAACCAATTTGTACAAAGTATTATATTATGGTTATATTAGGGAATCCCTATAATTAACAACTATAATTGATTTTATATCCAGGGATTATTTATATTAGAGACATAATTATAAATTTTCCCTCACCATTTTTTTATTAGCAAAATGACAACCACGAAACGTTTCAATATATTTTAGATTGACGTCGATTTTGATGTACACTCTATAAACTAAAAATCTTAAGGAAATATATATAATGTAGTAACACCTGGTATTATATAATATATAAATAAATACTATGTATTAGTAAGGTTAATATTAAGCTTTATTATTTTCAATTTAGAAACATACAAAATAGGTAACATGTTTGACAGGTCTAAAGATAAATTAAGAGATTTTTAGTTTAGAGAGTGATCATCATAAGCGCCACTATCGTAACAGACTAATTTTTATTATTTATGCCGAATTTTCGGATGCCTTTCACCAAACATGGATCCGGCCAGACTGTTTAATTTATAAAAAAAATAAGCATTGCAACATATGTAAGTCTTCTGTGAGTGAATGTACTGAACTTCTCTCAAACACTGACCGATTTTGATGAAATTTTTTGGGGTAGGGGATCTGGGAATGGTTTAGATTCACAATTTTACCGCTGGACAATGTTTTTTGATCCACACGGCGTACCATCGCAGTGTCAAATTTTAAATAATATTCGAATAATTAATTGAAAATTGAAATCACATGTATGGCAAAACAACGTTTGCCGGATCAGCTAGTAATATATAAATTCACTCACCGGCCGCCACGATATTATCGTAAACCGTATCAGCCACGTTGTCTACAAGATACGCGGTGGTGATAGCACTAGCGTGAATCGACACGAGGTACGGCAGACGCAATGGCCGCCATTTCGCATCGCACAGGTCTATCACGACTAACTCTTCTTCCACTAGCACCACCTGTTATTAATCACGTTCACAAATATGAATATAATTTTACTTTGATTAAAACATTTTATTAATATAGGAATGGGTTAAAAAAGAGTGTACATAAACGAATTAAAACAAAAATATTTTCATTATTATAAACAACAAAAAAAATCTGACTTCTGAACCGTTGAACTAATAAACAGAGGGTCCATCCGAAGCGTAATAAAATCTAATAGAATATTGAACTCACCAGGGCAGCCGCAACTTGGTTTACAGTTTGCACTTGAATCTGCGCAGGAGTCTGCGGGCGGTCTTCCTGCAGAGGGGCTCCATCTGGCGGAACCGGAGTAGTTGTGAAGAAATCTATCACCTGAATGTAAAAAAAACTTACACATGAACGGCTACCCAATCATGTAAAAAAAATGAAACTGAAGTTCTTGTGAAAATATTATCATTATCGTGTACTTTTGACACTTTAAAATGCCGATAAAAAAAATCATACCCGACTTGTGAAGTCAAATGCGACGTGCTTTTCTCCTTGTTGTACTGTCACGGTGTATTTGTCTGAATACGACGCTCGGGGCATACCACCTGGAAGGATATTTTTAAGTTATATCCACAGACTAGGAGACTTATTTAATTATATGTAACCTTATTTGTAATGTTAAACAAAAAATCTCATTCAATGTTTATATTATAATTCAGAAGACTTTGTTTGGTTATATTATTATATATGATCTAGCATTTAAATTGAATTTATTATATTCGATTTCTAGTTATATTGAGGGAGTTTAATTTTAAACAGTCCGCTACTACAACACAGCAAAGTATTAATAAAAATTGTTCTAAAAACGGGGAATTTCACCGGCTATCACAGTTTATTTAAAATAGCTCAACAAAACAGTGGTCGAGTGTTCAAATTTTCATATAAGTTAAATAGCAAATATAAGAGACCTTACCTGCATAAATGATAACTTCGTCCCCAGTGACGCTGCTCCTGTTGAGTATCTTCGTGATGGCCTTGCAGGGGTAGGGCCCGTACGGGGTCACGGGCTCCTTGAGCGGACGATCGCTGGACGCGCCCGCCACTTCCCACGTCACGTACGACCCATCGTTGTGCGACGATGTAAAGTGTTCGCCTGGAAATTCAAACAACGCTTTTTGAAAACAATAAACATAACATTAACAATAACAGTGGATAATATAATAACAATTTTCTTTTTTCACATTATGATAGTGTAAATTAAATCTTTAGCAGTTTTATAAAGGTGTGTTTGAACGCGCTTGGTTGGATCTGTGGGTGCTAAGTAAAAAAAGAGGGGGAAATATTCATTACAAATTAATGCTGATTAAATTTCAGGGAATAGCGAGTAATTAATGAATAATTATTTTAGGAGATATAACGATTTCAATTTGAAATAATTAAAAAATATAAGAATTACCTTCATCATTCCAACACAAGCTCTCCAACTGCTGATTGGATACAAACGTGTGTGTCGGTGTGGATGTCTGTCTGTCCCACAGAACGACTAAGCCCCTGTTGTAACCGATCAAGATTTTGCTCGGAATCTTTGGGTGTTCGCACACTGATTCCACAGCACCAGGATTTACTTTGAAATCCTCTGGACAGCTGAAAAATAGACAATCAGTATTATTCAAAGGTACAAAATGGAGATAAAAATGTACTAGTCATATACAACTTATAGAAATTACCAGGGCTATTTAGATATATAAAAAAGTAAAGGTAAAGTTCTATTCTCATCAATATAGTATGGCATCTATAGTATGACAAATGAACTATTGCGATATATATACATTTTATTTTATAAGCCGTTTTTATGGCTTTATTTAAAAGATTTTTAGTGATTTATAGGTGAATAGGTACTCACTTCTGCATAACAACATCTTGATATATGACGTCCTCGCTCATACTAAAAATGTTCGCATCAAGGGTGTAAATGTTTCCTCCCTCAGTACCAAGTAGTAGATTCTTCCCTGACGATTCCATACAGACCGCTGAAATTTTCTTATTCTTGCCTTCGAAAGCGTGACTCTTTAATTCCACTAGTGATTTCTCATTTATTTCCCATAAATGTAGACTGTTGTCGTCACATAATGATATTAACCGGCCGGAGCCTGCAAGCATTCATTGCTCGGATTAGTAAGCTAAACTAGGATCATTTGTTTTTGTAATGTTTCTTAGAGATTTAAGAGAACACATATAAAATTTGTATAAATAACGCAAATATAACACCAGATTAAATAACTTTAATAGTTTGGTAAATGTGATATGAAGTATATAGTTCAATCGAAGGCCCTTCTTCCAACCTTATTCATTCCATATAATTAATTGAATCAGGCGTTACTTTGCGGAAGTCCATAGTACAAAATCCCAATAGACCAATATACAAGCAGTACTCCGCGAAAAACCCAATGACTCGACGCACGTTTCGCTCCGACACCGGAGCATCATCAGGAGATGTTGCCTCAACATCGCGGGTTTTTCGTTTAGTACCAATATACAATTGGTCTGTTGGAATGTATATCCCCCCAACAGCTCTACAATACGTTCGCAGTAGAGGTACCAAAATCTTACCGGGTATAAAATGTATTTGCGTGACGGCCGCGTCAAGGTTTGTATGTTGTCCATAGAGCTCGACCCCGGGCCGGCCATAGACCTTTAGGGCGCCGGTGGCTGTGCCGATCGCCGATAGCCTGAGCAGGGGGTCCCATGCCAGTGCCGATGCTCTGTGTGGAAAGCCGTGTTGTACTGTCTGAAATACGCAAATATTACGTTAGTTTTAAACATAATCGGAAACACGTTTTAAGTATGTGACAACTTAAACATTCTTTCTATACTATCATAAGCACACATACTCAAAAAACATTAAAATGACTGAAATGACGTAAAATGTATGTAAGCCTGGTACAAAATTAATAGTTTGTATGTTTACCTTGATCTATTAATATAACCACATAGATGTTCTTTGCATTTTTAGCACGATTTTATATATTATGATGTGTTTTATGTGAACAACAGAGTTGAAACAATCCTTACATCAGTTTCGACAGGTTAGGTCGTACAGGTCGAGAGTGACAATACAAAGAAATTGGTAATTAATTTTATACGTTAAATTATTCAATCAAAGACATTGTTTTATACACCTAAATCAAAAATATTATAGACAAAACTTTGACTTAATAATACAATATTTTTATTCACATAAGTATAACGCGACCGCACCTATATTTGTAGATAGGGCGCGACTACAATATTTATTTTAAACGTGTTTTAAAGATATGAGTTATTCAAAAGCAGTAATTTTTACGGAATTTACATGTACAATTTACGGTTTATTTATTATTATAGAGCGCACTTTGTGAATCGTAATAAACAGGTATCGTAATATTGTCAGCACAATTAGCAAGCAATGTAAAAATAATTGCATGATAAATAAAGCCTCCATGTTAATTTGTCTCGTGAAGCGTGCTCTACTATGACTCATATAGTGTACTGATGTGTGTGTCGATAAGTACATTTATATGTAATGCTCCAGTGGTGTCAGTCCATATAATCTAAAAAACGTCGCGACAGTGAGATCAGGAGATCATTCTTCATTAACGTTGTCAAATAACTAGTAAGTAGTTAACTATACAAATACTCAAACTATAATATTAACATATTGTTAAATTATATTTGAGGACTCAATTGGAGCAATGGTCACTATGTCCGACTGCCGAACAGAGTACCAGAGGTCCCGCGATTATCAATATTTGATGAGCACAAATGTTAGCGTTAAATATAAAAATGAACTATAACACAAGCCATTAATAGCCGACCGTGTGTAATAATGTGCTGATATTATTATAATTCTATCTCATTAAACACTCGTTGTTGATCAGCGGTATATTTAGGCGGAAGTCTTGGTATAAATATTTAGCGTGATGGTATGTTTATTGAACAGAACATTGTATGTCTTACGTTCTTCATACCTGCTTTGGGTCAGCTCGCAATGTTCAAACTTCAATGTATATAGAGAGAACGATGTCCTGGTATATAATATTGTGGAGGTAAAAATATTCTATATAAAGCAAATTAATTTATTTGTTTGTATTAATGCACACCTATCCCCAAGTCGACAAAGTATTAAGCATGAACTGCGTAAGGTATTTTAATAAATGGAGATATAACCATACCATTAATCTTCAACAATTTTCTAATTATGATATATTTTACAGTGCTTCATATATGATATACGTCTAAGAAGCCGAGCGTCACATCGCTACTTTCACTTGTAGTCACTATATTACAAATTGTTAAAACTAATTCAATTTGATTTCCAATTTACATGCACGTCTTCAGCCAATGTTAAAGTGAAATGTTTTCAAGTGGAAAAATTATATCAAATACAAATCAAAAATACACGAACTATTAATGTATGAAATCCAATCGAAATCAGCTGCTGACTTTTTTATTTACCAACCTACCTACCTACTTCTATCGATAAAGACAAATTCATATACAGTGCAGGATAATAGTATAATAAATTACTTTAATGCGTCGTGTGCTAAAGATTTATTCAATAAAAACATTTATAGATTGGAATGTCGCCAGAGTATTTTAGTGTTAAAAAATATATATTCGAAACTGCACAGAGGGCATTCAGGGTATTTATTGAAACAAAATACTATAGATAATAATCATTTCATATAATAATAATAGCTTTATTAATTCCACAAACATAAACATCTTCAGAACAACATGATAGCGATATAAAAAATATAAAAAAAATAGGGTAAATATAAACATGTTTGTATTAAATGGACCCCTCACGGGTAGAAGCCTCCCAACAAAAAATTCCAGGTCCTTCTATCTGTCGCTGCTGTCAAAAACGAAATTATAAAGATAGCAGGTGAGGGGTGGTTGACAGCAGCGAATCATTTCATATGCCCTATTATTATTAAACTATTACCCAACTTATTTCATAAATATTAAAATTCGCCATTGATAAATTACAAATGTAATCGTGTTGCACCAATCTCTAGTCTCTAGTCTCTCTTTGGTGTATCAGATCATCAAAATGAAAATTCCGTAACGTCTAGGCGAAAGAAATTTGATTTCACCATATGTACGACTTATCCAAATGAGTGCCCTTCGCAATATAAGCAAAAAAACATTGAATAAAACAATGAAAGTGTTATGTCATTGTAAAGTTATAAGTGGAACAAACATAACACCGTGGGAATTGCATTGATGCGTTACGTGGTGCATAATGAAGGATTCCGGGAACGAGCGGCTTGTATTGTATAAAGACGAACTTATGAAACTTATTAATAAAAGTAAATAGCTTAAATAGCCTGGCCTAGGTTCTGTCGTGAATCACATTTGCGGATATGCGAACGGATGGTTTCAACGCCATCGTTTGAAAAAGAGTGGCATCGCTTATGAGTCGTATTCGGCATAGCTCAAATGGTATTCTGAGTGTGTTGATATCACAACACGACCACAAATTGTTAAAAAGAATACTAACTTATAAAGTTTTATTAATATTAAATAAAACTTAACTCATCATAATTCCTACTTTCCCTCATTATTTCCCGATATCCTTAGTCATACAATCTTAATCCTACTGTTAGGGGCTTTGATGTACGTGTTACTCCTTCACGTAAAATCTACTGATAATTGTGAATCCACAAAGCTTTAATTATAGGCTAATTATAATTATATTCTCAAACACTACATATGCCAAAGTAACGACTAATAAATATATTACAGTAAGACTAAACTATATACATATGTAACAATTACATGAGAACTAATTAGTTAAGTTGTTGGGCCAAACGGAGCCTACCTACGAGAGAGGCACAACCACAACACACATATTGTGTGAAGTGTTCAAATTATCAAGTCAGATGGGAGACGTCTACCATCTGATTGATTCCTAAATGAAATACATACTTTTATCAATTCTATTCGTATTAATTTACATACTACATACTAGTGCACGTACAGGCGAATTAACACTGGTAAATCCGCAGAGATAATCGTACGAGAAGTATATACTATTTAACCACTGCTATAACTTTTTATCATTACTTAAATACTGTAGAATCGGCTTTCCTACGCGATTTAATAGCGTACTATGAGTACTAATGACAATGTTTAGACCCTATATAACAAACACCGCTTTAAAGATTTTTCGTTTTAAAAAACAAACTGTGTAACCGTAAATGAATGTTAATGAGTTTTGGTTATCATTTTTAAACTATCGCCTTGTCAAAACAGTTTCTAATGCGGGGACCAATTACTTCAATTTTACGTACAAGCTAATGTGTTCTTATTTATTCATTTATTTTTGGAAATCTAGGCATCAAACTTCAAACGAAATCATTTTAAATATCGGATTAATGTCTTATTAGTACATTATACGACGGTCAACTAAGTGACATTTTAATAGATATTACTCAGTTTATTTTCCTCACATTTTTTTTATACAACAGCTTAGTGCATACATTTCATAGTGAGGATGGAGACTGGAGCCTAAAAAAAGACTCGCCTGTGTTATAGATAAAATTACTGATAAAGTATCCTGTTTTACATACATTTAATTATTTGATCAAAAGATGCATTAAGTTTCAATAAACTGCAATATGATTTGTATTGCAGTTATGCAAATGCAACTGAGAACTTAAAAAACTTGCAGAACACGGGGGAACTATAAAGTCTTTGTTCACGCATAAGCATATCCATTTATCATATTTAGTTCGTAACTAGAGAGTAAACCAAACCCAGTTTTCACCTTTCCAAGACCCAAATCGACGCTGAGTATTGGCTTCTAATTGTCACGTTTTAAGAGCAATAATAATAAAATAAACTGCAGTTTTTAGTTAATAATTACATATTTCAAATTTTTCATTACACAAAAAAGTATAAAAAATCTGGATGGGCCGATAAAAGTCAGGGTTGGTAAGTTCCACAGCGTCACCATACTCCCCTCGTTATCACTTCGATCGCTAGTGATTTCTCTAGTAGAATTCCTAACAAGCGTAGGTGCGTAGTAGCAGGCGGCAGAAAAGCAGTAAGCAACAGCAAGGATTCGGCAGGAAGGTGGCAGGTAGTCATCAGTGTGACACAATCATTACTAAAAATGATTGATTTCATAGTACATATACTATATATATACTATAGTGTATACATATATATCATCATCACCATCATCAGCCTACATTCGTCCACTGCTGGACATAGGCCTCTCCCAAGGAACGCCACAACACTCGGTCCTCGGCCTTCCTCATCCAGCCATACATATATATAGTACTGTGAAAATTACATTTTGATGACAATGCCTCTAATAATGTGTTCTATCGCGAAAGCCAGTCTGGTATGCATTGAATGAATTACAAAAGAATAATTTGAGGCTAATAACGGAACGTGAACGTTACACGCATAACATGAGTTATAACACTGTAAATCCTGTTATGAAAACCTTTGAGAAAATAATAACTTATTATTAATAAGTATGTGTATAAAGTTATACAATAGAATAGAATAATGTTATCGTCAGGACCCTGGTTTTAGGCTACATACAAAAAAACTTTGCTGATTCATATAAGTCATATTATTATATTACTAACATATTCAATAAAAACCTTATTTCTGACTCTTTCAATTATTGATGTTAATATTAAAATATAGGCAATATAGTCAAAGATATTTTGTTGTTCCATACAAAAAATTCAAAATGGAGTACGCGCAGATCGATTGAGCTAATGGACCGGTTCGAACCGTTATTTCAGCTATTATTTTGTTAAAAACGATTTCAAATTTAACCGTTAAATTTATGGTGATAAGAGTCATATCCGCGTGCTTTTAAATTAATAATGAGGACAATGCCATTAAAAGCTACTTTTGTGCTTTGGGGTATACGTTTGCTTTCGAAGAGTTAGCTTGACTGACATTTAGACTACTATTTGTTAAATATAAAGCGGTAACATCCCGTAAAATGTGAATATTGAAAATGGATGTGTTTTATTAACAAAGGGAAAACATGCGTCATCGAAAAGGGCGGCAACGCACTTACGGGCACGCAGAAGCATTGTAAGTGCCCATAGCCGGCGGTATCTATGTATATCTATAAAAATCTATAAGATTTACATTAAGAAAAATGCGTTTAGCTCCATTATAGTGTACTTAAAAATCATATTAAATGTCCTTTATATGAGCATAAATGAAACAAAACTATAACAATTAAATTCTTACCATTGATACGTCGACAGCAAAAACAGTGGAATATACTAGTTTAGAGAAAGACCATGAAGGAACTGGCTGAGTAAAATAATTTAGATCATTAATGGATTATATAAGCAGAGAAAGTTGCGAATTTTGTAAACAATTTAAAAAATATTCTTGCCTATTGAATATAGGATTGTACGCAAGCATTTTTTTATAATAATAATAAAAATTCCATGCAAATAATTCTTCTATTGATATTTATCAATAAATGTAATTTGTATATTATAAAGTTATCAGAATGTTTCGCGTGATTAAAAAGTTAACGCTGACAAAAAATACGAGTTTAATAAATACGTTTAAAAAAAATATTTCATCCACTGAATGCGATAGGGAAGGGATAAGCTTGTAATTATAATAATTAACATACAAATAACAAATAAATTCTCACAACAACTGATTATAACAAAAACTTGCAGCAAGAGCGGTTGGTGCCAGACATCCCAGAGGGTTTTATCATCGGAAAAAATAAAATTATAATAAATCTTTTTAAATTTAATTTGTTACCGATACAAGTCGCATACGAAAATAATATACACACGTGCTAAGTTATAATTAGATAAAGGCAAACAGCAAATTATCACGTCCATTCATATTCATGAACGCACGCGGAATTCAATCATCGCCTCCAGCTAATTATGACACGTTATATCAATTAGGTAATAAGTCAATTACATGTTGTCATATTTATATTGAAATAAAGTTTAATTTGTTACTATCCAAACAATACGTTAAACAATTGAGGAAGCCGTAGACAATATTTAAAAGCTTTAGTGCATGTTCCATGTTTAAAAATTCACGACTTTTGACACGCAAATCGATTTCAAACACCAAATCCAATAGGGCAAAAACCTGTTCACCTTAATGACGATATCTTATGTCACCTACATGCCACTATAACATTCTTGTAAATTGCATCGGTCTGTCGCCCACATCGTATAATATGATGTCACTACGCCACATTAAAGCTAACTACACTTTCCTTGCCAAATGACATCACTGCTATGATTGTAGGATTCAATTGTTGTAACAGTCGTCAACAACTCTAGATTTCGTTTGAGCATCCTTGAGCAGTAATTTTTATTTTTATAAGTAGTTGAATCGAGACGATAGTTCATAAAACATACGTACCATCGTTTACGCCACCTTCAATTTCAGAGAACAAATGGAAGCGATTGTACTGAATTAAATACGGCAATCTTTCTTTCAAAACATTGTTTTAGTATTTATAAACTATATATAAGATTTTACATTTTAAAGTGATAGATTAAAATCAATCTTAAAATGTTAATAAGCGCTTTCTATGGAGAGGGAAGCGAAACAAAACGGTCTCTGAAGCCGCACAAGTACTCCCCAACTCTACAAGTCGCACTAGTCCATTCTCCAAGACATAAAATATATTGTAATTATTTCATAGTATTTTTCCTTCTACCAAAACTTTATAATATTGGTACAGATAATTTCATTGCTTATTTAGCTAAACACCTATTGTAATATTCATTTTGTAGTGGATAGTTCATCATCGAAGGAGGCTATGGGCTAATCTAAATCTAAAAGTATATGAATCGGGAAAATTGTTTGTGCTGTGTGAAAATACGTGTTTTGCTATGCCGGACTGTTTAATACTGTTTTCACCAAAGGATACAAATTGTTTATCATTCTATACCTTATATCCCAATTAAATCTTATATATCCCGTTTCCTAAATATCCCATGTAGAGACGCCAAACATAAGACCGAAGGCGATGAGTTGTTTTAATTGTTTCATCCAGAGGACATACAAATTTAAGAACTAGTACATTTGTAAACTAAAGCTACCACTTTAAGGTAATTATAATTCTACCAGACAATTCTTTCTATTGATGACAAACAGCATATGTGGCAACTAGTGGCAATAATGTACGCGCGAGGTGTCACACAACAGCAGTTTCCTGCGCAACATCCGGTTATACTATTGTGATGTGAGCACTGACCAAAGCTTCGGACGTGATAAGCCTTCAATGGTTATTTCAATGAAGATTGCGAGATTAGCAAAATAAAAATGGCTTACAACAAGACTGGTATTAATAGACGAACATCCAACAGTTATCTTGAAGTCTTGAAACTAGTAAAAATTTAGATTCAAGCATTATAAATGTAAGTATCCAAAGTGTTAATTGTGTGCGCGAAACCTACATTAATACATACAGTTTATGGGTTTATTTTAAGTTTAGAACTTATATGTCTATCATAAAATAACTACGTAACATTAATCAATTACAGAGGCGCCATCTGCTTATAATGCAAATTGAACCAGTTACATAATCACGCTTAGTCCTATATAAGGAAACTTAACTCCTCATTAAATGTATACGCGATTCTATGATTTTAAACAACATTGTTTGCATTCTACGTCTATATTGGCAGTTGTAAATTTTCATCAAATAGAGATAATCTTTCATTAGATTGAGTAGTGTCAAAGTCAAGACAAAGCCAAAAAATATACGAGATATATATAGGTATAACAAAATTACCATAATCACGTTAGGTAACCAGCTCCAATTAACCTAATGTGACCGAGTGTTGTCTCTACAAAAACCCAGAAACCGGTACTATCTCCGTGAATGATAGTACTAGTTTTATTCCAGACTATAACCATACTTTGAATACCTAGTGATATTTATACACTGTGGGATAATTTTGGTGATACGGGATACTATATTATTTGAAAATCCATTTAGTTTATACCTGAAAAGGATTGAAATGACACATTTGATAAATAATGCAAATGTTTTCGCTTAATTTAGAGTGGAATCAAAAATTTAAAGAATGATATTTTGGATGCTTATTTACTAATACATAAATATGATTCAGAATCAGGTTGACAATATATAATATTGATGCCTTCCAAGGCTCTACTCACAACGATGTATATAACATCGCTAAACTGTCTTAAATTACATATTATTCAGTAGAACTCTATTTTGGTCACAAATTTTCTTTACAACCATTGTCTGCAATATCTCGTTTAAACGTGGCCATCTCCTATAATATTTGTGGATGTGAATTTGGATGCACACAAAACAGAGACTATGTTTATTTAAAAATAACATCAGCGTGTATTCGTTGCTTCGACTGTTTAACATCAGCCGTAATCAGTGACTGTATAAAGTTGGCGTACAAAAATGTTTTACAGTTATTTTTATAGTACAGACTTTATAATGGATATATACTAAGACATACAGTTACTACTACTTTGAGTATAACTTGACGAAAGTATGAATCACCAGCCTATAAAACCTACAAATGACGTTCGCAAATCATTTAATCCTTTTCCTCAATCGCAAATAAAATTAAGTTTAGTCATATTTATAAATATCGCATGATTCCTATGTAAAAAAAATAATTGTACATTACATTCAATTTCAAATTCAATTACTTTTAACACCAAACTACATTTCATCGGAGCGATCATAATCACACGTTAGAACAACCGAAATAAATACGCCATTCGAATATTATAAAAATACTAGCTGCACCAGCGACTTCGTCCGCATGGATTAGGTATAACAACTTAAAAATACTTAGTTTAGGAAACATTAGTTCCGACGCTAGAGTGAGAACGGGCGAACGGACACGACGAAGGGTTTCTTTACGCAGACTGCGGAACCCTAATAAAAGTAGCCTAAGTGACTCCCTACCACATCAGCTACCAATCAAAAAAAGTCCCGTCAAAATCGTTCCACCCATTCCAGAGATTAGCCAAAACAGACAGATAGACAGACAAAAATTAAAAAGAATGTCATTTTGGTGTATGTATCGTATATATATTCATATGCATGTAGTAAAAAACGGTTATTTCAATATTAAAAACAGACACTCCAATTTTATATATTAGTATAGATTACTAGCAACAACAATTGTGAGCATTCGTATTCCGTAAAAATACAAGCATCTGATACGAGCCGAGCTCTGTGAAGGCATGCGTATGAGTCACACCGCTTGCTAAATACTCTTATAATTTATGTAGCGAACTTGACATTGCCTTCGTCACATATAAGTTTCAAATTAACTTCATCACCTCAACGGCTTACTGATCAACGCATCTGGCTCGAAGAACCTATTTTTATATACTAGAAAATCTGGTTTTAATATATTTAATGATAATATAATAATATATTATTATATCACATATTTTAATTAAGTACTTTGTATGCAGCTTCGCGACCACGGCGCTGTAGCTATATTGCACTGATATAAAATTTAAATGTCAAAAGTTGATTGGGAGACGGCGAAGAATGGTTATCATTGGGTACCATTGCTTCAACTATCCCTCAACCTTTGCACTAACCGCATTTCGAATCACGTTCGACGCAAATACCACAACAAACCGCATACTGGATGTATCTTATAATTAACCTATACATACATTCGTATATATATATTTTAAGACGATTCATTAAAAACCTAAATACTAAATTGCGAACTAAATGAAACTGCATTAAAAGTTATTTTAAATATAGATATATGACCTGAAAGCTTCTTTATAAGCAGTTTAATTATTGATTTACTAAATTAAGGAATTTAATACAAATTTGAGACAATCTTTTGTTCAACAACAAATGAACAACGAGATCTATAACACAGATCATATTTAATTTACGTAACAATCTGTAAATATGCAATCGAATTACATAACGAAGAAATAGAGCATGGCGTTCTAGATAATGTCAAGCGGAACGCGTCATTGAGAATCTCTACTCACTCTGCATTAATATTGCATTAATAAAGATATTAAATGCGGGCTCCGATTACTATTATTTTACATAGGACTATAGGAAAAGTACTCTTATAGATAGACGCTACTACACCGTGTATTGAATCCCGTACACCAAAACATTTTATTAATGTATCTATGACCTAGCAGCGTTGATCACATACATGATCATGACAGCCTATAAATATAGAAATCTAGAATTTGGCTACATTTTTATTCTCATAAACATTGTTAAAACAAATATCAAATTATGAACAATATATGTCGATTCCGTGTCTTAAATTAACCGTTTTCACCGATAAGATTGTTCTAGATAAAGGCATTCGGATTCCACACAGTCTTAGTAATGAGTTTAGGGTAGACGCCCAGATACCTGTGTGCCCGCTAACTTCAGACGAAGGACTTACGAAGAAACGTTTACAATTCATTTCAATAAATTTAATTAAGTTTTATTATTGTAATCTAGTAGTGTTGCACCTTGAGGTACTAATAACTAAATATTATCCATAGTGATTAACGCACAACCACAATAATATCATTGTATTTATACAAAAAATATGTACATATAATAATTGTTAATACAAGCAATTAATAGCTTACTTGGGCTTACCGACAAAATGTCTTGTTATTTTACGGCAAATCTTGAATATAATAAAAGTGATATGCACGCCGAAATTAATAGCGGATGAAACGAAAAGATCTGTGGTCGAAAAAATATTTGTGAGACAGTCTAAAAATCTGTACAAACTAGACAATAATCTAAAAAAATACTTATCGTCGTACCCACCTAAAGTATTTCCCATCCCTCGGACTTTGTTTTATAAAAGAAACAATTCTTAAACAAAGGTTTCTTATCGATAGCACTCAGTCAAAATTTACGTGACTTCCCAAGGGCATTTCGAACCAACAGAGGGCTGATAAGTGATAAGGATAACATTATCAAAGCTCGTTATCAACAGGTACATTACACCGAGAATATACATGTTTTCTACGACAGAATAGGATATTGATTTAAGGCTTTATATTTCATAACGAATACGGTATAAATAATACTTTTTTAGTTTGCACTGGAAACTTTGCAGTCTGTCGGAGGAGGTTCCTAATATAAAACCAGGCGCGATTGTGTAATAGAAAGATTCTATAATAATGCAAGTATGCACATGAAGAATATATTTCCGTTTGAATAGACATTAAATATAGTTCAATAAAAATAATTACCAGCTTTAAGCGTGCGGGGATATATTTATAATGGAAAGCGTTTTAAACAATAAAATAATGCTTTATTTAGGTTAATCAATGAATCTTTATATGACACGTTTGTCGGTTTACCATAGCAGTGCCATCTATTGATTACTTACTCAATCCAGTCGAAAAGTATCGACATCTGTTAGAATCTTTTGGAGTTAAGAGATAATTGTGACTGGCAATTAATTTGCAATGAAATAAAATTGTGACTATAATTACAGATCTAAGCTATCATATCTCTTAAGCTGGACCAGACTGTTCACGGTATGTCAATTTAATTTAAAATCGGTCAAATAGTTAGGTGCCCCATCGCGGAAAAACATCGTAAAATGAGATTTATATATATTATAAGATAAGTACAAAAACGTTAAAATCTCATATTCACGAATATCACATCCTCCGTTTCAGGCCTTTCATATCGATTGAACCTATTTTTGACCAGCTATCAAGAATAAAAATTCGTCGCGTGCAATTTGTCAGATTAGTGGAAGCGTAAACGACCTCGGGGACACAGCCGCAAATCCACAAATCAATTCTAATGGTCGTGTGTAAATCAATATTAATCTAATCTAGGTACATATGCGATGTATCTCGATTTTGTAAAAATAAATAAAATCTATCAACAACAGTACTCCCCGTGGCACAACTTTACTTTCAATTCGTTTACGTTACTATAATTTCAGTATTGATAGCTGGCAAGTATCCACTTTCCATTCAATTCAATAATTAACAGATTATGTCGACTTTATAATAAGACAATGAATATAAATGACTCGGTGGACATTTTGGAGACTCCATGGAGGTCTACCGCCTAGGAGTTTTAGCAGAATTTTACTGTTATTTCAGTTTTATCATTATTATTATCTTTTCTTTTTTTCTCCTTTTTTTTTTGTATCGTGTAATATTTTAAGATCTCTTGTAATTGTTATGTATGTATGTACTCTATAAACTTTATTATAAGTTTGAAATCATTTTATTTTCTCTAAGATGTATATCACTTACAGAGAAATATTAAAAAAAAAAAAAAAAAAATTGCAATAATGGCGTATTATAAAATCTGAAAATTTTGTTTATGACATAAGATAAATTAAGCATATGTAATGTTTGAGAACATAATAGTAATAAATAAAAAAATTAGTTGGTTACTAATGCATGTTCGTAATTTCGTATAGATACATTACGGAAACAGTGAGTATATTTTTCGTACATTGTAAACATCATATATATTTTACATTTAGTCCACGCTGAGGACTTTGAGTAAAATGAAACGACTTCTATGCTACTGTCGACGTATATACGATATATTCAATAATATTTTTAATTAGTTTGCATTCGATCACTATACCATAAAACCATTATAATTTAATATAAACAAAAGGCTAGCATATTCTATTATTTATCATTGCATTTATATCTCTGTATGGATCTTAACAATCCGCAAGTACTAGGTTTGTATATATATATATATTATATATGTTTTGGTATATTTTGTATTTGTTGTATGAGAAATATATAATAATATATTATGGTGTATACAAGAGGGGTTAGTACAAACGAATGTTTTTTTTTAGACTAAAAAAACTATTTTATATTCTTTAGGTAGTTTTTAGATTTAGCTTAGACCTAAGGGGGTTCAAGTTTTGAACGTACGATCTAGTTTAGTGACCTTCAAAGGTTAGCGCCCGGACACAAAGGAGCAGCAATCAATTCCAATACTATTAATCAAACAGAATCATAAAAAATAATCCATTTACTAATAAATTGGTAACGGCAAAAAATATCTCATTCGAGTAACAACACCTTCATTATATAAACTCTATCTACACTTATGAATGGACATTTACATTTTCTATCAGTTCTAAAGTCAAGAGCTGATGAGAAGAACTGGAAAGAAACTCTCCGACACTATTCAATCGTCACGTGTTTTTACCAGGGTTCTTTTACAGTACCGCTCTACATTTTATTGAAGTACAAAAATCCATGAAGCAGCCAAACAGGGCAGGAGTGTATTTTATGTATATTTTAATAATACCAAGTGTCCAATCATGCGATAAAGAAACCCCAATAGCTAGATTTCCATGGCCCGGTGATAACTTCGTCCGGGGGTAGGCCTGTTTTAAAAAAAAAAACACACAGGCCAAGAGAAATAGGAGTGCCCATCAGTATTAGTTACGATAAAACCCATGACGAAGTAGCGCAAAATACAATATCTATAAGCCAATAATTAAGACAAGGTCTACAAATCCAAGGGCAAAGTATTAACCATTATGACTGGGGAGGTTTTCATTTGAATAAATGTCGGACGAGTGATGCAAACAATATGTACGTGCTTGTGCATTCATCGTCCGCATTGATAAATGTAACCTAACAGGGCCGTTGTGGTAAAGTATTTTTAAACAAGGAATTTCTGAGGTATTTTAATCTTCATGCAATATTTTGTTTCCACGCTTGTATCAGCGTTATAGTGATCAGTGACCATTTTGTCTCTATAGCATATACACAAGTTCCTTATCAGCTCTATGATAATTAATAATCTATGGCTGTTCCTAATTCAAACTTTAATTCGTAGGAATTAGACGAAAACGTGTTCCACAAGATCGTTGTCGAAATGAAAACCGTTAAAAATGGCGACTGAATCGTGCCCTAAGCAAATATTAGCTAAGATAGCACAAGGTACGCTGCACGGCAGGTCAGGCCGAGTGAATGAACCTCAAACCGGTGCTTATCGCGCTGTCTGTCTAGAGCATCGCGGAAATTATATAAATACCCATTAAACTGAAACTTTTGCACCAACTTGTTGCTATCTTATTACTGAGCTTAAGGTAAACTCCACTTAAACGCTCTCACCCGGTATATGATTAACGTAAGCTAAGATTGAATGCAGGCTACCAATATTCTAATATTAACTTATATGTAACTCTTACCAATAAGCTTTAAATAGTATAAGAAATTTAAAGAAAAACACTTTGTTAACGGATTAAGTTATGTATTTTTACAAAATTTAAGTATACGTTAACAATGTGTTTATGTTAATAAAAGACAATATTAGTATAAGCAATATTTAGTCTATGCCGGTAAGAACAAAAACTAACAATCATTTTACTTAATACAGTATACAAAGACACGCATAAAATGTTAGAAATAGCCTAGGTGCTGCTAAAAGAAATGTAAATATAGGAAGAAAAATATTCCTCAATTTTATACTTAACATCTGCAATGATAAATTAATATTCACAGTTCATTGTAGTTCTCTTAAACGGGTCTATAGTAAAACAAAGAAAAAAAAGTACTGTAGATGTACTCGGGAGTATTTTGTATTCAACGTGGGCGTCTCAAACCACGTAATATACCTCGAACGCTGATACTGGCCAGGCGCGTTTGATTACAGAGGCATCTGAATTGGTGGTAATAAAATTTGAACACGTGGTAAGTCAGACACAACTCGATTAACGGCTTTTAACAGAACTACTATTGGTATAACGATGACGTAAACATACCTACTGCAGAAAAATACTATGTGTGGACAACCTGCTGTAATTGAAGAGTAATTAGGAGCTGTAGCAGTTGGATGTGTTTCGATACGGAGCCCAAGACACATTTTTGATCACAAAACTCTAGCTATTAAAGCTATATTACGATACGTAGTAATGAAATCATGAATTTCAGGGCGCAGGGCATAGTTTATAAGCAATCCTTTAATCTTTAAATTTAAGTCCTGGTATTCTCACCGTATTAAAAATTTTAATATTACAGAAAATGTTCAATCAAATCTTTTATAGGCATCAAATCAAGTCATGCATTTAGTCGATACAAATGAAACGCAAATTCGATCCCGTCACCACCCAATCACGAGGCAATTTGGGCAGCATTATGTAAGCGCGACCAATCACACGGTAATATCTCGATCAACACAAATATTACAACTCATTCAATTCGTTTGAGTTGCGTCAAACATAGAGCGGGGCCTCATTATCAGAGGGCAAAAATCTTAACCCCCATTACACACTATTGCCTCTACGATCTCCCACGGTTTCCTACTTCGCACAATTTATTGCGAAGGACAATTTCCTGCCCAATATTCGGCACAAACATTGCCCACGCGTTTTCATGTCATCATTTAAGCTAACTATTAATACCGTTGATAAATTGTAATGTATTCAAGTAACTGGTATTTGATTTTGTTTCTCAAGAAGGAATAATATGCAAATCCGGACGTAAAACGTCTTCTAAGTATTATTATATAGATGCATTTATTATTTATAATAGATATATTTTATATAAATTCAGAGTTTAATCTCTTGAAACCTCTCATACATTATTTCACATTCATAGATTTGTAAAGAGAAGTCGAACCACCACTCTGTTTCCCAAAAAAAACAAATAAACGATTGTCTTTTGGCTATTTTGAGGTATAAAATTAGCTAGTTATATTTAGAGTAATGGAGATAAGCGAGATGGATGACGGTGTAATAAGGCTTAATAGATTGAACAGACATAAAAAGAGAAAGACGCGATCCATGTTGTATTGAGGAATGTGGTTTTGTAATAGGCGCTCACAATATATTATTTTGTTTGCGTACTCGTTAAATATCATATTCTTTATAAACAATATCATAGTAATTTTTATTTCATATATATTTTTATTCCATTCTCAATATTAAAGTGAACCACGAATTTAACAGAACAGTTTGTCTTTGATTTGTTTTTGATTATTCCACAGACTTTAAAACACATTTAATGTTCTTATTTGAAACAATAAACCAACGTCTGATATTTAGACCTATACTATCACATAACTAAGAAAGCTGTCCTTAGCCACAGATAAACCACAAAAGGAAAGTAGAAAGTCTTTCAAGATCATGAATATCAGATACTTACGAGGGCGTAATCCTTATTATTTCAATGGAGTTTGAACTAGAGTTATAATTATTAAAGAAAATCCGGTCGTGAGAATACGAATGAGTTTTGGACGTGACCAAGAAAATAACAAAGTATATCGAAGTAACGCTGCTGGAATTAAGATCTTTGTTTAAGTTACAATAAATAGACACATAACAACATAATTTTTTATTTTAAAGCGTTTATTTCTCGTGTTCTTTGAGTGAAGTCGCAAGAGTCACGTTATTAGTTTTAAGCAACTAACTATTGCATTAGGATAAGATCCTGTTATAGTCAGATGTATCAATAAAGGAATAAATCAAGACCTATTCAGAATACAATCAAGTTGATCTATTAAGACTGTGGTAGATTTACACTTACGTGTAAAAAATTAAAAAGCTTAGTTTAAAAAAAATTACAGATAATATCATCGAATTCATTTATCGTAGATACACTCTGAGAAACATAGAAAATGATCAATTGACAATTGGTATTATAAAAACTGGTTTATAAGTAATAGAAGTGTATATACATTGTATTAAAACACCCTTCTTTCATTACCATTCAATATATCGAAAATAGTTTGAAATGATAAAAATCATATGTATTATTAGACTACTATTTTATAAAGTACTTCAACAACTACGGCCTATCCGGTAAACTTCGACCTCTTATAAGCCAGTCTTATATAGGAAACGTAATATATGACTTATATGTCATGGGCAAGTGCAGGTATAGTACCAAGAAAAAAATACATAGATTAGCCTACTTTTCATAATACATTACAGGAATCCTTACCAGGAATCCTTACTAATTCAAGACGAGATTAAGATGCTTAAAACGCATTTAGAGATCACTTATTTCCACAACAAAGACGGAGCCGTCAACCCGTGTTATTGTTAATGACCTTTTAGGATAAATAAAGATTATCTTTGTACAGTTAGATTTCATTGAAAATTTCATCTGATCACTATAAAAAAGTATACATTGCTATTGTCGAACAGGTATACAGTACATGCGACTGAAATAGGCATGTAGTAGTTATTAAGAGAGAAATAAAGCTGTTATACATATAGTATCTTTTATACGTTATCGTATATTTCAAAAGACAGTCATGGTGTTTAGTATATCTCCGTCAAACGCTTAGTAATGTCTAGAATAGAGATGGGGGAACGTTCGCTCTAGCTATCCGGTGTAAGTCTTGATCGGTGTTGCGATAGAACTGTCCTATCATAAATGTAAAAATCTATTTGAAGTTGATGATTCACACCTTTTCCACGTAAACATTATTGTAAGGATCATGATAAGATATTCACTTTCCGAGAAACCTTTCAAATGAAGCCGGATAAATTGAGCTTATTATTTGTTTCTTAGTTCAATTGTGTATATGCTATATTCACAATACAACACAGAAAAACTGGTGGGACTGTTATTAGAATTATATATAACATTTAATTAACACTTGAATAAAATGAGATAGTTTTAAGGTCGTAAGGCCGAGATATTCGTTGTTATACCTAATAGAAATGAGGGATCGAATTTTCGCTATTTAAACACCTACTAAAAACTAATGTTACACCTCTAAATTATAAAAGATGGTGCAGTAGTAGCGGTCTAAAAATAATATAAATACTTGTTATACTATTCAAGAAGCCAAAGTATTATCTTAGCGAAGTGTAATTAGAATATAAGTATTAAGGATGGCTGTTATTAGCTTATTAAAAAAACTTGAGTTATCCTTACTGTCTTGTTCAAGTTGAATAATTTTAAATGTAGGTAATATTATCGTACAATATTTTCTTGTATCACTGTATCAGTTTATCGATATTAATTATGCTATGGGCGAGGTTAGGTGCGGTTTATTGCAGGTTATATTGATAAAGATAAGCAAAGATTGTCTGGAAGTATGATTAATGTATTTATTACATTAATTTAAAATCTATTTGGAAACTACGACTTTGATAATTTGAAGCGCTTTTATTCAACGAATATAATTAAACAACAATACGTCAGAAAGTGGTTGAGTCAAAAACGTCAACAAGCATTTTCAAAATTACTTAAAATAGTGGTGGAAGATTTTTCGCCATTTCTGGTAGTCCGCTCTTATAGAAAATAAAAATTTAATGACCGAGATATTATTTTTATTATTTATGTTTGCCTCCCTTGCTAGATGAGATAGTCAAATAAAAAAAAACCACAAGTTGGTAATCAAATACATGAAATAATATCGAAGAGCTTCGAACGAAAACGCACAATTTGAAATTTTACAAAAAAACATGAACATAATAGTAAAAATTAAATAGTAAATATAACTTGTGATATCCAAGCACGAGGCATAGATGTAGACTCTACTGATAGCACAAAAAAGGTATTGATTATGTATCGTTATCTCGGTTTATCGGTTAGGAACGATAAGAATCGTCCCCAATGTTTGCACTCGGCTCTACAAAATATTTGCACTTCTATTAACACAAGTGTAAGTTTGTTTCGAAGAATACGCTTTTAGTCAATTATTTGTATTTACACTAAAGTTCTGTTATTAAGTGCACTGTACTTGATTGTGGATTTTTAGAAATACAGTGATATGTAACCCTCAAAGACTGATACAACTTCAAATTGTGTAATGTAAATTCCACCCTTACCGAAGCATAAATATTATACTTTTATTTATTTATTTAATACAAAGCAGCGTGTAACATAGTTAGGTTTTTAAGTTTAAGTGCCATTAAACCTGAAGGGTTAACCTCCAAAGAGATAAAAAACTTATTTTGGGGGTGACATTTGATCACAGAATTCATATAAATGCCTTGAATTAGTTTGAGCCCAGTCAACTGTAATGTCTGGTGGTGGTAATTAAAGACAATTTAATTATTAATAAGCATTCATTGTTAACTTTAATTTAGTATTAAACTTTAAATTTCCAAGAAGCCAATATTTTTAAAGAATGACTCAATAACTTATTCCTTTTATACCATTCTGCATTATCAATATTCAATTACGACCTTCAATCTCATTTGATGAATTCTGCTTATGTGAATCAATAGGTTTGATCAAAGCTATAGGTTATTTAAAATATAATAAAAGCAGCAACTGAAGATTAAAAAAACGATTCCCATTTGTTGTTCTTTGGTAAACTATATTATCAGCTATAAAATCTATCAAATTTTACACAAGATAATAAAATGTTTCACAAGCCCTAAACGTGGCCCTGGCCTATTTTGTGTAACAAACAAATTTCTAATCTTTTAGCAAATACCATAGGTGATAAAAAAAGGTTTGCTTTAGTTAACTTTAGTTTAATGTGAATTTTTATATAATTGCATTAATATTTGTAGATAAATTTGTTGTTTACATTGTTTTGTGTGCAAGTAAACATTTGATTACAAGTCAATGAGTTATGTACAGTTTTGTATTTAATTTTATTAATAATAAGTAAGATATCTAATAAATGTTAAATTGTGTTTTATCTAAAATTTAATTGTTAATTGTAAATTAATATTTACTTGATACAAGTTTTTAAATAATGTCTCCAACGTATTATGATTGCTAACAGTTATGTTAGTATTTACAAAAATCAACATATCAATATACTTTTTATGTGTATGGATTAAATAACTATATAGTATTTATTTTCTTCTTTGATTTGCAGAAACAAAAACTATTAAAAACACACTTCCATGAAACTTCAAAACAGCTTTGTCAACTTATTACTTTTTATGACTTCTACAACACTTGTAGTATTTAGCAACTTTCAAACTGTTACAATCAAATTTCATAAGTAGTTATTTATACAGGCAAACATGACACATGAATAGAACACTTGAATAATGCAGCAACATTAGTTACTAAGTACTCACCTTACGGAAGGCGAATAATTCATTTTGAAGCTTCTGCCTTTCGGCAGAGGGTTGTTGCCCCTTGCCTCTTATGAACTTTAACATCCTGCCCGCCTGTAACAATATAATCACTTAGCACTATACACAAACACTACCAAAACAAACTTACAATCACAACCCTACCATTTATCATGCTAGGTTAACCGAAACACAAGCAAACCAACTGGCAGTAAAAAGCCGACTGAGTTAAGAGATTAGATTTGGAGTGGTACGCTAGTCCCAACAGTCGACTTTTCATAGTCGTGCTCACGTCGAGCGCCGCCTAGCCCGCACCCAGATAATACATTTAAACTTAATCATATAATTACAGTGAGATAACATTTATTAATAGATGAGGTTTGTATAAAAGAAAAAGAATATTTATTTCAGAAATGCTTCGTCCCGTATTAAATTCTAGCCAACGCCTGTCAAACAGGTTACATGTTTGCCGGGATGACTACCTAATTGAAAGCTGAATCATATATTTTATATCAATATGAGTACGTACCTATATTGGACAGCTTGGTGATTTTTAGTGATCAAATCCAATTTTTTGAAACTTCTAACAACTTACAAATAAGTACATTTACAAACACAAAGCTGAAAACACATAAGTCAATTTTTGGTATAATACCTACACGCGTCAAACACGAACACTGACGCGAAGCGTTACAATTTACAAAGGCACGCTCATTTGACATTTGACGTTGAAACGTCATTATTACAAACGCTGAAAGCAAGTTGTGACATTCGAAATAAGTGTTACTGTCAAATGTCATATGTCAACATTACATGTATAATTGTCACCACAGTTTCTATCTATGACAATCTACACTGGATATGTCATATGTTATATTTTAATGCACTAGTATTTGAATAACAAAAAATACCTAAACTATTAATTGAAATAAAAAGGTGTCGGCTTCGTCCTATCTTACAGCTTTTGTGTACCCGTATAAACTACAATCACATTTATACAAAAAATACAAAATATGAAATCCTTTTACAGTGGTCCAACTGTTTGTAATATTTAGGTGAAGTTACACACTTAAGAGCACCACACACACGAAAATAGTATAGGTAGTCTCAGTTGTCCGAAAATACGTATAAAACACTAGATCAATGGAACAGATATACTCTTGTAGCCTAGTCTATATGAATTAATACTGAGGCTACATAATTAGTGTAAATATCTAGCATATCATGTATAGCATCATCGTTAGCGGTATGTGTCGTGTGAAACATAACATAACCGCAAAACTACATTATCTTGTTAGGAATCGAGAGAAGACGCCGCGCCGCTACTTACCTACATTGGTGTATATTATATTGTTCTGAGCATGTTTTCAAAGTTATCATACGATTTTTAAATAAATATATTACTACGTTTTCGAATTAAATATGAACATACCATTATATATATTATAAAAATTGTACTTAGGAGTGAAGATAGATTTTTCTGAACTCTATATTCGTCATTAAAAGTTAGAAAATAGACTTTCGTGGTTCGTTATGGACAATATTTGGAAATAATTACAAATCATGATTTTCTTTTGACAGTTGCACATTTTCATCTAAAATTATAAATCTGTTATGATATGTTATAACAACAGATAGATACAGCAAAAAAATAGAATCCATGTGGTACAATGTTACTAATAACATCAGTTTCTTTCAGACAACGTAGACGTATGACAAAAAATAATATAAAATATCGAAAATGTTTTTGGTAGCACCTAAAATAATTGGTACACCGTAACTACGGTATTAGCTAAACCAGTGAAAAAAAATACCATCGCTACAAAATTATAACGTTATTCTTAATACTAAATTTTAAATGTTAAAGATTTTACTTCTTACTTTATTATAATTCGTCGTTGTGTAGTGTAGCTATGTATGTTAAAACTACAAATGATACTTTAATTTAAAATATTGACGATAGGGTTGTTAGCAGAGTTTAACTCGCTTGTAAATAATACCTCATTTGATGTTGATGCAAGCCTTAGAGATGCAATTAATATTTAATATAGTATATTTTTACTAAATTTGGAAGACTACCTTAACTTTAACTTTAAAATCACTGGTTTACGACACTTACGACATATATTTATCGGATCGTAAACGTTAAAGCGGTTTCTCCTCCGGCGACGTTACCATGGCTACATCGATTGCTGAGCGCATCGCCGGTTGCATCTGCACAACAACCTAATAAGCGGTGAGAAGTTGTTTCTCTCAGACAGCTTTATGAAATTGTTTGACAAATTGGTTGCTACGTGCCTTTTAAAATTACGGTCGAGTCTTTAATTAAATTACGAGCTGAGTTACGTGGAAAATCTAATTGATTTATTATGTCTTACAACTAGCGCTTTGTTGTCTATATTCCGCACGCTGCTAATAGCTTTAAATTTAGGTATTATACTTGGTTTATTTTTATGATTAACTACATATGAATACATTTATTAGAGGTGCTGGGATTCCAAATTTATCAATTTATTTTGACATTTAAATATAGTGACATTAAAAACGTAAAATAATGTCAATGTGTCTTTTGTTGAGGAAAGTAGCCATTCGTTACACATCTTTATATTATTTTATTTTAAATGAGATGTAATATTTACTTCCTAAAATACCCATCATATTTTGGTGACATTTCACTATATGTTGGCTGAGTAATGGGGTTCCACACCATCAGTACTAATGGAGCATCCATTTTCAAAGTACTCCCAACACTTTATTTTATACCAACTTTTAAATCAGAGCCATACCTATCTACAAATTTCTGCCTATACCTCTAAAAGATTGAATTTCAGAGATTATTCTTATAAAAAATAGAGGAGTTTGGGCCGACATTCTTGATGAGATTTGTGACAAGGTTAGTACGATTGAGTGGAGCCTGCAAGGAGTTTTGTATATGTAATAATAGAATAGTTATTTTTGGAATGCCGTAAAATGACATGACACTGAATTTTTCGCTTTCTCATCCTCAGTTTCAAGCAAGAAAGAACGAATTATTTCTAGTGTTTGTTATAAATCACGATGTAGTGCTTTTTAATTAAATTTGTTTTATCTCAGGAAATCTGATTAAGGTAGAGAATCTCGACGCTTTCAGGTTGTAATAAATCACATTATTCTCTACAAGTTGGAAGTTAATTATCCACTTCAGTAAATACTGGAACAGGTTTTAAATTAAATTCATTTTATACACTGAATGCTTATTTTTAAAATCTGAATAAAATCTGCTTTCGTCTGCATGGAATTGACGTATGACATATCGTTTGCATTCTTTGAAAAGATCAAAATGGCGTTCGCCTCCCACTTTTGATTTAGTTACAAAGATGCTAATGCACATTGCTTTTAATGTCGTCCCGGTCGTTTAAATTTATGGATTTTTTTTACATATTTGTTGCTGGGACATATAAGGCTGCGTCCCCAGTAGGCAAAGTGTTTGCCACCGACTGAGTTAGCGGCGAATCGGTTTAGTACGCCCTTCCATATATTTCAATGGAGTGTTCACAGTTTGCTAGTTTTGCACCTACTATACGCAGTTTGCAGCGTTACGCGCGCCGACTATCTTAGTGAGCGGCCGACTCCCACCAAAACCGGAGAATATCCATCGTGACCAACACAACCACTCCCTTCGTACAACAAAAGTAAAGTGATAATTCAGTCGGTCGGCTAAATAAGCGGCTAACTCTTAACAGTTTGCTTGCGACGCACGCACGAAAATTGATTGGAGTCTGTAGCTAACTCAAATTTCGGTTCGCTGCAAATTTGCGGCTCACTCAGTCAGCCGCTAACTGTTTGCCTACTGGGGACGCAGCCTAAATAACCATCCGTTAAATTTTACTAAATAGTTTTTCGCTAAGCAGCAACACGATATTGTATTAACACCAATTGTACATTGCAAAGTATCGTCCGTCGCTAGTGTCGCTTTATGATTGCAATATTCGACTAAAATAATAATAACTTACAAACTTTCGTGTTTATTAAATAACTTTCGTAACCACATAGACAACCCTCATTTTCCCAATTTATAAACTTTTTGGCAACACAAATAGAAAATTTGTTTTATTCCTATAACCATATTCATAATTTCACCTCTTAAACATCAATATTTACATTGTACGCTTACATTCCAACAGCGGAAATAAAAATTCATAAGGAAATTGGGTCAATTTTATGTGTGAACGGGATTTATTGAAACGTCAGAAGCCAACTAAATTAAATTCCACGAGAATCGGTGAAGCCACGAAAATATATAATTAAATAAGATATTACACTCCTGAGACTCTAATAAGATATTACTCCCCTAAGATCCTGGAATATATCATTCAGCGCTTAATTTTTTATAGATTTAATCATTTTCCCAGCAAGTGTTAAAGTGAACAAAAACAATTTTACTTAAAAATGCTATTATAAAAATTGTTTAACAAATTTCATTGTAATTTTGCTGTACGTTCCAAAAGAAAGGATGGTTTTCATTACACTTTAAAACAATGCATGATAAAAGTTTTACTTCCGGAAAATAATTCCGGAGAATGTCAAAGATTGATGACTCTTATAAAGTTATTTTATTTACAATATTAAAAAAAATAAACATTAAATAATAAGTGAAACTATAAATAATTATACATACATTTAGCAGTTTTAATTGCGTGTTAAAAGGACACCAGTAAATAATTCAACGCTTTAATAAGAAATTAGTATAATCCAGTAGTGCTTTGATTTATATGCAAAACGCATTGACGAAAAGAGTGATCAAGCATATCTTTGATTTTTGGATCGAATTTACCTCTTTCTTGACGATGCCTTCAGCGGCACAACTATAACACGTGGGCGGATTTTGAACTAAGCGAAATCACTAAGAAATATTGGTTCAACTCTATCCATGGTAAAACTATGCAAATTCTGTGGAAATAATGAGTTTGAGACATAATCGTAGTGACGTATACGAATACTTGGCGACACTGGCATTAATATTAAAATATTATTTTAAAATTCATGAGATAGAACCTTCATTCAGCTTCTAAAAATAACTATACTATAATAACATATTAAAACTCCTTGCAGGCTTCAATCAATCGCACTAAGCTTGTCACAAATCTCGCCAAGCCTATCGGCCCAAACCCCTCTAACTCTTTAAGAAGAATCTCTGAAGTTCAATCTTTTATAGGTATAGGGAGGCATTTTTAGATACGTATGGCTCTAATTTTAAAGTTGGTATACAAGGAAGTGTCGGGAAATCTTTAAAAATTGATGCTGGTGACCCCCCCCAAAAAAAAAAAAAAAAAAAAAAAAAAAAAAAAAAAAAAAAAAAAAAAAGGGGAAAATAAATGCCACCAAAAGATACGTGTTTTACTTATGTTAGAGTAGTCGAACACAAGTAAATCAAACACTCTAGGATTAAACAAACAATTTAAACCTTATTTATTTTCAACTTAACCTTTCTATGACAGTTTTTGTACAAAGAAAACACCTTTTTTCTGTGACCTCATACCTTGTGACTCATTAATTCTACAACCTTAGGTCTAGGAATTTGCCATGACCTCTGAGTAATACAACCTTGGAACTTGAAGGACTACGGTGGATTTTTATTAGTTTAACTGATTCACAAAGACGAATTGTCTTCGTGACGGTAGGAAGAAGGATCCCTTGAGTACTATAAGTGTTCTGCGATTTAATTTAAGCGAAAATGACGCGTTTTTATGAAAATCGAAACATCTCAAAATGGTCAAAAGCTCTGAAAGCTATGACCGACTTATGAAAAATAATTTATTTTGAAGATCAGTCATATTGTTTTATCGTAGTATTAGCTTAGATTTTTTCCTTTATATTTTGACTAGATGAAATTTTACTATATCACCCTTCCACATAAAAGTAATGTCGAGCTTCGGCCAATCGCTTCGATTTGCTTTATAACTTTCATGAATATTAAACAGCTGAGTCATAGCGGTAATTGAATGTACCTTTATGGCGTATTGCAATTTCAATCTTTTACTTCTGGGCCCGTTTTGTTGGAATTGGAATATATATCGCCTAATAGTTACTGCTGGTTAAAGTAATACATATATATTTACATAGTCAATAATATAAAAAAACAAATTACAAACATAAAATGTATTATTTATTACCCTGTTTTCCAATATTCACAGATGCTCGGCTCCTTTGAAAGACTCTATTAACGGTTTAAGTTATGTATTTTTGCAAAATTTAAATTTATTTTACATTATTTTAAAATTTTCCGATCGTCGGAAAATTTTCGTACGGCGTACTCTTCAGCGTGCGTGGTCACGGTTGAGTGAAGACAAAAGATGTTAATTGTCAAAATAAGTGTCACAGCTGCAGGGAGGTTATGTGTTATCTGTATTTATTGCCCCGGAGTTGATATCGACTAAAACCGGAAGAATTTTTACAAAACTGGCTCACCGTGTCCTCCGGTAAAATACCGGATTTTTTACTTTAGTTAAGTGTACTATGAAACCTTTTCGGTAGTATTTAAGTTTATTCTCTACATAAATTCTTTTATTATATCAGAGTTAGGATTATAGATACTTGACAGTTTTTTTTTCACCATATACATTATTTTCGAAATCCTACAGAGGTTATTCTATTTTAATTGGTGTTGCTTGGTTTATACTAGCATCATACGCTTATTTAAACTTCTTTTTGGTCATGTAGACAAAAAAAAAGGGTATAATGTATAACATACATTTCTTTATATAATATATATATTAATGTATAGTGAATATAATTTATATTATATTTATAATTTACTTGATTTTTTTTAAGCACAGACTTGGACCTCAAAGAAAACCTGTAGGTTTTAATGCTTTAATTTATTCCACGTCGATTACTTACTAAAAGTAATAGAGTAGATAATGACAGAAGCAATTCGTAGATAGACGTGATGTGATTTGCCAATTCTTCTTGTCCGCTCTCAGACTCCTTGATTTGTGAATTGGCAGAAAGATCAGTGAATTATTTAGCTTTTTGACATTAGTAAGTTTTTTGACATTAGAAGAGTTAATAATTACAGTGAATGTATTTTATTTTTCAGCATTAAGTATTTGAATTTACTCAGACAAAATTGACATCAACTAGTCAGTATATAATTTCAACACAGCGCAGGTGCTACCTCATGAATTTTTAAACAAGAACGTACAAAAGCTTCATCCCTTAGGCGAAGTTTCGTAACTTCCATGTAAAATGACCGGCGGCGTTCCCCCCAAAGTACGCTCACAGTGAGGGCGTGAGAACAACTTTTGTTATGTGACGACCATATTTTAAATGTGTATTGATTTGTGTCGATAGATCAGTTCTGGCATAATAGTTTATCCGTCTATTGAACCCAAGGCTACTATTGACAGAAGAGAACGCGGCGACCCGCACTTTCGCCCGTGCACCGGCTTACGAAATCTGCTTTGTTGGCCCTCCCAAGCGACCCATAGGTCATAGGTCTCTGATAGAGAAATTGACTCGACTGAAATTGCCAGGTCTCCATGGAATTTGGAACAAAATGCTCAGATACTAATCTGCCTACTTTTGACCATATTCTTAGACAAAGTAAAGGCATCCGACAAAGTCTGGCACAACGGCTTGGTTTACAGGCTATATCATCTCCAAGTGCTGCTAGGACTCGTTCGTCGCACATATGAGCGCAAATACAAAATAAACTATTAATAATATGTAAGATTGACATTTAAATAACCGTTGGTAATCACAACAATTAGTATATTATTAGAAAATGTATTGACTATTTAACTGTTTATAAAAAATTATTTGATGTTCAATTTATTGTTTATATAATTATATAACTCCAGAAACTTTTAAAGTAACATCAAAAAGAATGAATTAACATTGTTCCAATTATTTATTATTTTATTATATTAACACTATACGACGATAATTAAGACGAACTTTGTAAAGTCGTGGCTATTGTATATTAAAATATTTTGTATAATTTGTGTATAAGAACTCATTTGATGTTGTATAACATAAAATTCATTATAATATTAATGTTGATTATTTAACTTTATTTTATAATTATACAGTTAAATAATCTGTAAATAACATATAAAGGAAGTTGCAATTGTTAAACATTAAATTCTCTGAAATGAATTATTACGTGTGTGTTTTTAATGGAACCTGGACCCAATAATCCTTATATATCGCCGACATATACAATTTGTACTCAGATCGTTCTATACGCTATCACGTTTAATAAAAACTGCTTTAATAAACAATATAATATTGTGCAATAAATAGATGAACACCTATTTACTCTGTCAGTGCCCACAACCGATGCCCGCGGGAGGCTCGTTGTACGTCAAAGAGCTATTCCCGGTAAAATGTTTTTTAAAGGCAATCACAATTGCGTCACTACTACGAATTCTCGCTAAACGGTCTACAGTAAAGAGTTAATAAATTGCATTCGCAACAATAAATAAAATCATAAAATTTTAAATATACTATTCCCAGCTAAGCATTAACAATGAAACGTACAATAGTAATAATAATAACAGCCCTTATTCGCTGACCTTTACAAAGTTAATAACATAAATACTACACTTATACAACTATATAAAACTTATATGCTATACGTTAAGTTTAATTGATATTAATTAGAAAACTAATAAAAAAACACAAATACACTTAGTGTTATTCAATTTTTTCATTTGTTTTGTTTATATTTTGAATACACATTTCATACGTGTTACAAACGTTTATACGACGTAATTAAAAGTATCCATAAAGTTTATAAAAAAGAATCTTTCTGTATTGACAGACAATAAATCGCCAACTAACTCGATCAATAGGAATATTATATATAATTTAATCAAATATACATGAGTCATACCCAAACGCTCAAATTATATCGGTGAGAAGGGAGAATCTGATCTCTTGTTAAACTAAATAATTCGAAACGATATATAAGAAAGCCATCATCCTATTTTTCTTAATTGTATTTTGTCTAAGTACCATACAGTACCTAAATAATAGTAACGAAAAGTATTCGTGTTCCAATAGTAATGAGACAAAATGCAATAGCGCAATATGCATCCAATTTCACTGGCTGTGAAAGGATCTTGGAAAACCATACAAAAAGTAATCGTAGTGCATGAAGTAAGGAAACTCGATAGCCCCGGCGTTTGATTAACAAATCTTTTGTGGCTTTACTAAATCGATTTTGTTTAAGTATTTACATCTCGCATTTTGTATTTATAAAAAAATAAGTATAAATATTAAACCGATGTTAATTTTCCACATTTGTGCTTGTACATTTTTTATTATGATAGAAAATAAAGAGCCGTGTTAGGTTTATGTAGTGACTTTCATTCCTGTTGTCCTGATTTCCAATTATGGATGTGCTCCTAGTGCGCAATTAAAGGCTCCGTACTCTGAAGGAAAAACGGGACTCAAAAATGTATAAGGCACAGACAGCTCTTTATCTCGTTAAGAGATGTTCAAGAGAAATGCAGAAATCCCAGACCATATTTTTGTAGTTCCAATGATGATTAAAAAAAAATAAACGAATATACAAATCACAAACAATCTCTTATACGCCATTTGCAATAATACGGTGACCCTTTCACATATATTACGCTAAGAGGATCCTGCAAAGGAAAGGTGTTTGAATATTTGACACAAAGTAAAGCGTAGTAAATTTTTAACGAGGCAAGTGTGAGAGCTCTCTTAAGAAGCACCTGTGCAGCCTGATCGATACTTGAAGCCCCTGTGTGCTTATTTTCATTTTCCAAAACATTATTTCATATGTAGGTGCAATAAAAGATTCTTATTAAACCGTTTAAGCGGAGAAAATAAGAACGTTTGTTATTTAAAAAAATATTTGTGGATTAATTTATTAGAGGTCAATTTATTACTAGTGAACTTATGAAGATAATTCATGATTCTTGTAAGTTAATTTAAATGACTGTGGGCAACACAAAAAGTATATATTTCTGGAATGTTCTCAAAAGCCTTTGTCAACCATGTTTTTTATCTATCTTTCTTTATAGACGACGCGAACAATAAATCCCTCTGATAATTCTTATATTTTCCTGGTATTTTATCTAAAATTAAAAATTGTCGCATCGGACTGTAATGCAAACAGGAAAATGGAAATAATTAAGAAAATAAGAGACATTACAGCCTTCTTTTAAATTCCTAAAATATTATGAAAAAAAATTAAAAACCAATTCACCAATATAGATTATTTACAATTCCATGAAATCTATAATCAAAATAACGGCATTGTCTGGTTACTACACAAAGAATATAACTTTTTTTTAATTAACGATGACTACAATACAGCGTAAACGCGACAGAAATTTTTCAGTGAAGGCATCGGGTTATTGATTGACGGAGCTAATGCGTTCTGATTGGTCCAGAAGTTATTGCCCCGCTTATGTTTAGGGAAACAGGGAAATGGGCGCTATGAATCCGGACAAAGTCGGCGAAATATTTACATAGTAAAGGGGTTTATCCTAAAAAGAGTTGTACGTATTTGTGCTCGAATATGTATTGGTTTTGCTGGTTAGTGTGATCTTGCCTAGTTGAAGATTTCCTTCGTTTTATTTAGCTTCATTTTATTATACGACATTTATAATTTATGCTAACCGGCGTTTACGGCAATTTTTAGGCGACTGATTTTTCAATTTATTTCATTTTGCAGAGAAAACTTACAGCTTTATAAACAGTATAGAAATTACATACTTAAAAGCTAATGACAAGTTTTTACATTGCTATATGTAAAAACTTGTCATTTGCAGAATAAGATAACACTTACCTAAAAATAGATTTAAATTTAGAATACGACTGAATATAATAGTATTTCCCACAGTTATGGAATGCCTTTATAATAATAATAATGTTTATTTCAGACTCGAAATATGCTTATAAGCTTAACAATGCAGACTTAGGTTTTATATTAGTACTGTCAGGTGGGGGCGTGAATAGAGATCCTACGCTTTAGATATTAGTGTTTTTTTTAACTGAACACAAGCATAACATTGATGTTATTACAAATACGATATATCAAGCATCCTTTCAGCCAACGGCTCTGACTCACCACAATAAAAATAGTGGTTTAGACATAATTAATAGATTTCATGCTATAGCATAGCCATAGACAAGAAAAATTACCTAAATATGCAACACATGGATCTGATATTCAACAATATTACTCAGCTCGCCACTGAGTTAGATTAATGTTCCCATTCGTGAAATATCGCCGTTTGCCTTCCCTACTGTTGTTACCAAAAATAACCAATATTTTTTGAAAAATATTGAAGCTTTTAAATAAACTGATTGTTTAGTTATTTCGTTTTTGATTATTCATACACATAACCTTTATGCAGACTCTTACTCTATACGAGTATGTTACGTTTAAATTTAATTTACATTCAAATAACAAAAATGGTAACAAACATTTGATAAGCAAATATATTATGGTACCCAGTGGTTATAACATCATTAAGAGGTCATTTATTGACGGACTGGGAGGGATCGGTTCTAATCACAAAATGATCTGAATCCTCTCTAGGCAAAACAAAGGTCTGCAAAGGGCGAGCGGTTTCCGGGAGGAGCGCGCAGTATCGAATCCCACCCCTCGACCACAGAGTATGAGGACAGATATGACTAAGTAAAGTTAAGAAAAGCGAGTACTTTTAAATAATATATACAGACTTTGACAAATTTTTAAATAAATAATTCCTAGATATGTCTAGTTTTCCTGAGAGGCCCTTTAAAAGATTTTTTAAATAGTGGTAGACCGGCAGTATTTTCTAATGACCTTCACATATCACAAAATGTCACAAAATGAAGAGATTGCTAATTTTGTAGATGACCACTCCTATTTTTCGTTACTCCATATTTATTTCATTTATTTTTCACTGAAAATCACTGTATTTAAGCCATACATAAAAGGCTTCAACAACTTTTCCATAGATGAATGTTTCGATTGCTTGCTCTATATGCTTAACAGAAATTTGTATAATATTTTCGGATCAGCCTAAAAAGCCTATGAAGACTTCTTTGATATTTGAAACGTACATCACACCTGATTTAAGGCTTTTCTTTGCCAGCATGACGCAGGGAGCCTTCAGTGGTCAGTGTTCTACGCGTCGCGGAGGCACACACACGTTAACATAAACTTATTAAAACATACCATGCTAGCTTAATTGTGTTTGCTAGTATGTACGTGGAAGGTTAGGTGACATACGTATATATCAGGTAAGCAATAACGCTTTATTATCTCTATGGTAAAGAATGAAATATCGCACTGCCTTGTTTTTGGAAACATTTGACACAAGGGAATTACCCTTTTTGTATGAAATTACGAATGTGTGAGAAAAACATATATTTTCTTATTTTATAATGAACGTATTTTTTTTTTAAACTACAAGATACGCAAGCTAGCATTGAAAAGTTTTGTAAATATTTGTTTTAATTTAATTAATTCACTTATAACATATATATAAGTCTATGTTCAAATAACATTTTGGAAGAATTTATTTCTATTTTTAAAAGTATTAAACCTCAACAAGTACATTACAATAACGATGTACTAACTCTATTTATAAACGGATCGATTCGTTTGTTATCCCAAGTAGGGTTGATATAGCCTTTACATTCCACATTACATGTTATAATACTCTTATTTTATACTATTATAGCAATATATATATATAAATAGGCCTACCCCCGGACGAGGTTATATCCGGGCCGTGGAATAGCTGATAATTTTTTGGGGCATTTATTTAAATAAAGTAGTCATTCCTATTAATTTTACATTACATTGCACGAGATTGCGTTATTATAGGTTTCATTATATTATATGTAGACTGTTATTTCACAAACTGTTAAATCAGATTTATCTATTTTTACCTCTATTATTTACCACCTGTACCAATTTTTATACAGTACTCTACTATTATATCCCTTTTTTCCTTATCAGCTAATACTTTATTTATGTTATGTCTGTCAATTCTATCTTTTTTAATTGTGTCTCCAGTTTAAAGCAATATATATTTAGGATATAATAATTAAAACTGATATCTAATATTATTATTGTGTTTTCATCTTAATTCTGTAAAATTATTATTATATTGTATAATTACCTATCTATAGTATTAAATACTCATGTAATATTAAACAAAAAAATATAATATTTGCCACACTTACGATTTATACTGTTTAAGAAGATCTAATTTTAATCAATTCTCTTATCTATTACATTTAGATATAACTTTATACAATTCCCCTTATAAAGAGATTTGCAAAGACGCTTCATTAAGCACAATGCGATTATGCGGCACTCCAGTTGCTCATTATTGAATTAACCGTCAACCACATACAAATATTTTATTTTAAACAACAAAATAAAATATGCCACAAACTACATATAATAATATTTTTTATTATAAGTCCTAATTACTTGATTGTAGGTACAAAGTGTATGAAGTTCTTACAAGTATAACACTCATTTTTAATTACATAATGAGTATTTGACGTTTAAAAGTTTAGTTGGCCATCTGAGACGATAAATAAAAATTTATTTATTAAATTATATGAGATTTAAGTTTTTGTGATATAGTATAACAACTAAAATTAACTTTGAGCGTTTTATATTACCGTAGTTATATCGTATATCCTTAATTAAAATCTGCTTTGTTCATCGATTAACGCTTTATTATATTTCAATCATTTTATGATTATTATTAAAATTTTAATTCTTTATAACTAAAGTCGAAATGACATATTAAAAAAATATGTTTCAGTTCCATTACCTTATAAAATTTTATATACTTACTCCGCTGTTATAACCCAAAACTTAGCCTCGGAGACTAGAGAATAATATGATTAAATATATTTACATATATGAAAAATTTTAACAACCATGATCATTGGATAAGTAATTTTTTTATTATTTTTTTTCAGAGCAGCGTGCGCTGATGTCTATGCGTGAATGTATATAATTTTATTTGATTAGAACACAAAAGAACTGTTGCGTTCAATTCAAAAACTTGAATGAAGCAATTTTCACATAAATTACACCAACGAAAGCAATTATAACGAGTTAGAGACTCGGTTTCGAGTGTACAATTACCGTTCGGGCGTTTAATAATGCACAGCTTTGACTGGTCAGTGAAATTACTTGGTGTATTAATGGTTAACGATGAATTGAACTATTCAATAGTTCATTGGAATCAAATAAGTGCCCAATGAAACAGCAAGTGAGGTGTAAATTTGGGTTTTAGACTGATTATCTCGTAAAAATCAATCTCGTTATAATCGATCTAGTAACCAAATACATGAACATAAGTATATTTTTGTTTGTTTTCATAAACTATTCTGTTTTTAAATTAAAAATTATTTTGGTCCATTATCAAGGTACTTCACTGCGTAGACCCCGTATTGACGTAGCTCTACGATGTAGTCAACTATTTGCGGCATGTAGCAAAACTATTTACACTGTAGAACTACGCTTCGTTCAATTGTAAGGATAATTTTGATACTTGCTACCGAAAAGTAATGTTCTAATAAAGTTGCCATATAGAATGTTGTTATATTTTATAACTATTTATGACATTTTTGTAGGATTATGACATTATACTGTTCTTATATATCAAACATATGAAGCAAATGGATTGAAAATGTATATTTATCAAAGAGTTTTTATAAACGATCAATCAATGCATTTCAATGTTCAATGTTTTTCAATGCGAACGATTTGCGAGAAAATTACAGAAAAAAACATATTCGGCGCTCTGCGATTTAATCTGCATAAAAACTGATGACAAAAACTATCTGGTTTCGTAAATTTGTTTCGTTTTATAGACGGAATAATTAAATTGCTTTTAATAACTCGATTATAACATAATTTATTTTTCCTTTAAAAGTTTCCTTTGTCTACACGCTTCAAGGCTATCATATTCTACGTAGAGTATTATTGAATTCATATAACAGTGGAAAATTAAAGGGTTGGTGATTATTTTCCAATAATTTAGACATACTTTTTAGTTTATTTTTATATTATAGATATTTTGGTACAAATTTATTTTAACATTTACTATGGGCAACGTAAACTCAAAGTGTCAACTACTATTATATATGACAGAATTTTTAAACGGAAGCACACAAGAATAAATTTAAGATATTGCTAATTTGTGTAAATTGTAACGTGTGTAAAGTCTACTCGAGCCGAGGTATCTCGCGTATTTATTGAAGTGTTCTGAAATTACAGCGTCGATGGAGTGGCGCCCTCTATAACTAATTCAGTTACGGGAATACGTTTGATGTGCTCGTAACTAAGTGTTGGAGTAAAATGTTTATGTGGGATATACCGGGTGTATCTTTCGACAACGCTATGGAAAGCAGTAGTATATAATTGACAGTAATTATTTTTTATTAATAAATTTTAAAAATAGATAACATATTTTTTCAATAATGAATTTGTTATTAGAACTATTCATGTTGTTTTTATTTTTGGGAGTTGCTTTCGTTATTTGTATTTAAAGCGAATTATACTCTGTATTATTAGATAGTTTAAGTACAAAATATTCCAGCCTTTAAACTAAAAATTTACAATGTTATCGAGCTATCAAGTTGCAACAAAGTTTGTCGGAAACAAAGGAGCGCTATATACGAGTATATAAGTGTTTTATATGTAACTATGTCATCATGCAGTGTGGTTGAGGAACTTACCGCTCATTACGCTCGTGTAACCGCCATTTTGTTCTTGGTTTGCAATCATGGTTTGACCTACTATAGTTATATAGATAAGATTATATATAATCGCTTTGTTTTGTTAGAATCGTTCGTAGGTCGCGTTATATTGAAAGGTATTCTGAAACAAAATACTGAGTTTTGAGATTGTTTACATGGCATAATTGTACATTTTAATTTAAAATTATCCTGTTTAAATTTATTTATTATTATTAAGACAACTTACAACACGCCAAAACATTGTTAAATTACTTCTCGGAAGGTTGCAGTATAAAAAATATTTTTAATACTTTCACAAGAAATCGTGAAAATCTTAGTAAATGTTTGGAAAAACCGATAATTTACATATACGAAAAGGAAGCAAACCATTTATTATATGTCTGAAGAACAGTGGTTTTTAAATAAGATATACGCACTGTATACCTAAAAATGTTATATAACATACATCTACATGACGGATGAAATATCTAATTATTTAAAAAAACAATATTTAAACGTTTTCTTTTCTGATAATAGTCATATGGCGAAATCAACGAGCCATCGTTTCAGCCCTACGGTTGATGTTCGCAATGAGAGCCCTCTAGTGAAGAGGTCCTGCCATTCTCCGCCAGTTTGCAACCACTCGACCTCACCACCGAATTAAAAACTAGAACCTCTTTTCTCGTAATTAAGCTCCATTGTTTATGGCCATTTTACTCTGAATATTATGTGCATTCAAATTTGGAATGCGTAGAAAAATAGAACGTTTAATGAGCTTGTGACATAGTCGTGTACATTTTGGTTAAGCCATTGTATTTATAAGTACTGTGGCCGTTGATGAACTTGCTTGGAACTGCAGCTGTCTGTGGGAACCTAGTTTTCTTATTAGATGTAAAGTTAGTTTGCCCCACTGAATATTACTTGGACTTTAAGCAATCAGACTTTAAACTACAATGACATTAATTATAATTCTCATTTCAAACCCCTCTCTAGACACATAGAAAGGATTTCTTTGCTACGCAGTTAAATGATTTAACATTTTAGTTATCCATCATCCGACTGCTGAGTATCACGCGTTTTGCGTTAAAAAAGTTCCACCTCCTTTGTTTTTTTCAATATTAATAATAAAACAGTAAGGGAATGCGTAACATGTATAAAATCTTTTTAAGTATCGGCAATCTGACTCGTATTTTTGAATTCTCATTGAAAAAAATCTAACTAATTATATACCTGTATTCCACTTTTAGTTATAGAGTATATCGGAGTTTATAAACTAATAAAACTTGATATTTCCTTAAACAAATTCCTTTATGAAAGGATTCCCCACCGTTTCCTACAATATTTCCGAGCTTTGTTTGTCGTCTGAGAGTCAGTGGCGACCGCTTTTATGCGAAACTAATAATCTTAATTAAAACGCGATTTTGTACGATCTCTTGGAACTTTTAATAATTTTATTATATAATAATGCTATAAATTTAAAAATTCTATATGTTTAACAATATTTAAAAAAATATGCAATTTGATTTTCAAGGTTGAATCGTGAGGTTTTATAATCACCGTTGTTCATTTATTTATGTCGTGCCCTACCTCTTAGGCAATTATTTTTGCTTTTTTTGCTGCAAATAAGTATGAATAAATACATGTTTAAATATTCGGGTTAAAACAAACCAAAACCTCACTTGAAACTACGGCATGGACCTTTTCCTAGCGACTTCACAAATTGATCTCCTTTCAAAATCGAGTTTGAAATTTATTGAAGACATCAAAAACATCACAAGATTCCATCTATACAAGATGCTGAAAAGGTATCCAGACAAGTATTTCCGTTTTAGAACACAACTTTTTGCTAAACGAGGCTCATGAAAAACTTTGCCTGCAATTTGTGAGCTATGAATTGAATGAAAATACTTAGCTTTACAAAAATTTTAAGGGTATGTTTTTATTATGTCTGGCATATCTATTGTTCTTATTTATCACGGTATAAGTAATTTATGTTGTTTAAATCTTGATTAGGAATGAGGAAGAGCTATATAATTATAATAAATAGAAGTTGTTCGGATTGTAGCAGAATTCTATCATCAGACATCGAGTCAGAATTGTCAGTTCTACCCACATCATTTTATCCGCCATTCCGCAACTGAGCGCTTCCCTTCAAGAGTAACACCATTTCTATGTGGAACCAACTGCTAATAGAGGCATTTCTGAACCAATACGACCTAGCGACCTCCAAAAAACAGCGTCCATGTAAATGTGCCCCCTTTTTTTATAGAAGAGTCTGTGTAATGTAAATAATACATACATAAACTTTTACAAAAATTTATAAAGGATGTAATAAGTATTCCGAACAAAATATTCATTAAATTAAAAATACAATTTCTTCCTCCAAGAGCATTTTATTGCCGACCGTAAAAATGTCGTAATAAAACCGCTTCAGTGATATTTTAAAGAAAATTCAACGTTTCTTTATACACTGAGCTGTGATAGTTAAGTGTAATGTGGTATTTTTTATTTCTATGTAATGACAATTCTACTACAAAATATTACTATTTTTACCCAAACATATATTATACATAAATAGGTTAAGAAATATCAGTCTTATACGCTATGTAGTTTCACGCGCCAAAGTCACGCTAAAATAGCATTTGAATTATAATCAGGTAGAAATCTTTCTATCCTTAAACAAGGTTTAATATAACTATAGTGGAACAATGCGCAGTTTATGTATTCCATGTATAGAAGAACAAGGGCGCTCTCATTGTAGCGGTCAACAAGCCCACTCCATATTTAACTCTTAATATTTCAAGAAATATTATTGTTTGAAACTGAAATAAACCTAGAACAAATTATACTTGTACTATTCATAAATTACTGGACATTTTCGTTCTGCCATATTTTTACTAAAGGAAATCGAAATAGCTATCTTAATATAAAAAGCCAATCTAATTTCTAAAAAGAGGCAAAGACGCTTCTGATATTGATTTGATCAAACATCAAATTTAATGTCAATGCAAATGTTCAGCTCGCTTGAGGTAATCAAGTTAGATAAATAGCGATATTCTTAATTAGCTCTTGTCTATTTCAAACATGCGAACGAACTGTTTGCTTCTCGTCCTCTAAAAGCCTGTACTTTTCAACACGTATTTGCCACATCTAAAAGAAAAATAATCATAATAAAATATCCATAATTAAATGGTTCAAAACTGTTAACTCTATACGTAATACATACTAAATTGTAACAAAGTTGTAAACTTAGGGGTTCAAATTTTATCTATTAAACCAAACATGGGATATAACCTCCTTCAGCAATGCATGCATTATAAATTTAAAGTTAAGGTGTAAATTGTTAGAATTACCAGGAAATGTTGAACAATATCAATTCTGAAACGGTCGGTGTTTTGGGAGGCATAGTTTGTCAGCGGAAGAATGATTTGACGTAAACTATGCTTATACGTAACTATGCTATATCCAGTAGGCTCAAAGAACATATTGCAGACATAAGACAAAGACGACACATAAAATCAGCAGTCTGTGAACACACATTAGATAGACCTAATCACTCCATACGCTTCGACCAACCCGTACTTGTGAAAGAATAAAGATTCTTCCCAAGATTGTTACAAGAAGCAATTGAAATCAAAAAACACCCTAATTTCAATAGAGAAGACGGCTTAAAATTATCAAACACCTGGGATTCAATAATATCTAAACTAAAATCTCATGATCAATCCGGGAAAATGGAAGATGTGAGTGTGTGCGGGAAAATGTGAACCAGTTTTGAAAAATTTAAAATAATGCAATATACTTAAATTTTGTAAAAATACATAACTTAATCCGTTAACAAAGTGTTTTTCTTTAAAAATGTGTTATAATTTCGTGTTTCATACAAAATTCTGAAATTAAATGTGTGTGTGTAGTGCGTAATTATAACGATCATAAACGCATAAACTCATCTCATATTTATGACGTAGTAAATTTTATCGTTTATCTGGTCGGGTGATTTCCATCTGGTTCGGTGAGCTTCCTGTTACTACAAGTTTTCCGGCTTTCTTCACCTCGTCTGCAAGGTTTGTTTAGGACAATTCCACTTTTATAGAGGATACCAATCAAGCGGTTGCATCGAGATGTGTTTCAAAGTCATATACATACTACGTACTATAATACGTAACAATAGCACACGTTTATTGGAAATTATTTTGTTTCTAAAACGGTGTTCTTGTTCTCAGTTCTTATAGATTTCATTTAATTGTATACACTCAAATTTATTCCACTATATAGGTAGTTCACACAATGCTCCAGGGCTATAAGACGGTCAGAAAAGTAATCTTGTTTCTTGAGGCACATATTTCAGCAATGGTCAAGCAAGTATAATGTGGACGTAAATAACAAAAGTGTACTATCTTTTAACCTACCAAGTAGCATTAACTGACATTCAATTGTTTCCTCCTTACACGTAATGTTTATAAACTATTGCCTCCACCCATCTGATTCATCCTTCTTGGAAATTACCATAATAATAAATCATAAAACGTAAATTTTACGTTTAGTTTATTCAGCAACATTGAACTCTCAACTGAATGCTCTCCTAAATTTACTCGAGTTACATTGGTGATCCGACCTAATTTCTTCCTAGATCATTACAAAGTTGGTATAATAATAAAAAACAACGTATCTAGTACAATTATTTGAACCTTCATTGTATTCCCGTATGCATTGAATTCTCATTTCCGGGCTTACGGCATTGCATGGATTATTGAAATCCAGATACTACAAATGAGCTTGGAATTACGCCAGTGCATAAAAGAACCAATTGTTCTGAATTCTATGCAGCACTGGATACACCGGTAAATTGATGGATTTATGAGTGCTCTTTTAAAATAACGGAACAAATAATCTAAATAATAAATTACGCGATCTTATTTTTTATGCGACGTTGTCTTTTCTAAATGCTTGCAAGATATAAGTAGGTTTGAAAGATTACATGTATTGAGAGGTTGATGAGTTTTGTAGAGTTGCGCAATGATATATTTTATATAATATAATAGCAAGGATAAATGGGTGCTAAGTTAAATCTTATTATAATAAAATATCAATTATATATCCTATCAATTGAACAATATTTAATAGTTCTCGATAAACATTTTTTCCTAACAATACATAACATCACACGAGTGTCACATAATATTATATATTATTCATATCATAATGGAGAGAGACAATATCATACAGATACGGAAGTCTAATCCATTTCATTCCCCTATGTAATGAAATACGTCTAGATCATCAACCTGTGCTATTGATTCCAGGCGACTGCCAGGCAAACATATGAATATGTATATGTGAGGGTCAGTGACATTGTTTCGTGGCAAATAGCGGTTGTGAAATAGACATTACTTTTTATGATTTTAGTGATTTATGGTAGGATAATATAGTCAGTATCTCTGTGTGTGGCTGGTACTTCTGTTGACCCCATATAAGTGCAACTGAGTCCAATCTGTCACTTTAGGCAGCAAATCCATTGTGGTCATAACTTTGGTGCCGCACGATTATATTAAAACCATACCAGTGGCAGCAGCACACGCTGAATTGTCAGAGTGATTGTTAACGAAAGACGAAACGATCGCGCGTGTTCTGTTGTTATTCATTTCGTCTATTCTAAATCATCGTTTTGTCTAACCATAGTCGTACAGTTTTATATCACATCATTTTTTTATTTGCACCCACTGTCAAGAAGACTCGAAAGTGTGTACGTCTAAAATCGCAATTGACCACAAATAATTGTATTGATAACCAATATACAACTCAGATAGTGACTGATCCTATTCATTATGATTCATGTTCAATTAGAAAATGAAGTGCAGCTTCGGTGAGAAAGGCTCAAAGGCATCAATAGGTTCGTCAAGCCCTCAATAGGGCGGATGTTGTTTCGCCAACAGCTAAAGAGAAATCGAGCATCGTTGAACTCACTGACTTCATTGCATCGATGAGATGATGACGTGATTTAGTAAAGAACGTATGACTTTTTCGTATACAATATTAAAATATACAAGTTTGTTATAGTAGTCTTGTCATATTTCAGCATCAATTTCATAGTACATTCTCCTGATAATCGATTAGTCTTGAAACTTTAAACTAAAATTTTGCTTTTTGAATAATAATTCTCTTGTGAGATGCACCTAAGACAACGACAGCTGAGTGGAGATGTCTGGAATACTTTGGCATTGGCATGCTTTAAAATATCGTTCTTTTAATTATTATTTTATATTCTGGCATTGTGAGATACGGTCAGGGGAGCACTTATTTTATACAAAATACATTAAGTTATTCAAACAAATAAAGTTTTTTGTAATTAATGGAAATAGGCGGTACTTTGCGGAAGTCAATAGTACAAAACCCTAATAGACCAATATACAAGCAATATGTACATACGTCTCAACTCAGTTCTCATCGAACGATGTTCGTACAGACAAAATCCTGAAAATGCTCCGGTGTCGGGGCGAAACATACGTCGAGTGGTTGTGGGTCTATTAGGGTTTTGTTAAGCTTTTTATTCAATAGTTAGAAATAATCCTTGTGAACTCTGAATGTGTCAGGAAATAGGGCAACATTATTAAGTGTGCACAATGCACGCGACACTCGCGCTTCCCCGGGTAAGATACCCGCGGAATAGCCAGCTCTAAATCCGTCCCTCTCGCCTGAACGTGAGAATTTTAAACGAAAACTGAACGATTTCGTTTAATTCCGATTAGTCAAATACGCCAGCGTCAATGTTTCAAATGGCCAATGAACAAGCATTTCTCTTTCGAGTTCCTATTCCAATTCCTGGTTCGTTGCATCGTTAAACATACGTATTTCCTACTATAGATATTGGTAAAGGTTGCATTTAAAATTGAACGTTTACAATCTATTTAACTTTAATTTTACTGCGGAGTCGCCCATTTTAATTAAAATTCCCGGTAAAAAATAAGATAATAAGACTGGTTACGCGCAAGTTCATTTGATCGCGTTTAAATTTAAAATTTATTGTATTAATAAATGATATTTATTAAATATACACAAAATATGTAAATGTAACTAAAAAGGTAAAGGAAAATTGTTAATGTATTTATTGTACGTATTGCAATTGTATTTGTAAAACTATAAAAGTAAATTGTAAATTGCCAAAATGTAGGATCAAATATGAACTTATAGAAAAGAATGAAAAGTTAAATTAAAACGAACTCAAAATGTATTTAAGGAATAAATGTAAAATAAATTTAACACTATGGATATGCTTTAAAATAAGAAAAAAAAACACTGAAAAGATTACAAATTGTACATTTTTAACGAATAAAGACAACTTAGGTCCTTGATAGGCAAATGTCAAGGGTGGGTTCGTTCGTTCGTTCGGTGCGTATTACCTTTAAACATTTATATGTAATGTAATGCGACTTTTTACATGTATTTAAGTTATATTTTTGTTATCACTTTGTTAACCCACTTCGACGGACAGATTTATTCAATATCTATCACTTCTATGTGTTTGGTTCTGGTCTTGTGAAATACATTTTTATAATATTGAAAACCTCTTTATTAAATCAAAAAGTCGCTATCAAAAACAAACCTATTTCTTTAATTTTAACCAGTGGTATCTGAGATAAGAGCGTCCAGCCGAACTCATAGATTCAACGATTACGTTTCATTTAATCATTAAACAAGTGACCTGGGAATCAGTTGGAACAATATTTATTTTTAGGCGAATAAACCTCCTAATTGCGAACAATAATTGTTAAAATAAACATTAATGTTATCTGACCCGATGCTGTGTTGGCCGTTTATACTATAAAAAAACAATAAGTTTTGCTCGTCATCGATTTAATTAAATCTTTAATAATATAAAAGAGTTCATGCATTATCAATATGTGGTCTGTTTCATCTGTCGAATAAATAATAAATTGAAAAACATTTGTTTTACCATTTTAAACTCGAGCTAATATATTATATAGCGGATAGTCACGAAAGCACTAAATTCTAATATAGGACCCTAAATGTGATTTACTCAATCGGTGTAAATTAAATTAGGACATTGGTCTATACAAAATGTGATACATTTGCTTTTGTTTCTTTTATGCGTCGAAAGAATAATGCGGTGGTATTTTCTGAGGACCGTGACTTTATTTTTATACGCAAATGAACTTGGTGGACTTAGCGCATACACGCTTGTTCCCAAAGTAATGCGGTTGTAGTACTACACATCGAAGAGAACATTATGTATATTTTATTCGAATACTTAGTTCTTTTTGAATATTTATTGTTTATTAAAATATTTAAAAGTATATAAAATTCAATCTAAAAAATCTGTTGTTTGGCAAATCAATGTTTTAATATCGGATTAATTATTTGCAATATACAGCGTATTATTTCAACGGATTATACAAAATGCCACCGCAAACGTGACGATTTAACAAAAACAGGATTTTCCAGTAACATCCAGCCAGCTACGTGAATTTAATTAAAAGCAAACATTGTCACTGCGATGTCTACACTGCTTTAATTTTTCGACTGTTTTTCATTTGACTTTTCCAGTTGACATTTTGTAGACAACAATGCTGGCTTTGTTCTCAAAGAGATTTAATTATATTCCTGTTTTATTTATGTGACTATACATCGCTAGTTCTAAGTCGTAATTCAAAAATTCGCTTAGTAACAATGAACTTCTACTACATATTTGAAAATATCACAGAATTATTGTCACTTATAATGCTAATACCTTTCAATAACGCCATCAAAGAGGGTTTAATGTCAAAAAAGCCGTTTTGTCTTTATTTTGCATTCCAATAGTGAATAGCTATCACGTAGCTGAATGCTCCTCGATTCTCTACACTGACAGTATTGCAATTCTAAATTTTCCAATATTCCAGATATTCGAAGCTAGTGAATTTATGTTCGACCTGAACTACAAAATGAAAGGCGCTTCATCGCCCGTCTATTGATTTTCCTCTCTTATAAATATGAGTAATTGGCAATTTTATTATTAACCGAGTTAGACACATCAGTAAGCATAAAGTCTATATACTTATATTGATAGATATATTTGCATCAAGTCTGGATGCCCTCTAGCCCGCTTTTGGGAACTAGGACCTTAAGTCAAATTGTTTATTATTTGGTCAGTTTTTTTAATTTCTGTTAGTACTCACATACACAGTACACTTTCCAACTCATGTCAGATTTATAATCACAACTTTCGAAACTATTAATTGAAGGAACATTAGCGAAGACCGTTAAGAAGTAACCTCTATATTCCATTACATAAACGAAGGGACGTTTGTCGTAAATAATATTAACGATGAGGCCGCAGTAAAATTTAACGTCTATCGTCGAAGGAAATTAATTCGGAAACTATTATTATACGTTGGTAGATTGACTGTCGTTATTTTTTCAATTGTTCATATGATAATACTTAAATGATCCTAATCCTTGGGATTGATTTGCTCCAGTTCAAACAATTTGTATTAAAAACTTGGCGATTGAAAAGAGTGGCGGAAAGTTTGTTGCCAGTTCTTCTTACCCGCTCTACGCCCTTGACTTGCGAACTGGTGGTAAATGTAAATTTACGATTTATTTGTTTAATTATGATTAATTTGTTTATCTTGACGTTCATAAGTGTACATGTTTACCTAAATTAATAAAGATATTTTGATTTGATTTGATTTGATAAGGGCAAAATCTTCAACATAAATATTAAAAAATGTTCACAAGTTCGTTTTGTGCTCTTATAAAATATGGGTATTATTTTCATATATTTATGTATTTACACGCTATCAATAAAACAGGATTTTAGTGATCTAATAATGTGACGAGTAAACAGACGCGCAATACGAATGTAATTGACTGTAGCGTCGATTCAATTTGAGTAATTGAGCACAAAACGATTGACTTTAGTCGATCTGATTTGAGTGGTTTAAATTCATTTCAATTTTTTTTACAAAAAAATAGAATTTTATAGGGTATATGTGTTTTAACTTTTACTTTTGAAATCTGGTATTACGGAAAATTTCAAATGATTATGATGAGATTTTAATACTACCATAAAGAAAACACACTGTACTATTTTAGATATGTTTTAATATCCTAATTATCTCTATCGTGTATTACAGTGTGTTCTGTAGATAGTTGCGTGAACCATCTTGCAGGAGATTTGATTGCTTTAATTAAACTTCTTTGAATGTGTGCCAAGCCATTGCGTATAGTTACGAGAGATTTGAGTTACTAATGCGAAAGTTTGAGAGACTTACGGCAAGTTCTGGAAGTAGTGCCATTTTTATGATCAACTGATGTTATAGTTAACCAAGATGTCCAATCAAATCGAGTTGCTGCAACGTTGATTAGACTAAAACTTTAATCATCACAATTGATTAGCAAATTTTAACTTTGGCCAGCTTTCACAAATTGTGAATCGTGTATAAAATGAACACAACTTTACTGAAATTAGCTTATTCCTATTGGAATTTCCTTATACATTATATACAAGTACACGCCATCAGAGTTAAGAATAACGATCAGAAAATAGACTACTAAGATTAAAAAAAAATCTTATAAGTAAACCTAAGTACAACTATCTACACTACATTAAGCAAAACTGAACATCCATAGTTTAATCGTGAGCAGAACAAGTTCCAAGCAATTTAGTTTTACGCTCCGCGCTATCTCGAAGCATTAATAGTTACGTGCAGTGAGTTTCCAGTTCGTATGTACCCCGTGCACACATTTCCATTTTTATCGTGGCATTTTAAGCACTTATGTACGTTGTTTTAGCATAGTCAATGTAAGTTATATTGACTTGCTTAAAATGAGCCCTTTACCTTCGAGGTATTCTTCAGAAGGCTAATTCTCCCTACTAGTCGATTTTTACGGTCGGCCCCCCCCCCGCCCCTTCGGGTTTTTGGAAAAAATTTTCCAAAAGGGGGGAAAAATTGGGGAATTCCATTGTGACTCGGGGGTTTTCATGTACGTCAGAAAGGAGCTGTTCTCTTCTATCATCTGGAAGGTAAGACTAAGTTGGTCTCCAAGAAACTTGGTGTGTTCATCAAGGCGAGATGGTATTTCAGTGCCAGTTTCTTCCTCTTGATCACATTCAGTGAAGACCAGTTACTTTCCTTTTGCGCTACGCTCTCTGCATCTTCTATGGAGAGTGTTTGTTGGAGTTTGACCTGTAACTGAATTCTATGATCGGCCATCTAGCAATTTTTTTTTTTTTTACCATTTAATACAACTATAAAAAACAAATATATTTGTCAGGTACCAAAAAAACCACATGCACCTGCAGAGCCATACGCGATATTTAATACGATATTCCAGTCTTCGATTTCCGACTATGTTTCACTATCTGGAACCAGGTATCAAAAGCGGCCACTAGATACCTTCAATTAAAAAGAATAATGTTATTTGAAAGGTTGGCAACGTACTTGCGATCCCTGTGGCCGTGTGTACATGAGTGGCGCTATCACCGTTTGCTCTCTATCTTATACTTAAAAGGAATATTTAGGATTAACAATTATTTCAGCCTGATTTAGACAAAAATCATTAAAAAGTAGAACACTTCTAACATCGTTTGAATCAGGTTTAGATAAGATCTAATTATTATTCATCCGTAACATCAAATTTAATTTAAATAGTCACAAAGAAAAAGCCAATAATCTGAAATGACCCCATTCTGTCCCAAAAAGATAAAGCTTATCGATATAACAACGTGTGACCTTTCTTAGGGTTCGTAATATTGAGGCATTTCATCAGATGTAATGGTGACAACAGTTCAGAAAATACTAATTTTTCTTGTTGACTTATTTGAAAAGAAAAAAAGATTGTTTCCCTAAGGTTGAAATAATTTAATGTTGTTTCTAAAGTTTTATTACTAAGGAACAAACAAAACCAATTTTTTCTTAAAGATGTCGACTTAATGTCTAAAAATATCAAGGAATAAGCTAGTGATGTTAAGTTATAGTAAAGCAAATGTGTACATTGTACAAAGTACACCTATAAAAGCTATATTCAGTCTTCCCTCAGAAACAATCTTCCACGTGGCCAAGACTCTTTGGATAATGAGTCTTCTGACCCCATTCATGTTTCAACTCATTATGGAAAGACAAATGATCCTTGCTATATATTTTCACCTTTTACAATTCTTATTTTAAATTTTCTGTTTACATTAGTTTAGTATCTGAGTACATTAGGGTTGAGCTATTGCATCATTTGGCGTAGGTAGGTATTCTACGAGACTATGGGTATTTCCCCGGTCGTGCTGGGGACATGCCCTCAATGACTACGGTTATTTCATCAGGGTTACTTCCTTATATATTTTTCGGCATGGGACGTAACGACACTACTGGGTCGTCAGTTCGAAATAATAGAATCTACGTGGCATCAAGTATATCAAATCATTAGTCGCTGACATGATGATAAGACTACAACTTAGTCAGTTTTTGAATGAATGCAACATTGATTCAAGCAATACCGTTTAAACATGTTGAATATTGTTGAAATTTCGATATATAAAACCAAAAAGCGAATTTATTCTACGTTTTCTGATCTGACATACCCATCAACTTTTAGCAGTTATTTTTAATTATGATACGTTATAGAAAACGAGAAGAATATCAGCCCCCCCCCCCGGCCTATTCAAAACTCTTAATGTGACAGGAATAATACACTGATTATCTTAACATAAGCATGAAGTATATTTTTAGAAATATATATTTTCATAGATCACAATAATAGTGAGCAAGGAACGAATGGAATACATTCTAAAAGCTCATTAAAACCTTTTTCTATTTATATATTTTATTACTTATATCTATCCATGTTTACTAAGCTAATGCTTCCGATAATAGTAAGTATTTTGTTAGACAAAACATTCTCATGGAGGCTAAATCAGTACTTATTATTGTGCATAATAGCAGGACATATTTCAAACTCAGCCGGTTAGTTCCCAGGTATTATAGCTATGTATATCATATGGGTAATTAGGCAATTTTTATTTACGAACTGTATTTAATCAATGTGAGTAGTTCGTTAATAAAAATCATAACACTAACCAACCAAATGATAATCACACAAATGTCCGTACTGAAAATTGAACCCGTATTGGGTCTCTCTGTTCCGTGATTCGTCATTACTTTATACTACTTCAATTGTTTGCAAGAATATACTTTGTTTTTCACCCCAAACACTTGTAGGCGTGGCTTCGACTGACCCATTTTACCGTATGGGCGCTTGAATAATCACCATTCCGCTATAGATAGATATGAATAAGGTTCTTTGACGACAGTCGTGCACGTAACAATGTATTTTGCTAGGGTACGGTGTATAATATCTTGTTGTAGACGTGGGAGATTATATACACGATTTTGTTTTCGAGAAATAGCTTTACAAATTATTCAATTGTACTTAACTGAAACTAGTTTTTAGAACTATTGAAAATTCAATAGTTACCACATATGATAAAGTTAATTAAAATCATGAATAAAGTTATTCTTGTAGTCTTCATCATTTTTTTTTTTTTCAAAAATACACCATTGCAGTTATAAACCTATTTTCAAAAATTAAAAAATATTTTTGTTCCTTCTTAACATATTTTATTGTATTTAGTGTAAGATGAAAATATATAGTACTATATTGTATACTAGCTGTACCAGCGACTTCGTCCGCATGGATTAGGTATAACAACTTAAAAATACTTATTTTAGAAAATTTGTACTGTCTACGTCACTAACTAAATAAACACAAATGTACTTTATTTATAATTATTACTTAAAGACAAAAAAGGAAAGCAGCAAACATGAATCACAATATTTTGAATTAAGATAAGAACAAATTAGGGGAATTATAAAAGACAGGCCCAGTAGAGAGAGTGTGGTGGCATGTCTTGCGCGTAAGCTGCGCGCGGCTTAGATCATCTTGGAACGCGTTACTGGACATTTTATACGTTTTTTATTACGTTATTTTATTTTAACTCTTTATTGGTGTAGTAAATACACATATATCCGTGCAAAGTTCCATCTTTCTAACACTAACCGTTTCGACGCTAGAGTGAGAACGGGCGAATGAACGGACATGACGAAGGGTTCCTTTACGTAGACTGCGGAACCCTAATAAAAGGTAGCCTAAGTGATTCCTTATTACATCAGCTACCAATCAAACAAAGTCCCGTCAAAATCGGTCCAGCCATTCCAGAGATTAGCCGGAACAGACAGATAGACAGACAAAAATTAAAAAAAATGTCATTTTGGTGTATGTATCGTACATATATTCATATGCATGTAGTAAAAAACGGTTATTTCAATATTAAAAACAGACACTCCAATTTTATATATTAGTAGAGATTATTACGGTATACTTGGGGACAATTTTTTTAAGTAATAAGAAGACGGTAATAAAAAATATAACTTACGAATTGGTTGGTCTAACATACGGTAACACTGATTAAACCAATCAAAGATCGTTCCTCGCTTTATGAAAGAATTTATAGGAAGATAAAAGAAAGCAGTTTTTTTTTTCATTTCATATTTTCTATAATTCACTAATTGTAATTTCCATCAAAAACCGTAAGTATTGCATAGGTGGCGTAAATAATAGCGTATAAATCTGTAAATGAAAAATATTAGCAAAGGATTGGGACAACAAAAACATAATAATTATCAAGCATTTCGGTAAACAAATTACGCACTCACATCCGCATTATGGGACTACATAAACAATTGATGATGTAACAATACAACTTTTATAGACTTTCGTGCAAATAATCCCAAGTTACTTTGTTTACCTTAAGATATAATAAAAATAAGAGCAGATAATTGCCAATAATAGCAGTACTCGTATTCGTTAAACGTTCTACGAGAAAATCCCATTTAGAGAACAATACAATTTGAACGTAAACTGTTCTATAAATCCAGCTACGGTGTCACGGTTGCTGCTATGTTAAATTCATTGTGAGTTTCACGGGGATGCAAGGAATAATTGGCCTCTATTCTTACATTGTGCCTGAGATTGGTTTTAATAATACACAAGAAACTCTGGACCTACATTTGCTGAATATCCGAGTATTTTAAAACACAATGTTCTTTTGTTCTCTCACGAGGTACAATCGCTTTACCGTTGGCAAAGCTTAAATAGCTTAAGGTGGCAAGAATTTGAATGTTTTCGAGTTCTGATGTTATACATCAAGCACCTTTAAACGTAGCGATTTTCAGGATATTCTTCTATAGGCTTAAGTGTTTAAATAAGTTCAATATATTAACTTCTAGCTGTACTGGCGAACTTCGTACCGCCTTAGCGTAGCTTTGATGCACTATTTTATTTTGTATTATACGTTCTTTATTACGTAATTTTATTTTACTTTTTATTGGCGTAGTAAATACACATATATCTGCATCTCTTTCTAACACTAACCGTTTCGACGCTAGAGTGAGAACGGGCGAATGAACGGACATGACGAAGGGTTCCTTTACGTAGACTGAGGAACCCTAATAAAAGTAGCCTAAGTGACTCCTTATTACATCAGCTACCAATCAAAAAAAGTCCCGTCAAAATCGGTCCAGCCATTCCAGAGATTAGCCGGAACAAACAGACAGACAGACAGACAGACAGACCGACAGACAGACAGACAAAAATATTAAAAAACGTCTTTTTTTTGGTGTATGTATCGTATAAATATTCATATGCATGTAGTAAAAAACGGTTATTCGGTCAATATTAAAAACAGACACTCCAATTTTATATATTAGTATAGATATGGACTTATCACAAGTACATACCTCAGATAGACCATGCCAAAATTTAGCCATAGTTTATTTGTGTTAAGCGAAGTGTGTGTCTTTGCGAATAAATGATCAATTAAAAACTTATAAATAATAATGTATAAATTGAGTAAGTTAGTCTATAAATAACAACAATATCTATTACTAAATATATTAGAAATTATATCGATATAATTGTCGGCAGAATGGCGGGCCAACTGTGGGTGATACTCGTTGCTATAGCGACGGTGGTTGCCGACGAAGCCTCCGACCCTCAAGGACTTCTCGAAACAGCCTCTGGTAAGCATTGTTTGTAACTTGCTATTGATATTCACTATAAAAGCCTTTACAATAAGGACGATTATTTCCATTTCTGATTTTTTATAACTGTTAAACCTTCAACTAATTAAATAAATAATATTCCAAAACTTTTCCTTTTTTTACTCTCGATTTGAAGAATAACATAATTTGAAGTGATATATCCGAATAAAGATCCGAAATAATAAAATCATATCCAATCAATTAAGTTGATTTTGATGGTAAGTTTATTCTCGTAATCAAAACAATTACTTACTAACTCATCAACTACGATTAGTTAATTATCCTTGATTTAGTAGTAAAAAGCAAACGATGTGTAGAGAATCTTCTTTATTTTCGGTGCAATTGATAAGACGAGTTAAGCTTGAAAATTAATATTGAATGAGGATCACATGGATCATCAAACATGCAGAATCGAATTATCACAAAACAAATTTTTACAGTCACACAAGTCAGGTAGTATTATATGATACGTAAGAGTAATATTTACCCTAACAATCAATCGCGTTGAAAACTGTCCGATATAGCTTACAGATGATATATATTCCGACGTAACCGGTAAAAACTTCAAATTATATTCACAGCACATAAAATGATTTTCATGTAACACGAAATTATCTTGGAAATAACATCACAAGGCGCGAGTGAGGGGATGTGATAGGACTTGGCACGAGCCTCGTTACTTTTATTTTCTCGAAAATACTCTTAATATTAAGCACTTGTACTTCACAGTAGCCAATTTATTTAAGAATTCAGCATTGTTACAAGGGAAATATTTCATTTTCTACCTAATTTTATACAAATAGAACATAGAATAACACATATAAATACGAAATATTACTTGTATATTCATTTTTGCATTGTCTCAATCTTTAAACGACAACACTTAATGCTACATAAATTGGATCGAGATTAATATACAAAATGATATCCAGATAAAGTCAAAGTCTTATTTAAGGTATGCCTCATAATAATAGCTACCGGAAATATAATCTATATTCTATACATAGTATAGTAATAAAAAGCTGACGAGTTTTTGCTTGGATGACGGCATTAATCTTAGGATTATTTGATTCCAAATAATAATATCTCTATTTTTTTACTACCTACAAAATGAGGTGATACACTTAAAAACAATACAAACAAAAACATTAAAAGAAGCAATCCCTATAACATACGCTGCCCCTACACATATGTCAGCATTCTAGTCTATTTAACAAGAATATACAAGTCGAATTTACGATATTGAAACTTTAGGATACAGCTAGCGTATAATATACGCAAATTATCCGTGAAAATATATGTATACTTCTCGATGACAAACAGGACACGGGGGTGTAACTCAAGAGAAATTCATTAGAGGGTGCCATCCTCGCGGTGTGAGGTGGATCGTCTTGTCTTTGATGTACACGCTTCGTAACGCTAATATGATTTCCTTGCGATTAAGTTATTTTCTTGTGGAAACTAGAGTTTATAGTTTAATTTTCCAATACAGAGAATTCTCATTTTCCCTTTTCATCTTTGTTAGGGTAATAAAATTGTTTTGTCTACGTGTTGATCATGAACGTTTGCATTAGACTAATAGAGGCCGAGCGTTCGCTCTCTGCATATATTCCAATAGAGTTTTAGTATTATATGTGTTGAAAAAACATATAAAAATGTTGCAAGAACAATCGAGCTATTAAAAGTGCAGGCGCTATTCTTACTTTTCATAAGTTGTTTGTCATTGTGTTTTTTTTGTCATTCGTAAATTACAAGCAAACGAAAAAACATCTAAAGTTTTTCATTTATATTCATTTATGTAACTAAATACAATATGGATAACGGTTCTAGAAAATGACATTTAGACAGCGCAACGTATGATGTCTTTAAAACAGGTCTACGAAAGATAAATCGAAATATATAAATATATACAGAGAAATTTCCGATAGACCGATACGATCAAGTCTCAAGATCGCTACGTGCCCTCCGAGGACGGAGAAGAGTTCATTATAACAGGTTTAGTCTACTGCTAAGTGTAACTTAAGATCAGTTACTTCAACGAAATAGATAAATCAGGATATAAGAATAATTCTGGAAAACTGCAAAAGTATATTTAATTATAATTTACAAGAGCAAAATCAAAAGATTGTCTCTATGATTTATATTACTTACGTTTACAGAATTATATTACTTAAATGGCTGTGCTTTCTATTATCATTGAAGATGCCTTGAAAATATTTCCCCTTTTCTTGTTTTCTGTGTCTTTAAAAACATACATATCATAACTTAAGCATAATAAAATAAAAAAAGGGAAAAGGATACAATCAGTCAAAAATGGAGGAATGAGGAGTGATTTAACTATAAGACAATTACGTGTTTTGTGTATCGCACTTATTTTTCTCTTCCATCGCTGCGTCAAAAAATACATCACTGCTCCGAGTTTCAGTTAGACCAATCTTTTGTTGTCTACACATATGTCCGTATGTTATTTTTAATGTTGACAAGAGATAAATCAAAGTATATAAATATAATTAACGATTTAGGCTTATTTTTGTTTAACGACAGGCTCGTATCAAATGAACTACAAAGGAGATCATTAAATATCTAACTTTAGTGAAGTAAACCTAAAAGCTGGAATAAATTAAGGACATTTATATGCAAAGAGAACACCCGTTTATTATTCCAGTCACATTTCTATAGCATTTATTTCTCGACACTTTTACAGATAAGCGTGTTTTATTTAGCTATGCTAATTATTTGACAAGTCCTAGATTTAATTCCTGCCTTGCGTAAGAAATATATGAAATAATAAATAAATTTAAAAAAAATAATGAATAATACAGGATTTAATTTGAAAAAGAATCTGTATTTTTATTAGTAAAGAGGTATACAAGTTTATTTCCCACCAAAATATTATCTATTATCGTCAATATTTAGGTTACCCGTCTTAACATATCTTGCGTGATAATAGAAGAAAAATAAAACACAACACCGTAATCAGCTTACTACTATCGGATTATAGAGGTGGGCGAATAGGTTAAAATATCAATCGCGGTTTTTTTTTATCATAAGAAACAGAAACACATATTTACACACACAATACAGTCAAAGATATATATAGATTAGTTCTTAAACGCGTTTCACAAATAGAGTGAATATCTAACGGGACACAAACAAGACTTAAACATACAAAACAACATAAACAATATATAAACAATTTAAGTTTAAAAAAAAAATCGCACCTGAATAAAGCTGTGGAGAACGAAACATGTTTACATGTATGAAAAACTCCTTATACATATCCTGTGTAATGGACACAAACCGATATTTGTCCTAGACGACGCGACAGCTCAAATGATTACGATCATAGAGGCTGGAACGTAAAAGTCTAAAAAACTGAGTAGCTCAGGTGAAGCTGATTCACCACTATACACAAAAAAATAAATATAACTATTAGTATATATAAGTAGGTCTTATTTGTCTGTTTTAAGAGAATGTGAATGTTAATTAATTTTTACTATGTGAATTATGGGATTTAACATTGTCATTTTGAATGAAATGTTGCATCATTTAAAAGTATAGAAATCCTTACTCAATTATCAAGCACTCTCGAGGACAATTGCTGTGTGAGTTTTCCCGTTATTTCTAACACAAATCCATGTTAAATGTGAACAAATTTTGGTTGAAAACGTGCCAAATAGATTGTATTTTTAGCAGGTTTTGCGGTTAAGTTTCATCCGTTTGAGGCCTAACAGGAAACCGAGGAAATGAAACGCCAACCGCCTGTCCACAAATCACTTGTGTTTTGAAGAGTTTTAAAATCAATACAATTTTAATTTAATCACATAAAGGGATTATGTTTGAGGTTAATGAGGTTTTATATGTATTTAGAGTGAGGTAAGAATGCACACTCTTCTTACCATCTTTTCTCATACTCTTTTCTACTGGAGGTCAAACTGAATAATGAGTTGTGTTGTTTTTTTAAAATAAAACACAATTGAGCACTTACTCAATGTACTTACCTAAATCGAAAAAGGATTTTTAATTTAGTAAAGTAATAGTTTTTAATTTACAATTAATATATTAATGTTAAAATACATTAATATAATTAATATTTAATTATGTTATTCGTTTGTTTTTGTTTTGTTTTTCACAAAATGAAGTCTCAGTAATTGATTGGATTCCCGTTGTAAGCCTTTGGATGCGGATTCCTAAAGACGGCACCGTTTCAACCTAACTCTTTTGATCACAGCGTATATAAAATTAGAGAGAACACGACAACAGTACTTACGTTAAAAGAGTAATTTTAACAATTTCTAATCCTTTAGGGTAGTAGTAAGATTTCTGCGTGAATAAATATTATTTTTGTTGTTTTTATGTGTCCTTGGTTTTCCAGATGAAAATGAAGCGGTCATCAAAACAAACGATCATGTTTCTGACCAACTGTGATTATAAATCTATTTATTCACACTTTTGTAGAACACTACAAACAAAATACAATTAACATACAAATATATAGTTAAAAAAATGTAAGGCTTATCGCTTAAGTGCGATCTCTTCCAACTTTAAAGATATGTAGAAATAATTAATAAATCACATTAAGTGCACTAAGAAATCCACAGCGCTATAATCGCAGGATATGACGATATAAGTGCTTTGATAAGTCACACTTGGAGAAAAACGGGGAGAGAGGGAATTAAACTTTACCCCACTCTCCTAAAAGGGTGTGGAAGCATCAGCCTGCATTCTATCCGAATAAACTGATCAGTCAGTTTCCTAAACGTATCGATTTAAAACATCACATAACCAACATTATATAACGTTAAACTGTTTCCAATAAAACAAATTACGGCGAATACACAGTCCTCCGTTTATGAAACACGGAAAATTGATTCCATTAGCGTGCATTAGGGGTGCTTCCTAACAGCCTGGTAACGATACACAGAGTAAATTGTGCAGGCCAAATTGGGCTTTATGTGGCCAGCATATGTGCTAAATTATAACGAAGGTGGTTGGCACATGTAATAACTTAGTCATTTGCAACGTTGTACTTATACGAGGGTTTCTACTTTTATTTACTCTAATTAAAATTGACTCAAGTCTCACTAAATCGCACATGCAAATAAAGCAGACCTTCATGGAGATGGATGATAGAAGCGATTACTATTGAAACTGTGTACAGGCGTACGTACATATTTCTTGAATAAATTTAGTCGATCTCGTGCAAGTACGAATTGAAAGTTCGTTGGCTTCATTCAGCATCTATTTATTTATTTATTATTTTTCTAAACTCCAACGCAGACAACACACAACATATATTTAAGACTACACACTAATATCTATTCCGCGTGCATCTTCTATTATAGGAGAGTACGCTTTGAACTTGTGTCACACATACTTGCAAGAGATGCCATACCAAAAACGTAAGCAATTGCTATGCAGTGACATTCATTGAAAGAAAGAAAGAAATATTTTTGCAATAAATATACAAGAGTGAATAGCCCAAAAATGAACTGTCGTGTATAATGGTAATTTAAGGACTACCAAGGAATATCCCTAACGAGCCATAATTGTTCTTACGGGCAACGTTCTCCATGATCTTTTCATATCGCCATTGTCCTTCGGTCGGGAGATAGGACGAGACCGAAGCATTTGAACTAAATATTATGTAACACTTCTTCGTAACAATCTTCAGTGTTATCCGTCCTACTCTGGTCGCTTTGGACGGTTCACTAGTCATATTTGGTTGATATCGCATTTAGATCAGGTTTTGTCTATATAGGTACATAAATCTGAATTTAAATTCTGTTAAAATGAATTATATTTTCATAATATACCTGTCTCGTGTGTTTTACTTGCTTTAAATTATCTTAGATTCATTTGTGTTAAATACAATGTGAGAAACAGCTGAGATTTTAGACTGTATTTTTAAAATGTTACTTGTGTTTATATTTGTATAACTAACATATTGTATATTTTTGTATACTAGTTAATAATTCCTTTGTTGATACTCTTTATATACTTCACGTCCTGTAGTACTTACGACTGGTAAGTTTGATTTGAAGTCTGGACTTTTTAACAAAGACAAAGTCAGCATTTCAAACTTTAGTAATGAGTCATGACTTTGAATTGCGTCTGTGTTCGGCCAGTCCCACGGGTCAATGAAAGTTTCAGTCTTCGAATACCCGGTTTTGTCTAGACGAATTCCGTGCGTGCTGAAATATATCTCCCGTATAAAACTACTGCTTTTCTTGAGTAGTATTGACTACATATTTATTAGTCAAAAAGATGTCTTAATTATAAGAAGATTCAGTGGTTTTCGTATTTAACAAACCATTCAACACTCTTATTTTATAAATGATATAGCACATCGAATAGTAGTTAATTAGTTCCTAGTTCTTCAAAAGGCTGAAGTAATCAAACATAGAAGGTATACTTTTACTTCCGAGTGTTTTTAGGGAGTAAAAAGCCAAGTTGTATAGTATTATTTGAAAACATTCAATACAGGTACTTATTTAATTCAGCTAATGACAACAATCATACATCTACTTGATAACGGTATTACAGTGTAAATGTCTTTCTGAAAGAAAATGCTCCGATAATGTCCCCTACACGAAGACTTAGAAGGGTCCTGAAAGCGCAGATTAAAAATGTCATAAACTGAGTTTTCATTTTACGAGAATAACAATATCCAGCAATCTCTCTTACAATCTAATTTATGGGGGCGACATATACTTTTGAAGAATATGATATTAGAAGGATGAATAAAGGCAAAGTATCGCGCACAGTACAAAATATGTACGGTTATTTATTTATTATTACCTACCAACTAAATGGCATTTATCCTAATTACAATTATAATATTTAATAACTATAATAGCGAATAGCTATAAGTGTCAGTACGTTTTGTAATATTTCTATATATATATATATATATATATATATATATATATATATTTTTTATATATAATATGATATATATATTTCATTTGAAGCTACGGTCATGGTTGTTGCCTAAGTTATCAAGGCATATTTTAATATACATATATATTTATGAAAACTTGTTTATGTATGCCTTACTTATGCCGTAACTGTTTCCAATTGGAGTCAGAATAATCATATCTTAAATTTAAAATGTGTTTCTCATGGAGATTAAATTTATCTCTACCTCCACAGAGGCTTTATGTTCGCGTGTGGAAAATTCTATTTCCGGCAAAACAATTGAATCGTATTGAAGTAATATGAATAAAACGCTGTAATATGTGTTCCTAAGATATTACGGTGAATGCTAAAAAATAAAACATTATTATACTAAATAGTACTGTGAAAACTTACTGTGTAATTTTATAATTTATAACGAAACAAAATATTATATATAATTTTAAAAAACATGTATTCCATTTTTCAACTTCACTGAACGTCGAGTTTCTGTTATTTAGGTCATTAAGTTACGAAGTTATAGCTCTAGTTCCCCATTGACCGACCCTTGTTTGGCGTGGTATGAGATTTCATAATGTGGCTTTGCTATAAAAAGGCTTTTTCATTTTGAATTATGTTATGAAGCTCAATTGTATTTTCTGTGGTTTACGTTTCAATAGCTTAAATCTTTAAGTAGTATTTATTACTCAGCATAGGAATATGGGTCGGATGTTTGAAACGAATTATTTTAGATTTTTATACGTGTTGTTTGCGACAGTCAAATCATCCGTGAACCATCTTTTCATGTGACTTATCATAACTTAACATAAACAGCATATGAGCAACGCCATTTCCATACGATATATAAAATGTTGTTTATCTGTAAATGTACATATTTACAATAAAGAACGATATTTCATCTGAAAACATTGCACTGTTGAGTAGCGAATTATAATCTTTCGGCACATAAGGCATGAAAATACTTGCGCTCATCATTTTTTTTCTAAATATATTGATTTTTTTTCTGTTTTTGTCGATTTAAAAAATTCATAGATTTATAAACTTTGGACTAAAAAGTGCAAATTACACAATTAAGATTTGTCGAATAGAAATGTCGGTTCAAAATGTTTCTATGGTTTAAAAAACCTTGTTGAAACAGTTCGATTCAATAAATAAATTCAAATAGATAAAGGTTCTCAACTTTTTTATCCCTACAGTAAAGTGATCTACACGATCATATAGATCGGTGAGTTCAAAAAAAATCTCGAAGCCTAAACACTCCTTCAATTTAACGCATAGACGGCGGCATAGCTTCGATAAATAAAGCCTTAATTGTAAAAGTTTTTAACTGAATCAAAGTATTATCAGATTAGATTCAAGAAAAAAAGTAAGTACAAATTTCACATATAAAAGAATTACTTAACAAGGAAATACGTGTGTCTTAATATAATTTTAAAATTAAAATCTTACAAAAGAGTCAACCAAACATCAAAATCAACTGACATTACAGTCAAGAGAACTTCTGCTCGTACTTTAATAGCAATTCTATTCAAGTTACTGAAACATTAATGATAATATAAAGCTGTATTATAATATATATGACGGAGAAATATCCCCAGACCCGTTTTTTAAAAGTTCGACGTCAGCATGGCTGACGTCACTATTTTTATCATGATGATCACCCATGATGAACGGAAACTTCACAACAGTCTTCAATCACTTTATTTATTTCAACAGATTTTTACAGCGATCCGTACTGCTCGAGAGCTCAAGAACGAATGCGCCCGCACGACTAATGCGACCGTATTTATAGGGTGCATCGCTTGCAAATAACGATGAATCATTTGAATTACAATGTTTTTGTTGATTATTTTTACAGAACTAAATAATCAAATGATTTAATAATTATTATTAATAACAAAACAATAAAACAATTACTTATAAAAGAGTTTTTAGAACAATTAATTAAGTGATGTAACTTCTTGCGCCGATATATATTTTATTTAAAAGCTATCCTTAAGTATTTTGCCACAAGAATGACACATGATAACATTCGGACAGAACCCCTAATTGTAGAAACATTTACACCGAAAGAGTGACAATCGAGTACTAAATGTTTAAGTTACAACACTTCAGAAACTAGCGAAAACTAGTAATCGAAGTATATAACTTTCATGAAGCAGGAACTATATTCTAAATGTATGTAAAACTATTCGTAATGTCGATGTCATGACAGCGAAGGAAATAGAAACTTTGCCATTCGTGGTACGAACTTTCTTAGAAGTTGAAAAATTTTACATATTTAAGAACATATCAACTTGTTTCGCCTAGTTTATAAAATAATCGGTATGCTATCTAGTTTCTTACCTATATGTACTTACTCGTAATTGCCTAAACTGGTAAAATTCGAGTATTATGAATAAAATGATAAACCATTGATACTTTTTTATTTAGCAAGCTTACGAAGAAAATTACCTATCATAAAGTGCTACAAACTTTCACGTACGATAGTGTGTAGCCAGCTACAATTACTTGGTTAGCACACAACGGCGTGGTTAGGTAAAGTTAATTTATATAATAGCTGATTCGGCAAACGTTGCTTTTCCATACATGTAATTTCTAAAATTTTCGTGTCACAATTTCGAATTATTCGAATTGACCGATTATCTTAAAATTTGTGAGCGACTGCGCAGGTCTGAGAATCGGCCGACATCTAAGTCGGTTTTCATCCCCCTAATTGTAAAAGAATTCCAAAATCAACAACTACTAGTTTATAAATTAAAAATAAATACATACAATCTAAATTTTGTCCCTAGCTACGACAACCAATTGTTAATCCAAATTCGAAACCACAGGTTCCCAAAGCAACGTTTGCCCGGTTAGCAACTACACACAAATAATTTGCATCAATAGCATCTGTCCAGACGGTTGAGAGAAAGCTCGGTACGGCCGTAGACATAGCACAAATATTGGTACACAAATAGAAGTTATTATATATATATAAAGATATATAGTATAATATAAGTAAACTATATACTATAAGTATATGTTTATCAGTTCAGTCATAACATATAACACAAGCTATTAATTTCTTACTTTGAGATAGAAACATATAAGGCGGCAGGCAATCTTATTATTAAACAAACCACGTACCTCAAGGCTTCCATTGTAGTAAAGTGGCTTTATCAAGACTCGCTGATTTATTAACATAAAAGCTTTGTGTTCTTGCCTACTTAAACAGGACCTAGTATATAATATATATATATATAATACGTGAATTATGTTTATTGTTTAAAATACGCCAATGAAGTGTTTATAATAAAGCTTTAAGACTTAGACACAACTAGTGTAAAGTTAAAAACGTTTTTAACGAGTATCGAGTGCAGAGTTACCATTGCTACAATACCAGGCTAGCGTAATTGCTCATTAAATATAATGGACCATTGACGGACAATCATTAAGAAAATTTCATTAATTACTCTGCAGGCGTTGCCCTTACACTGAATAATTTAATTTCTTGGTTAATTTTTTGAGTTGAGTTTAAATGAAGACAATTTCCATATTTTTCCTTGTGTTTTCGTAACTTTGCTTGAAATTTTTAATTTAAAAGACATTTTAAATGACATGATGATGACAATGACATGACAAGACATTATTACAAAAGCAATGTTGTGACTTCGAATGTCACCGTATCGCTTTGAACGTAAAATGTACGAAGTATGATTACTTAATCAAGGAAGCTTTATATATATGGTATGTATAAAACACACGTTTGTACTTTGACGGAAAGTTAGAAATTAGTGAGCTTCGCTAGGTTTCGTTACGTCACAATATATGTATAATCGCAAGTACTTCTATGAAATATTCATCTCAAGCCCTAACAATAAAACTAAAGAGAATAATAGTTTAATCTCTAAGCCCAGTTCTAATTTTGAAAACGTACTTCGCATATAACTTATCTTTGAAGACATTTGAGTGACGGGGGCTTTCAATCTTTTGTCTATTATCAAGATGCGGGCTTGAACTGTTTCGATCTTTGTTACGCTGTTACACAATAGATAAAAATCTCTTTCTCTTTGGTTTATATGAGTAAGTACTATATACACATTCACATAAAACTTTTCGAGTGGCTTGTGACCGTGGTCGGTAAATTATGTAAATAATTTAATGAATTCAAGTTAATATTTTCTAGTGTGAGTCACACCGTAAATAATAGTGAGTGACAAACCACTTAACATGGTGAACCTGGCACAAATGCTAGATTTTACACATTTTAAGTCGGTTACCTCACATTAAATATTTTCATTTGTTGAAAAAATTAGATACTTCATCACATTCAGTGAAAAATATAACTAGCATTTTAAACTTCAATTTCTATAGAATAATCCAGAATGTTTTTAAGTTATTAAACTTTCTTCACTATTACACATCGCCCATCACTGTCAGTAGTATTTATAATAACATAAAATTTACAATTTATTTTTGTTGCTATAATTAAAATAATAATTTACCGACGGGCACTCATCGCTAATTAAAAATAAAAGAAAATGAATGTGCGTTCTAAAAACGGTCATAATGAAAAGCTTCAAACTGAACGTTATTAACAGCTACGATGACGGCATTGGCACTTGATTGGTTTCCTCAATATATTGAGTATCATAAACCCTCTTAGATTGGAATCCAGTTGCCTTGCCGACGGAAATCGATTAGATGAGATTTTATTGCGAATCTCTTCCAACACAGTTTTCTAGTCAATTAAAGCAGCAAGAATGTATACATGTTATGGAACATCGTTTACGTTATGTACATTTACAGTATGTTTGTTATATAGATTTTTGTAATGAGACATGGGCAAATGAGTAGGTTCACTTAGAGAAGTGCATAAATATGTTTTTTTTAATAATAATAAACATGTACTAAGCGGTTATTATTTGGAATACAATTATTTATATTTAATAGAATCAGGCGTTACAGAAGTCCATAGTACAAAACTGTAATTGATCATTTACCAGCTCTGCAAATACTCCGCGAAAAAACCCGTAAACTCTCACTTGTAGAGGCAACATCCTGAGGATAATTCGGTGTCGAGGCGAAACGTGCACCGAGTGTTTAGGGGTTTTCGCGGAATATTGCTGGTAAATTGATCTATTAGAGTTTTTACGATTATTTATATATTAGCAGCAACTTTTACAAAGCACCTACTTAAATCTATTATGCGCCTCTACACTTGTGCCCGAAGATGCAACTTACAGTCTAACGCTACTATGAACCTCATATATCTACTTTTAACCCCTCGCTTTCGAGGAAGAGAATCCTTGTATTTAAAACGTTAATTATTTTCCGCCTTCGACAATGTGCCTTTTTGAGGGAGATGATATGCGGCAACGTGTCGGCACAAGTATCTTCCTAATTCTGTCCAATCCTCCGAGTGATCAAAACCTCACGGTTGCTTACCTTCATCCCTAACAATGCCTGTTGGCGAAATTATTAACAAGAAAAAAAACAAAAACGAGAGCTGACAAAAATGGAGTTGTTCTAAAAATGGAAACATTTTGAAATTCATTTCGACTCTTTCCACAAACTTCAATCCGAAGAGAATTTAATACGTTGTTAATGTTCAGAGTACTCCAGGGTTGTGGTCTAGTTTCATCCACTCGACCTTAAAGTCACAAAACCAGCTCATCTCGCTCACCCTTGACCCGATTAGACACGAAGGTTTAAGGACAGTGGAATATCGAAATTTCATTTCATTATATCGTAACTATATCATACTAATATGGTTAAACCTTACAATTAAAACACATTACCAATAAAAAAAACCATATGATCAATTTAGAATGCTTTATGATTGCAGCATATCTGACCGCAACTGCTTTATAGCCTTTATTCATTTTGACGATATGAGCGACGAAATTTTACTTCTTAATAATTAAATAGCGGTAATAATAATAATAATAAGCGGTAATAATAATATTGTATTAATAAGTAGCTAACATAACAATAAGTGAAGTATTTATGTATTTGTTGCTTTGCATCGCCTGCTGTATATCTCCATCATAGTAGTGAAGCTGACTAAGGTGACAAGGCGATCCATTTCGTGCTAAACGGAATGCAAGGCTTTTTGGTTTGCTACAGGCGTAGACGCCTGTTGGTATTTAGTTCATATTACTCATGGACAGCGCGATTTAAGATTTTGTCATGGAATATATTAATAAACTGCTACTAGCTCACCTTTAAGCAAAATTTATCGCCTTTTTAATAGCATTCTTTATAAAATTAATCACAATATATCCTACAAAAACGCTATTCAACCTTTTAAGAAATATTGGACGGGACACGTTTGTTTCGACAACGAAATAAAATTATGCACACAAATGTATGGAGATTCCATCCAATCCGTCTTTGGAGTAGAATAATCCTCAAAGCTTCAAATGAAATTGTCAGCATTGGGTGTTTATCAACGAGCCGTTTTGTATGTAGCCGTTCATTGACTAATTTCTTTATAGCTGGGTCTTTGTCTTGCAATTCACGTCATCCATGAGTCTAATACAGTTAGTACCGTTTGTTTAGCGATAGTTACATGCGAGGCTGTCCCGAAAATCGACGATAATTTTTTTTAAAAGTTATGTTGTTCATTCTGGTAGTTATTGATTTTTTTGGAAAAATCTTACTTTACTCAATAGCAACTTTGTTTGGGTTATGTAAGGTATTAAACAAAAGGTAGATACAAACATCTCTCATTGTATTAATGTTTCAGAAATAAATATGGGTGGCAATTCTGATGTACACATTCTACACTAAAAATCTCTAAATTTAGCTTTGACAGATCTCAAACAGTTTTAGATAGCGTAACCTATTCTGTATATCTCTAAATTGATAGCAATAAGGTTTATATGTCAATGTAAAATATATAGAGTAGGCACACACGTTTGACAGGTCTAAACCTAAATTTTGAGATTTTTAGTTTTAGAGGTGTACATGAAAATCGCCATTATTATAAAAAAAATATAATTAACAGTTTTCAACATTTTTTGTCGTGGATAAAATAAGCTGGTCTACAGTTTGCGTCAAAATAATGTTTAGGACAACCTGTGTAGTTGAGAACCACACATTTTTTCACAACAATATTAGAAACATTTGACTTCTTGCCATTATGATACAGATACTTGTTTGCATTTTTATGAATACATTTAATTCTTGGTTCTGAATATTAACATGCGGTCGATTAGCCGCAAGGTAAGATATTTGTGTATATTATGTATTTGTAAGTTAGTGTGGCCACATAACTGATAAATATATACTATTTATAATATACATCCAGCGACCAATATGCTTACTACACAATGTTGACCCTACCAGAAATAATTGTTTTTTTGTTAAGAAAAGAAGGAGGAAGGAGGAATATGAAGATATATTTGAATGATATATGAAGCCCATCATCGTCTGTGTCGCGTAAAGTTACGCGACTATGTACAATATTTAATTATAATGTATAATTTATATTATCAAATGTTTCTACTTAATTATTTGCTTGTAAAACTTTTTGGGAAACCATCTAAAATATCCAATGTATAAAGGCTTAAATTACTTTATACCATACAGACAAAATTTTCCTACATTCACAAACATATTAAATTGCAATATTAAGGTATTAGGTAAAGGTGAACTTAATTGTTCATTTACAATCGATTTATCGAAAATCATCCTTAAATTCTCTTCCTAAGCGGGTTATCGTCAACATTTCTAATTAAATGAAATACTAAAGAAAAGTGAATAGAGCCGTTAATTTCCTCCGTGGCGGGTGCTTCGCTTTAAACAGCTTTCGCGTCGTTTTCCCTGATGGAAATTATGTTTTTACACTTTCACTTATTGCGCTGACGTTAAACTAATTTGCTCTCATTTTTAAGCGGAGACTTTTGAAGTAATTCAAAGTTTTCCTGCGTTATTTATATCAATCATTTTAAATAAATCCATTTTAGATGACTGATTAAAGTTAACATTCAGAGTGGAGACTACACTAGTCTAAGTTCGAGACTTATTTTATTCATATAACAAATTCTATACGTTTATGTATGAAGTTTATTAGTATGAAACTAACATACTTATAAAGTCCGAGTCGCTGTCGATCAGATCGACAATACTTTACTAGTAAAGTGTGCTTTTTTTATTTATTTATTATAGACACACCAACAAGATTTACACTTACACATTCACAATACACATAACAAAACATAAAACTAAGTGAAAAATCTTAATTATTTAGGTGTATACGACATGACACAAAAATACCGACATACAGAAAAATAATTAAAAGGGAAAAAAGGGAAAAAAAGAAAAAAAAACATGCATAATAAACAAATTGTTACAAAAGCGTTAATATTACATCTTAAGGAATTAAATTAATTGAAAAAGCTTTTACTTTAAAACCCACGAATATGATACTGTATATTTCATTTTCACCTTCGGATATAACTAACTTATAAATTATAGTCGTTACCTCCACAAAGACATACAATAGAACATTCACAATTCGCGTTATCAGTAATTGGATGCTTATGTTACTAATTGGGCTTTGTTTTCTTATTGTAGTCATTTGTATTCTTTGTTCTTTAGATATTTTTATATTGCTTCCGTTTCAATATTAATAAACATGTCTAATTGGTAAATCCAATATTAAGGTGTAATTAGGGGACCAAATTGTTTTCTTCCTTCCAAAGAGAAATGCTCTTTATTCTGTGGTAAGATTAAATTAAGATTATTGACACAAAGACGTAATTGTCACTTACGTAATAGTTTACAAAATTAAATATAGATAGTCATTCGTCAATTAAAGAACATTTAAATTATACATATGAAATTAACAATTAAAAGGAATCTCGCTGTATTAAATTAGAAATAAATAATGACATAATTTCAGTTTCAACCCATAAGTCATATGGGTTGAAACTGAAATATGACATGACTGTCATTTAGTGACATTTAGAGAATATCCCAACACCGAAGAACTGTCTAGGTAATATGGCTTTCGTATCGATTGATTATAAAGAAATAATGATGATGATATGACGTAACACAGCGTACGCACTTATAACTAACAAGCGACATAAATGTAAATATAGAAAACAAAGATGTTACATACAGTTCATTAAATATTAAAAACGTTTAAATATAATTTCAGAATCTCCAGACGAATTCACAGTTTTCGTAGGCCGTTGGACTGAGTGCTCTGTTCACGATGTGGAAAATACAAAAACTATTGAAAGGTGAGTCAACCTTTTATCGGATGAAAATACATTCCCAGCTTATTTGCGGTTCATTGGTTTCAGCTACGGCGTAGCGCTACGGAATACGTAGCTACACGCTGAAGGGCGTGAAATATTTTCATAAATTACGGAATTCGATTAAGTGTGTGGTCAATTCAATTTTATTTAAAAGTACTTTTATTACTCCAAGTATATTTGAATAATTTATTTGTGTATAACCAAAATTATAATGATAAATGATCGTAGATGCATCCATTTTTACGTCTCTCGAAACATCCCAATATAAGTCGACATATTCTGCCCGACCTAAATAATAACTGTTTAGTCATGAAATGAAAGTGCTGTTTTGCTTGTCATCCTCGAGAAACAAAGTAAATGCAATGATTTCGTATATAGTTTTATTCTAACCCTTCGAGAACTACCTGCGTCTTAATATACGATATTTTATTTCTTGAAATATAATAAAATTATGTTTGTAAATACAAATGTATATAGTTTTAAATATTGTTCATTGTACAATTTATCTAGTCATACATGTAAAACTAACTCAAATTAAGTGGGTAGTGAAATAAATCAAATCTAACAACTACGTAACTTACAATAGAGAAACCGGAAAGGATGCCTTCCCTGGCATGGAGCGGAAGGATGTTAATATAAGTTCATGATAAAATAGCTTAAGATTATTAATACAGTAGATATTAATTCAATCACATATATTTCACACAACGACACGATTATTTTAAAAAGATCATAAAAACAGTGTAAAATTTAATATATTTTTTGATTTCTCATATTATTATGTGAAATTGTGTTTGAGTTGTCCTAATAAAATGTCTGTGTCCTGTGTCTTAGGTATAATATGCAGGTAGAACCCGACTCTCTGGTTCATTTGCCTCGAATCGGTCTTCAGAGACGACAGGTGCAATGTCGCAGAAAGGATGGACAGTTCGTCGAAAATATGTGAGTTTGCTATAATAAGCGATTAATTTTGTTTTTAAATTGTATTCAATAAAGAAAAACTGCTACATTTACTGTTCAGTAATTGCATTTGTTTGTAATATTTTTTAATTTTATTTTTAATATTATAATCTGTTTCAAAACACATATTCTCCTGTCTTATATAAAAATGAATTATGTATGTTTCATTAAAACATTAAAACAGTTCATTTCGTAGCTACAGTAGGAAAATGCTATTTTTAGCTTATATTATCAGTAACACAACTAATAAACATATACTTACATATATAGTTTTAATAAAGACATATTATAATAAGATTCATATTTTATCTCGTGGGCTAACATTGAAAATGTAACTGAAAACAAAATCAACATATAAAAAGCAGTGTCTTCCACTTTAATAACATTTTTCAACGAATATAATAAATGATATTTATAAAAATATTGTCCCGAATTATTAAGGACTGTTTTACTTTCTATCAAAAGACAAACTTTGACTTAAATTATACTTTGACAAGAGACGAAGCTCCAACGATCAATAAAGTACTGAGTCACGTTTTCAAAGTAAATAACTAGACCGCGACGTGCGAGCGCTTTCCCGCCAAAACCAACATCAGTATGCACGAACGAGATCGAATACTCATCTTGACAGAAGCGCTTTGCAGATCAGCTTAGTTCGAGAGTTGGATTTTCTTACACGGTTCCAACTGTCGTCTGAATTCTGGCTTTTAGCAAAACAAATTGTGTTGGTTTAAAATTTAAGATTTGTTGCACAAAGACTGTTGGAAACCTAGAGTAATTATTTTATTTTGATCACTGTTTGGAACAATATAATTATTAATCATGATTTATTCATAGTCATAAATACATTATAAATAATATTAAAAATGGTTATAATTAGTGAAACCGAACAATTAAATTAAAATGGATCGTTTTATACAGGTAAAATTTACATCGACGCCATTTTATTTTTGTCTTGGCCTCGAGTTAAACATTTGCGTATTTATGTAATTTTTCTCCTATGCTTTCCGACTGCCTTCTTTGCGAAACGACGCAATAAATATATTTTCAAATAATATATATCGGCGCAATACAGCATACCGGCGTAAAATGGCAACATTGTTGCGCGTATTGGGGTCGCCCCTCTACTACTACTACCCCACTACACTTGTTATAAAAAGACGAGCGCTACAACAGAAAGGACATTCACTTATTTGGACTCGGACAGTGTAGAACTATTATTGTGTTACCCTTTATGTAATAAAAGTGATTATTTGATAAAGAAAGTGTTTTTAATGTGTGTGTGTTGTCAAAAAAAAGGAATCTTCGAATAACAGTGAAGAAAAATGACGTCAGCTGAGCTGACGTCACTATTTTTAGCAATTTACTTCGTCATATATGAATAATTTATGTTTATTGTCTTTTCTAAATGAAATAATTTTCAGGTACTGTGGTGCCGCTATATCTAATATAGGCGCAATCCGCGTGTGCGTGATGCGAGAAAACTGCTCCCTTGGAGAATGGTTGCCATGGCGACCGCGACCGGATGGCTCGCTTGTCCGAACTAGGCGACTGCGTAGACTCCCACAAGGTAGTATATTCGTTCACTGAAAATTCTTTAAATTTATCATCTGTATCTATGTATTTTGAAGTGTCGAATCAACTTAAGCAATATTATATATCGACGCAAAACAGCATATCGGGGCTAATCGACAACATTGCTGCGCCTATTCGGGCCGCCCCCTCTACTACTACTACTACACTACTACAATTGTAATAAAAAGACGATCACTACAACAGAAGACACATTCGCTTGTTTGCACTCGTACAGTGAATAATTATTTCTGTGTTACGCTTTATGTAATAAAAGTGATTATTTGATAAAGGAATTGTTTTTTATAATTTTTTCGTCATATACACTAAAATTATTTATTTTTTGTTTGTTTTACCACTATAACTTTTATTTCAGAACTCTTCTGGAATTTGTTCTCATAAAAATGAGTAGCATTGTTAACAGGAATAGATTTAAGTAAATTAATTGATATTTGAAACATAATACTTTGTGTTATGTTTGTATACAGGAGGTGGAAAAGAATGTGACGTCGTTGAGGAGGTAAGGCCTGCAGCAATGGAAGCGAGCGCTCACTGGACCCCTGGGCCTTGGGGCCCCTGTCGTGTCGCCGTTGAAATGTCAGCAACACCCGCACCACGTAAGAAAAAAACTTAAAATTCTAATTGACCAAATACCAATTACTATAAATACTCCGCGAACACGCTCTCCACGCACGTTTCACCTTCTTCGACGATTTTACTATAAACCTTCATTTCCTATCTTGATTAATTTTGATGCTAATATAATAATAAGGATGTCTTGGAAACATAAGAACCGATTTAGCCTCATGTTGCTATTGCAACATGAGTTTGAATTAAAGCATTTAATAATCCTTATTACTTTTTGTTTCAGAAAATGATGAAGACGATGACGCCGACGATGATGACGCAATCTATAATGAAGATGATGAGACAGATGAGGATGATAAGGATATTGATGCGAATTGTGGTGGTGGAGTTCAGCGGCGAGAGGCGACATGCGTCCGCGCAGATGGACGTGCGCTTCATCCCGCCCAATGCGCACATACAACTATGCCTACTTTAGTGCAGCCATGTGAGGTAAATATCAACAAAAGTGTTATCCCCAGGACTGATAGTTTTATTACTAATTTATCTTTTTCTCGTAAATGTAAATCTTTTTTTTATAACCGAGGAGGAAATGCAATTTACGCATTCCCCGCAGCACAGAGGCTATGGAGATATGTGGGACGCAACTCACACCGACATACTCTCTGCTTCTCAGAGAACCGGCTAAATAAAATAAAATGCCCACTAAAACACTCCACGGGTGCGTCCAACACTTCCGCATATACCAAGACTCCCGGAGTCGCTTTCTACCGGGGAAATGCACGGTATCTATGAAAGCGAGGACGGCATACAAATTTTCTGAATTTATTACTATGAACAGTTATTAAGTTATTGTTATACTAAATTGGCCTTCAATAGTGTAAAAAACTAGCTATATGAAAAAATATAATTTGAGTTTAACTTTAGTATGGATTATAATGCGGATTCTATTTCAAGAGTAGGTTAGGTTATACGTATTCTTTAAATAGAACCTTTAAATTAGTCTAACGAAATATGAAAAAATACATTGCGAATTCCGACGGCAGGTTCCATGTCCACGGGACTGTGAAGTGGGAGAGTGGAGTGAATGGGGCGCTTGTCAGCCGACTGACGGCTGCCCACTATATCCAGTTCAACAACTCACTACTACTGGTATTTACTGCTTTTCACGACTTTCCTCTGTTTATTTTGCTTAATTGAAATTCCCTCATGTAAATTGTGTGTATACCTTTTAGAAGCTGCAAGTATTTAATTCAAAACTGAAATTCATATAAAATATATATATGAATGACGTTTCAGGATACAGTGTACGTCGCAGGCGTATAATCGCAGCTGCGTCTGGCGGTGGGGCTCCATGTCCGCCTCTGGAGGAAAAACGCACCTGTAGCACTCCTCGGTGTGCATCGTGGAAGGCCCTGCCGTGGGGCCCGTGTGTACTGAACCAACAACATAGCAGCTGCGGTGCGGGCCGACGCAGCCGAGAATTGAGATGTGTGGGGCATGACGGAGTGAGCTATTCTTCATTCTTGGGAATACGATTCGTGCTTTGTTAACGCGGGGTCAAAACTGATTTTAGCCTAACGTACGAGTATAATTAAAGCAATAATTTACATTTACACATTACAATTCTCAACCCAGCAATCCATTTTCTTGCCGAGGCATTAAAAAACCTTGTCAATAAACTGTTAAGAAACTTTATCAAATCGGTATACTCTAGTTTATTAACTACATTCTTGTACACATAATTATAGTCATTGTTTTCACAAATTTAGAAAGAAGCACAAAGGGCTTGGTGTAGTGGTAGCGGGGCCCCAGCCCGCACTGAACGTTGTCGCATCGCGTGTCCTGGTGACTGTGTAGTGACGTCTTGGGGCTCTTGGTCTGCCTGCTCCGCCCCTTGTCTAGCTCCAGGACACGCCAGGCCCACTCGCACCAGGCGAAGGTTTATTGTTGCTCATGCGTCACCCAGTAAGTTTAATGTCAATTTTAATAATTTCGTCGCTTACAGTTGCCGCTTAAATATATTTGCAATTATTAAACAAACTTGTTAAGACAACTACTATACGGTAATAAATATATTTACAGGTGGCTGGGCGTGCCCTGCACAAGAACTTTTGGTTCAAAACGAAACCTGTAACACGCATGCATGTGGGACGTACTCTTGGCTAGCGACACCTTGGGGCCCCTGTGAGCGGAGAAACCAAGAAACACCTGCTAATAACTATACTGATATATTGGTAAATATTCATTCAAGACTTATATTAATTGTCACAGATTTTTTTAATTTACTGCCCGAGGTCCTGACCTCTAAAAAAATTTTACCGAATCATGTAATTGCCTGTAAAACAATAAATATGTCTTTATAGGACACAGATGTCTTCAATCAAAGTGACGATGAGGAACCATGTATTGAGGAAGGAGAGATGTCTCGAGATGTTATGTGTGTTCAGAATAATGCTGACGTTGTGAGGGAGGCCCTGTTAGTATATATTTTTAGTTAAAAACATATTTTTTGTTTCGAAATATCTTCATTAAAGGAAATGGTCGTAATTCAATAAATTGTTGGTAGACAATTTTAACCACTTATAGTACTTACTACTTATAGTACTACTAGTACTTGATTGTTATTAATAAAATACGTTGTATTTTACATTGAAATGGGGAAAAATAAATGAAATGATTAATTAAATGATACTTATAATTTATTTTGTGTGATAAACATACTTATTGGTTTAGTTGTGCTCCACTCAAACGTCCTGCTTCTCGTCGTGCCTGTACTATTCGGTGTAAACGAGGCTGCCGTGTTGAAGCCTGGATGCCCTGGTCATCATGTCCGAATACCTGCGGTAAACCCCTTTCCTATTCACAAACTATACACTATATAAATAAGTGTATATAAATAATGTTTCAAAAACTTTAAATATATGCTAATATTCTTTTGAAAAATCAGTACGTTTTCTATAACAGACCCAGGCAAGCAAGTGCGATTGCGACGTGTGCATGGAGGCCCCAATTGTGGGCCGTTGCAAGAGTCTCGTGACTGCCCTGTCCCTCGGACGTGTGGGGCCCGGAGTCCCACTTGGGTCACGGGAGAATGGAGTACCTGTAAATTACCGCCAGCTCAAAGATGTGGTATTGGATATCGTGTTAGAAGTGAGTTTTTAATCATAGACAATTTTTTAATTAAGATTTAAATATTATCTTTAGTTCACGAATAATTAATATATTATAATTTTCAATTTATTCAGCTATTTGGTGTGGGTCGGAGTCTCATCGAGTTGAAGCCGGCGCATGCGCAGGAGAAAGTGTTCCTCCAAGTGTCGCCCCCTGCAGAGTCAACTGTGATGTTACAACGCCATTGGACTGCCATGCTGTTTGTCAAGAACCACTCAAGTCAGTATCACAACTATATAATTTACTTTATTGATCCGTTTTAATGAACGTATTTTTATTTTTAAACTTACTAAGAACATATATTTTTATTTATTTATTTGACAGACGATGAACGAAGAATTTCTTCAATTAGGTGGCATACAAAAACAAAACTTATATTATTGAATGAAATATCTGAAATATATTTCTGAGATGTTTTGATTTTTGAGTTTAAATTCTTCCGACTTTCATATAGAATAATTAATTAATTTATTTTTTTCAGATATTTAGATGCTTCCGACCCAGATGTACCATCATGTGTATGCAAAAATATCACTCTGGAGCTTCTACCAGCGGATTCTGATTGTATTCTACCCGCGGGGTATGTTCCTCATCTATGTAAATATATCGACACAAATATAATGGAAACTGCAAGTCATCGTCCGATTACGTCATCCTTTGTTGAACACGTGTTCTGGTTCGACGTTCCTGTCGAACAATAAAAAGAGGGTTTGCAACGAGCACGCGCATTCGTTTGTCAGCACTCGAGCTAGACGGACCTCTATTAATATTTTGTTGATTTTCTTTGCGAATTTATTTAATTATTAATTATTTTTATATATCAAAGTGTAATTTATTTTTAAATTATCTTCATTTTCTATTTTAGAATTGAATGTGGTGAAGGACGGTCCTTACGAGCAGCTCGCTGTATGGTCGGTGGTCGGGATGTCCCAATGGAAGTTTGTAAGAAGTTCCATCCACTAACAGGTAAAATCTAAAATGTGTGTTCCTGCACTGTAAGCAAAACTTTTTCAAAATTCATTCATTTATTTAATTTAATTTTCATTTATTAAATAAAAAAACAAGCCTAGGTACTTTGAAGACCACACTCGATTTTTATTGTTTGGGACAATCGATTGCTATGACAAATCTGGTCATGACATATCTTATTTTCCATTAAGGTCCACATCGTGTACGAGAAGCCTCCACAGACGGATTCACCTATGATACAGAGTTTGGATCACTACTACGCGGTACGTGCACTGTGCGTTGCGCTCGCGACTGTACTGTGGGGCCCTGGGCTGCGTGGGGCCCTTGCGCCTCCGAGCCTGGCTCTAAAGCTGCGTTCCGCTTTCGTACAAGGTATGATAGTAATATGTAATTGTGTACTTACAAATAATGTTTTAAGTATCAATTTTAGTCATGAACCTATTATTATTGATTTTTTTTATAAACAATGTTTTTATAAGTCCATTTGTTACCAGAGAGGTGATAGAAGAAGGCTCGGCTGGTGGACGCGAGTGTGGAGCCACTCTTCAACGGGCGACGTGTTTGGAAATACTCCCAAGATGGGCGACCGGCGAATGGGATGTTTGTACTCCCGATCACAATACACTTTGTGGCCCCTCGTATGTCAAGAGGGATGTAACGTAAGTATTTTAAAATTTGTGATATATTTTAGTTTAATTTGATATAAGTGTTGAAGTAAATTACTTTAATTCTAACTTCTCTGATAAATCTTAAACCTTATAAAACTCTAATAGACCAATATACAAGCAATAAATACTCCGCGAAAAAAACCCTCAACCACTCGACGCACGTTTCGCCCCGACACCGGAGGTCGGATGCCTCAAGTCTTCCGATGAACGGAAGAGCGGCAAAGTAACGCCTGATTCTATTAAATTAATTACTTATAAATTTGATAACCAACCATTTTTTGCCTACCATTGATGCCGTGCATTAGTTTCTACGTAGAAAATGGACTTCTAATATTTCTACGTAGAAATATAAAAAATAACTCTAAAAGATTATTACTAAACTAATCGAAACAAATATATTTTATATTAATATATTGGATCGTTTTATGATTTGATGTTGCTTGTTGCAACTTGTTGAACTCGCTTTCGTCACCATGAACACTTCATTTACAGCTGTGTTGATGGTCAAGGCAACAAACTAGAGGATTCTGCGTGTGAAAATTCCGGTGCTGGAGCCGCCCCAGATAGAGTAACTCCCTGTCATATGCCCTGCCCAGCTGACTGCGTCCTCAGCCCATGGTCAGAGTGGAGTCCTTGTGAAATGGTAAATAACTTTTAAAGTTGTGGTTAATTGCCTAAAACTATTTAACAAGAGACCTAACGGCTTCATCTACATTAACTAATAGCTTTTTTTTAATATGCTGTGTGTAAGATTTTCTCAAATCGCTGTAGTAGTTTCAGAGCCTATTTTATATATATTCGAAGCGGTTGCATATTATTTAGTTTAATAAATTATTGTTTTTACTAAAAATAAAAACATAGACACGCCACCCCAAACTTGTTTTAAAAAGTGTTTTACTATTCGTCTAGGGTTGCAGCAACAGAAATATGTCTGCAGTGAATATTTCGACATCCTACCGATATGGGTTCAGAAGATACGGTGAAAATACTACTTTTTAGTATGTGACCACCCCAAACATGTTGAAAGACTACAATAACGGCAATTTATAAAATATAAAAACTCCTTAGACAGCAGACGATTTGTAACAGTCACGTCTATTACCTTCAGTACAACTTTTAATTACCTTTGCAAATCGATGCGCGGCCACCACAACATGTGATTTTTTTAGATAAATAACGCATTTTCTGTATTGAAAACTATAATTAATTACAATAATTTTCAGACGAAATGGGGCGGTCGCCGTGACCGAACCCGCGTGGTGCTTCGCCCCGCAAAAGATGGAGGCATGCGATGCGGTCCGCTAGTGGCAGCGGAGCCCTGCGAGCCCTTGCTGCATTCTTGGCACACGGCGCCTTGGGATGACTGTCAGCCCCTCGGTAAAGTCCTAATTCAAATGCTTAGCCCTTAGCTTAGTATAAAATTAAGTTAAAAAAAACAATGCTGGAATGCTCACAAGTGTGTTGCCGGCCTTTCAGATGATACGCTCTTTTTTATCAATACAATACTTTTTACGCCCATTGTTAAATAAGATGTCACCGATTAGTTATTACTAAAGAGCGGCATTGAAATGTTACAGGTGGATCTCCGTGCGGAGAAGGTATTAAGCGAAGATCGGTGCGGTGCCTTCGCAGCGACGGAGTCTTCGTCAACGATTCCTTCTGTCCTGTAAGTATAAGATCCGAGCGAAAATTTTAAGTCTCTTATAGGCTTTCGTGTAATCAAAATATATATCTCTCTAACAAATCTCACGTGACGACTTTAATAATATTGTTGATATCACAAAATGTAGGCCATTAATTCATATCAATCTGGGTTTATTTCAAATCAGACTCACTTCAGTGTACATGACCATGGTTGCGGCAAAAAAAACTCGCGATTTAATCTGTATTTTTACCCACAAATATTTGTTTGTATATATAGTCAAGATTAGATACTTGATTTCTGCATGAGAATGTGATATAGATGGTGATTGCTGGAGAAATAATTGATTTTGGGAACCTGACTGACCTAGTTGGTATGCTCAGGAAATCATTGTGTATCTTTATGTAAATTTATAGGTATTTCTTAAAATGTCTATCTATTTGCCCTGTCTATTAGCACTATTTCCTCTTATGTCCAGTTGTATGTACGGTGGAATTACAACAGATTTAAACCTGTGAAATTGGACGCTAAATTTTGTCGACTGTTCTCAATTTAGAATTAAACTTACCTATATGAATTCATATATTTTGATTCGCCACGTAATAAATATTACATAACAGAACGCGACAGCCCGCGAAGCGTCTGAGTCGTGGTGTTACGTTCCATGCGGCGTTGACTGCGAAGTGGGCGAATGGAGCGCATGGGACACCTCCGCCTGCTCTTGTGGCGACACTTCTTCTACCAGACACATGCGACGAACTAGGTATAACTTGCTAAACGTACGATTATACACTTTAATTCACACCCACCCATAAGCTTTTCACTAATTTAGGTGCAGTTTATTGATATAACAAGTTTTAATTACAAAATAGTTTTATACTGGAATGGAGATTGTTAGAATGTTACGTGCAGGCAGCACTTAAGCTCGGCAGTGTGGCCGGGGCGCGCGTGTCCGCCCACGGAGCAGCGGGCTCCGTGTCCGAGGCAGCCCTGCCTGAGGCTCGTCGCTAGGCCTTTGCTGGGGTGCCACGTGCAGGTACTATAGCTTTACTAACTGCGAATATGACAATAATTTGATTTATAGTCTGTATAACTACATTTTCACATGAATAAACGAATTTTAATTAAATATGCTAGAGACTTTATATTTTCAATACTGCTATACCTATTATTTAGAGACGTTTTCTAGTACTCAATTGAATGAATTTTATACAATGTAATTGAATATGTGATTATAAGATAAACTTCTCAAATCAATAATAATTTTATAATGGATCTTATATAACAGTAAACGAATAATAAATTACTATTTTAATTTAATAACCAAATACCAATTTACAAAATTCATCAACAGGGGGCGCTGCTATCAAATATTGAAGTAATTTACCTCAATAGTTATTTGTCAATCTTAAATATTTTTAATACATTTATAACAATTTAATCATTATACATCTATCAATTCGGTCCCTTTATCCATGTGCAGGAAAAGACAAACTCTCGCAAAATCGCAAAGTGGAAGAAGTTATAAATGTTTGGGAAAATTTTAACTATTAATTTTTCATTAACTAACTATTCACAGTTCATTTAAAAATTAATGATAAACTTATATATTTTCAGACGTCGTCAGGGGAGGAAGTCGAAAATGCTTGCGGGTGGGGAGTGCGGGTGTCCCATGCCCGATGCGAGCTCACCAGTATCTCTGACGAACTACTCTCGGACGCTTACCTTGAACCCTGGCGTTGTTCGGCCGCACTACCAGGACGGATCGTAGCCCCACCGTTGCATCATCAGGTTAGATAATTAGCGAATGTAATTTCTTGTCAGGCACAAACACTTAATCGTGATTATTCTTAATGTACCTATGACTCGCGTAAAATAATAATAAAAATCACACTAAGCTAAATAAAAAGAAATAATGCAAAACTTTATATACACTAATATAAAACTTAACAAAATATACAAAACTTGTAGGAACTATGCGAGTGTACTAACAGATTTCTATTTTATTTACGGGTGTGTACGTATATCCAATTCCCACAAGATAGGTTAGCCCCAAGTTTTTGATTTTTGATTTTAATTCTCGTACCTTGAGAAGAATCTTTTTTCTTTCGAAATTACTTTTAAAGTATACTCAATAGAGAAGACTTCTCAAGCGGGTTGGTGGTCACAAATAAAACCCACTTACAATATAATATTTTTAATATTATAATTTAAATTAAATTATGTCACGAAAAATTAATATATTACAATTCTCATTCCTCTGACAGACGCTGGTGATCGTCCTTTCTTATTTACATGCCAGTACAAAAACAAGAGTTTACATTATAAACAGATGTAAAATTACTGAAAAATATACATACAGGAAAATCATCAAATTTAGAAAATGTGCATTAATTATCTAAAAAGAACGTTTAAAATATGATCTCCTACGATCTATATGTCGTCGATCATCTTTGAAAGGTTAAATCTACGTTTTGATATTGAAAATAGCTGATATTTTTATTACACATGATATGATATTGTATTTGTGTTCTTCCTGTATCATATACATCTTATGATTAGGAGGATGAGCTGTGCGAAGTGGAATGTGGATGCAAAGAGACTGAGTTAGGTCAGCCCGGGCCCTGGGGCTCGTGGGGCCCCTGCCGCGGTGGGGCCCGATCACGCACCAGGCAACTGCTGGTGCCGGCGCGGAGAGCTTGCAGAACGTCATCCAGGTGTGTTGTTAACATAATTTAATTATTATTGTAATTACTGTTTGGAATTTCATAATAATATATTCATTCAAATCATTAAATTATTTACTTCTTAAAGTATATAGGATTTAAACTCTATATTCAGTTAAAAAGCTTTCATTGTACATATTGGAGCAATACAGCATACCGGCGTAAAATGGCAACATTGTTGCGCGTATTGGGGTCGCCCCTCTATGGTCGCCCCTCTACTACTACCACCCCACTACATTTGTTATAAAAAGACGAGCGCTACAACAGAAAGGAGATTCGCTTATTTGGACTCGGACAGTGTAAAACTATTATTGTGTTACGCTTTACGCAATAAAAGTGATTATTTGTTAAGGTAGTGATTTTATTGTGTGTGTGTTCTCAAAAAAAAGGAATCTACGAATAACATTGAAGAAAATAGTTATATATTATTTAAAAAACCTTACTTCGCCACCTAAATCCGACATACATGTTTTAACTAAAAAGGGAAGCTTAAATCTAGAATTCTAGAATCGTAAACTAGTAACTTGAGTCCAACCCATTGATATTTTAATTATTTAATTAGATATGTCACAATCGAATGGGCAAACTGCAGTGGTGATGCGGACGAAATCCCCGATCTGCTCGCGATCGAGCCACGCGAAGACAACCTGCGCCATACCACGATAATTAAGGAACGTAACGTGTACCACGATGGATATATAGGTACTTTTATATTCAATTTTCACCTCTTAAAATCTTGGCGTTGCTAATTTGAATTCTCTCTAAAAGTCTAATTATATGCTAATACTTTAGCTTAAGTATATGTTTAAGTAAATTATTCCGTTCAGAACTTTGTTAATCTATGTAAGCCGTCTTCAAACTTTGCAAGTGTGAAATATTTCTAATCGTGTTTTCTGTTAATCTAATCATTACACGTTTTCAATTTATGAATTCTTGACTAACAGAGGGCAGCACTTCTTTGCTATTAGTGGTGTGGACGGCTACTGTCATTCTAACACTTTATGGAACCTTCATGTGCTACCGCGGACTCCTTAGGTAAGGTTCAATTTTTTCTCTTTATCAATAACTCAATCCTAGTATTCCTGATACTGTAAATTCATTTGATCTCTTTAATGTACATTTTGTCGATATCTAAAACAATTTCATCAAGGATATTGCACAAAAAAAATAGACAAATGTAAATACAACATTGTTGGCTTTTGAATATGACCTATATAGCCTGGAATATGGAATATATTACCCTATTCTATTATTAGTTTCTTAAAATGAAGACCCACTTGTGATATAGCTCTGTAATAAGAATCGTTGGCTTTACGCTATTTGAATATATCCATTATTTAAAAATCATACATATATTCAATAATTTTATTATATAAAGATATATACTTAAAATGAGGATATACGTAAAATACTACTTTTAAAGTATATTCTAGGTAATCCGGCAAATTTTGTTGTGCCAAATAAAAAAAAGGGCATTGATTTAATAAAAATAGTTCTCTGTACTGAATATACATACAAAATGTCTACAGAATCAGTAAAGCCATGGTGGTAATAGCAAACGCAATGTTATCTGTAGTACGAGAGATAAATTAAATATATTGCTTACTTTAGCAATATTTCTTTTATTCAACTTAAAAAATCTTTTAACTAGAATTCAACTTTTAATTTCAGATGTCTACAGAGTCGTAGATTGAAGACAATCACCAAAGTGTAAGATAGCGGATATATTTTGGCAGATGCTTTTGTGAATCAAGAAATGCGGATCTCACTAGTTTTAATGTTGACGGTGATGAAATTTCATTTCTGTAACTTATTTTTAAGCTCTAAAATTGTTTCGTTAAGTCTAGTGTTTGTTATTTTTTGCTAATACCAAAGTTGTGCCATGTTGATATTAAATAAACAGTTACGGTCCTAAAATGTTACCCTGGCGAAGCCGTGTCGAAAAAAATACAATAATATCTGCAGTCTGTCCGCGAGAGTGCTTCCAGTTTTTAAAATGTTTATGAAAATGCTTCTGAACAAGCAAATGGAACAAATTCCGCATTTGTTCGGGCTTTCGGGTTGACAATATAACTAACTAGCTGTAGCTAGTTGTAGCTTAGTAACGGTCAATATCAATTGAATTATATTTGAACAATTACTACATCGTAATACCATTTATAGTATATGAAGGTTAAATAAACCCTATTTTGTTTGAGCACCGATTTTGTTTTGTGTTATTTTTGTTGCATTTTAGTGTGTATGAGACTAAGGGCAAATTTAATCAATAGTGACCAAGTAAGACGTGACACATCATCTCACATATCAGTGTTTTAATACTCGTCTTAAATCATGTAGTAGTTGACATCCCGATGCTTACAAAGTTTCACGAGCTTTGTCGCACAAATTGTACTAGATAGTTTTAAGCCCTATATTAATCGTAATATTATTGAGGTGACTCTATATAACTTTTTTGTAGATTTTGCATATGTATTGTGTAATGAGTATGACGTGAATGTGTTCTTCATCTTCCTTCAGTCTCACGTAGCTTTTACGATTATTGTAAGATTCTTTTCATTACGGGTATAATTTTCATCTACTTCTTGTTCCTTCACGACAATATAGATAATTTCAAATACTCCTATTTATATGAGTACATATTAGTTAGTCACTGTTAATGCTTCTTCTATCCTTTCACGTTACTATATTTCGCCCTTCACTTGTAACCATAAATTAACATTATATTGATGTGAAACATGTTAGGTAAGGGATCGTGTTAGACAATACAATATTTGATATATAATAAAATTTGATTGTGTTTTTGTAAAACGGCTTTTATTCGCTTCTCTGGTAATAATACTTTTCTACAACCTTTAAATACCAATTAACGTTTCATGTACCCTGCTCTCTAGACTGATTTTTCATCCTAGAAATTTGAGAAGCTGATAAAAAGAAACATATCAGCTGCACGAAAAAAGTACCAACTTGGGGGTTTATGCTCTTTTAAACCGAACGGTACCTTTATAATAGGCTGCAGCAGTTGGACACTGTCAACAATCAACCGCTCATTCGTATAAAACTACAGCATTAAAAGGGGGAAAGGTTTTTGGGTTTGTTTTTTGTTTAAAATAATTTTCCTGTAATTTAACATGCGTCCGCGCCTTTTAATGCAGTTAGTTGTTAGAATCTCTTTCGGGTTTCTTATGTGTGTCCTTGTTGGCGTGGCTTAAAAATAAACTGTATATTTTGGGACTTAAATCATAAGGAAGATTTTTAGTCAGTATTAGTAGCAATCTGTAGTCGTTTAAGAACGTCTTTGTTATATTGTACTTGAGCCAGACCATTTCTAACAATATTGTTTATCCTTGTTGACCTTAATTGTCGTCTAGTGTGTGTAACTTCTCTCTCAGCAATCATTAAATTATCCATATTAGTTAACATTACCTGCAGAGGCATGGAAATAAATACTTTAATATTATTGACAAGACATGCACAATAAACTAGTACTAAGTTTTAACCTATTTAAAAAATGTTTAAATCACGAAATACTTTATTAAAATAGATTAATTTGAATTACTAAAATTAATAAATAATATATTAACATACAAACACGTAAGCTATTTTAAATAACTGCATATTTAGATTTCTTATGGTCTTTTGCAGCTTTCTCTGCTTTTCTCATTGTATAAGAGTTACAAGTATAAATATTTGAGCAGTAATAGTCCTTGAGTTCTCTCATAGGTACGTTTAAATTACCAGCACCTCCAGACCCCGGTTTAATAAGATATGGAACTAAATCGCCAAATGGCTTGTGCTGGTAGTTATCAAAATTCACGAAGTTTGGACTGATTTGTGCCAATCTACAGCACAGTGTATCTGGATCACTGTAAAATAAGCAAATCCCCGTATATTCTGCCAATGCCCTTATTATTTTCCAATCATAGCGTGCTTTACCTGGCGGTGTAATTGCAGGTAGGGCAAATTGACTACGACATTCCATATTTAAAAACACACCGCCAGACTCTGTATAGGCACTGCCTGGTAAAACAATATTTGCACATTCAGACCCCTTATCTCCTTGGAACCCTATGTAAACAACTGCTATATCGTTGGAAGGTTGACATTTGTAAAATATATCGTCTGCTCCCAAAGACACAATTAAATTTGGACAAATAGTTTTAATGGCAGCTAGAGCTCCCGGTTTCCACCCAGCTTCCAAAGCCCCTGCGAAACCTGCTTCACGAGTTAATACATTTACAATTCCCCATTCTGGTTCAACTTTGAAACCACTCGCAATATTATAAACAGCACTCATCACTTGGCCCCCGCTGGGAGTGTCCAATTGGTCTATTCCTACAAATATAAGGGGCCTCTTAGCACCCTTGAAATATTCGTTTGCTCCAGATAATGCACTTATATCCTGGCCAACGTAATTAACGTGATAATTAAATTCACACTGAGGTCCTATTACATAGATATCACACTCATTTTGGGTGTATGCCATTCGTATCCACGCATTTAAAACTGGCGCTTCAAATCGAGGATTAGTACCAACCAAAAGGATTTTATCTGCTTTCGCTATATCACTCATTTTTATATTCAATGAATAACTGGCCCTCAGATCTGTGTTGCCACAGGTATGAGTAAGATTTCTTTCAACGTAAGTATTTTCACAACCCAAAATATTGAAAAAATCTTTTGCAGCTACCAATGTTTCAGCATTACAATAAGGTCCCGCTATCGCTACTATTTTACCAGGGCTTACATTTTTGATTGTGGTGGCTACCAATCGTAAAGCACAATCCCATTCAATTGGGACTAAACGACCTTGACTGCGATACATTGGTGATACTAATCTCTGCATTTCTAAGGAATCAATGGACCATCTTCCCTTATCAGATAACCATTCTTGATTAATTTCATCGTGTTCTCGTGGCAAAACACGAAGAACTCTATTGAATCTATGATTCACTACTATATTAGTTCCTGTTGCATCAGTGACATCAATAGAATTAGTCCTTCGCACTTCCCACGGCCTGGCTTTGAACATATACGGAATAGACGTTAATGATCCAACCGGGCATAAATCTATTATATTACCAGATAGCTCGGAGAGAAACATTTTGTCTACATAGGTTCCGACTAGCATTTCACCACCACGTCCTGAAGTGCCTAAGACATCCATGCCACACACTTGTGATGCAAATCTGATACAGCGCGTGCAATGTATACACCGGGTCATCTCCGTCCGAATAAGGGGACCCAAATTCTTGTCCTCTACAGCGCGTTTTCCTTGAAAATGTATGTCGGTAAACCTTGTACGATCGTTACCAAACTTCATAGTTAGGTCTTGTAAATCGCACTCCCCGCCTTGGTCACATATTGGACAATCGAGTGGGTGTTCCACCAAAAGAAACTCTAACACACCTTCTTGGGCTTTTAACGTTACCTTCGTATTTGTCCATATCTTGATGTTTTTCATGACTGGGAGAGCACAAGCGATTTGTGGCTTCATCATGCCTTCGATTTCAACCAAACACATTCGGCAGTTACCAGCAATAGTAAGCCGTTCGTGATAACAGAATGACGGTACAGTTACCCTCTCTCTTCTAAGGGCTTGCATAACCGTGAAATACTTTGGAACACATACTTCTTTGCCATTAATAAAAATTGTAATATCTTCGGACTTATTTCTTATCTGATATTTAAGTACTTTCGTGTAGCGCGTTAAAATTTTATTTAAATTCCGCAACATGGTCATAGAATGCAATTATATTACTAAAATATTTTAATTATGTCAACGTAACAATAAAAATGTCACATTTGGTTAGTTGTCAAAAAAGGTTTGTTTATCAATGCCGGTGCTTGTCTCTCAGCGTTAAAGTTCGATTCTTAGAAAACGAGTGTTATTCACGAATTTCTTTTTCTTTATTTAATTTGTTTTCATTGCTGTTTTATATAGTGTGTTTCTTCGTACGGCGTTAACATTATCTCAAGTCATCAGCATACATATCATTTTCATCACGAAATACAAAAAATGTATATATATTTTCAATGATGAATTAGATAATAGAGAATTAGAGGATAGATCATTGATACAAATCATTCATCATTAGCAATAATTAATTTTATTACATCTATTCTTATTTATATTCATTTTTTCGCCATAAATAAATAAAATATGTACCTTTTGTATTGACGAGACGAGCTGCTCCAAGTTTTCTTTGAATTGAAGGAACGTCTCAATAGCCCTTTGATTTCTGTAACATTATACGAACATTTAATATTGTTAATATTATCAATACGAGGGGTTAAAGATACCTACAGTATAAGTGAATTTTATACTAACGTTTTATTTTTGTTAATTTAATAAGAAAAACCGAGGACTATTATTAAATTTAAGTCCTTTTATTGTTATATTTTTCTATGTCTATTTTTTTTTTAGCTATCTAAAAGACACATATTAAAAAAAACTGTAACGCCTTAAGGACGAAATGCTAGTTTCATTAAGAAATTTTGAGCAATGTTAGTGAAAATAATTCTAACTAAATATTATAATTAGATAAACATAGGATTTGGCAAATATAATCTCTCACAAAATTTACATACTTGTGATCATGCAGGCAGTCTGTAAAAGTATAGTCAAGTGTCAATCTGATAGATCGGGCCGCTCTTGGAGCTGCTCGAGCGCAAAGCACGCGTCGCGCACCTCGCTCCTGACATCGCGCCTGAAGCAGCAAGTTACATGCGTCCGCGCACGATGACGTACGCTCCCAACCACTTCTGTTTCAAGTCATTTTAAACTCCTATCATATAAACTTAGCAACAGAAGATACAACAAACATAATTGGTGTATATAATAATTAAACTATTGAATGGATTAGTTGTTTCTTGTTGATAATTGTTATAACGAATTGTTATCAGCTCGTAATGACGCCTAACACGGCTAAGCATTACTCCTGATGAAAAACGTATTGAAATTTGATGTTACAACATTGTAATAAAGTTCATATATTTTCTTTTTTTTACATGTTTTATTAATTAATTCGCGTTTTTTTGTATTTTGTTAGTATTATTGAATTGCTGATAAATGTTTTTTGATCTTAAGCGAATGGAAAATGACAATAAAATTTTGATCTCATACAGCAACTAGTGTTGAATATGAGTAAGGAAATCAGAATTTTACCTTCCAATAGACGCCAGTTTCCAAGCCCGTAAAGCGGTTTCTACAAGGCGTATCGCGTTTTGTCCATACTCGGCGGCGGCGCATAATCGCATATTCACTAACGCCAACGCGTTTCGCAAAGCTTGCGAACGTTCTAATGCACTTTCTAAGTATGCACCTGGGCGGGGCTTATTGGACCATAGCGAGTCTAAAATCATTTATTAATACATTATGTATAAAAAATATTATATGAAATGATTTATTTAAAACTGTAATGTCTCTCGTATACAACTTAATGATATCGTGAGATATATGCGCAAATCTATTTCATCTGTTTTCAAAAAACATTTTATATAAATTTAGTTTTTACTCATAGCTGCGAAATTTCTCTAATGGAAAATGAAAATGAAAATGAAAAATTCTTTATTATAATAATGAAAGTACAATTCTGGGGGAGGTGTCTCCCAGTAAGCTTACCTGTTGGGATACACCGCTCTTCATTAATATATAGGTTAGGTACATGAAAAAGGATTCCTCTTAGGTACTAGTATTTAATATGGAGTTATGTAGAATTAACATAAGGAATCAAAAATCTAACTATGAAGTAAAATTAAAATTAATCAGTTGAGTTCAGATGTGAAGGTGTAGTGTGTGAGTGTGTGTGTGTTGGGGGGGGGGTGTGGGGGGGGGGGGGGGGGGGGGTGGGGTAGGTGTGAATGAAGTAAGTATGTGAGAGTAGAGAGTACCACTAGTGAAAGTGTTATAAAGTAAGTGTCTTGGCATCATGAGGAGTTTTTTAGATTATGAGGTTTTTAGTGATATATCAGGTTCTATTATAGTAAGAGTTTAGAAAGCGAGGTATGTCTATGGAAATGTAGTTTTAGTTGAAGGTATAAGGGAATGTGTTTCTTCTTTTTTGAATATTATGGGTCTAAGAAGGTTTTGTGTTTTTTGATATATATTGAAGATGTAAAGTTTTTAAGACATGAATGGTGTAAAGAGAATGTGGAATATTACGATTTTAAAGTGATGAGTTTGATTAAGGAGTTGAAGTTCAAGTTAAAAATTTGGGTGGACCTATATGTAATACAGTAAATATGACGATTGGGAGGGTAAATATAGTTCTTTAAAAGATCTTGGATTTTGAGAGATGAGATTTAGATGGACAATGTGTTAAAGTTTTAAAAATCAAATTAGTTTTCTGATTGAGTGGAGAAATAGGTGGGGAGGAGAGGTGATAAGGATAAAGGTTGGGTTTGGAGTATTCAAAATTCAAATTCACCGGAGTTCAACCAACTCTAAAGTTATAGTATATACAAAATGAATAATAATGAATACATACGGTATAGATTATACAAAATGAATTTTAATTGCTACAGATATGTATGTAATAACCGGTGATTATTCTACCGATCAAAAGATATCTGCATACCAAGCAACGATTGTAGATTCTTGTACAACGCCTTCATCCGCATGATCTGCATGTGTAACAGTTCACTCTCACGTTTCAAATCCCTTTCTCGTGTGCGTAAATATTTTGCTTCTAATAGACGCATTTCCTTTAAAAAAAATTTTCTTATTTTATTTTTTATTAAACAGGGGCAAACGGGCAGGCTCACCTGATCGAAAGTGATGCCGCCCACAGACTCTCGCAATGCCTGAGGCCTCACAAGTGCGTTGCCGGTCTTTAATATACGCTTCTTAAAGGTTCCTTAATCGTATTGGTTCGGAAATATCTTCACCAAATTATTTATTAGAAAAAGTGGTACAAGCACAAAACACAAAAGCAAACGTTGACAACTCCACTTGGATCTATGTCACTCATAATTATAGAAAAATAAGCTTCTCATTATATTTTTTTAATATTCTCATATTAAAAAAAATTGTTTTTATCAAATATTGCTTATAACTGTTTTATTTTGTTTATGCACAAAGTTTCATATTTTCTTTTAAATATTGTAAGAGCAGTCCGAGTGCGAGTATCAATTGAGGTCATGTGTTCGAATCTCGAATATGCACTGTATTTTAAAAAAGCTCCTTCGATGATATTTTGAAAACTTTTTTGATGGATGAGACGACTGGATACGAAGAATTTGGTTCTGTGATTTATGATTAAATGCGTTCTTAATTATTTTTTGGTTACTTTTCTATTGACGTTGGCCACGAAATCTTCATTCTCAGCTGCTAACATTGGTCGATTATATAAATCCAGGGCTACGAACATCTGTAAATTATCGAATTCTTAATAGATAAAACAAGACTTAACATTAATCGAATAAAAGATATAGATTTATGTACTTAAACTGAATTAAAAAAACGTCGAATGAAAGTTGTTAAAAAATTCCAGAGTATATTTTTAGTTTATTCAAAATAAAAAGATATACGTATAAGAGTTCAACCTGATGTATGGTCTTTGCGTATTTAGTTTCAGTGACGTCAGAAGGAACAACATCAAATTCAGCCATTTCCTAAAACAATAAAATCTTGTACCAAAATGATCATTAGAATTATTATCCTGCGTTTTATTTATATTGCATTTTAACAAATCTTCTGTGCCGGGCATCCATTTGAAAGATCAAAGCTGAGATACAGTCCCGTTTATTTGCATTAAAATATATAAAAAACTTATTTTGTCTGTGTTTATTAGTTTTATAGACTATAATATAGAAAAAAATAGGATTTCATTTTTGCAAGCCAAGCCACCAATATTGCACGGAAAAAATGATATGCATCTAATCAACAAATTCTTGCATTGACATAAAGTTGATTATAGTTTTAACTAAGTCTTTATTTTTGAAAGAACTATATAACTGATCATTCGTTAGAGATGTTATAATCACAATTTGAATACTCCGTAACTCGGCTGACACGACAGCCAGCCTCTGAACCGAGTACGTCCTCTCACACGACGAAATTTCTTCGTCGATACGAACCAGCGCAGCCAACACAGTTTCATTTTTACTAAAAGAGTATTGAAAGGTAGTTGGCTGAAAAAAAGTAAAAATTAATCCTTACTATTCATAAATAAACACTTCATTTTTTTACGATTAAATTTTATTTAAAAAGTTATCACGCTATGCTAATACAATAAAATGTAATTCAAAAGAAAATATTTAATACTATTTCGGTATATAGTCAAATTTAATAAAAATAATTACAAAACTTAATCCTGTTGACGTTCCTTGAACACTAGCGGCGCACCCCATTACAATAAAAACTTTAATCATAAACAATAATCATCCCTTTTGAATAAATAATTTCACGCACAACCAACCTCCTTGCAACACTAGCTAATTGTCACTACCTCAATGCACACAGAAAATATGCCAAGGTTGCTTTGATGTATGATTCAGGGCCCTTACTCAGCTTTTGTTAAAGAATTAGGATTTAGCACGGGCTGGTACCAATATTTTTTTACAAGCTTTTTAGCCCAATGTAAAAAGTAAATAAAACCTCATTATATTTTTGTCTATTTCGGATTGATGACAAACGTTCGAGATATAAACCCAATCTGCCTGCCATAGGGTTCTGGAAGATACTTCTAGAAAATGGGAGGCTCAGTAGAACTTTACTATTATTGAAATAAGCTATATATTAATACTATATTTTATTTCTTATAAAATTTAGCAAGTGCTTTAAAGTTTCCAATAAGAATTACGATATTAATATACTGATGTAGGTAGATAGAATTTACTTTTCGATTTTACTTATAAGACACAATAATTAGACTATGTGTGCTGAATTTGCTTAGTGTGTACGTATGTTTGTCCACCGATCTCCCGGAAACTACCGGACACTTTGATAATTTATAAGGTACAAAAAACCCTAATAGAGGTTTGTGGGTTTGGTCGCGGAGTATTACTTACATTGGTTTGTACTATGTTAATATGTACTACTTGGTTTATTAGGGTTAAGTACTATGGACTTCCGCAAGGTAACTTTTAATATATTTATTAGATAATAAGGTTTAAATAAAGGGAAACTTCACGTTTTCATTAGTTCTATATAATTTAATTGAATGACATTTGTATTAATCAATTTTATTGGCATTTTCGTTTACATTACATTAATGTTAATAATATACCTATTTGACAAATTAAAAATTGAAAAGAATACTAAATCTAACAGGAAATATGAATTAAAAATTATTCTGCAGTCTTGCTTCTGTTTCATGAAAGGACCGTTGTAGCATTTCTAAAGAATTTTTCTTAGCTGCGGAAATCAATTTTTCCTTTACTATGCTCATTTCTTTATCCAAATCTTCATCTAATTGGTTTATTTGGTGTTTCTGTTCTTTGTCTATGTTCTCACAGCTGTCAAATATATTGGATCAGTTAATTAAAAAAATAGTAAGATTAATTAAATTCTTATCCTACAAATATAATAAAGGCGAAAGTGTGTTTATTTTTCACTCGCGAACGGTTGGACCCATTTTGATCAAATTTGGTATGAAGGAAGCTAAATCGCACTGTATATCAATTAATGTGCATTAAACCGCGGGACTTATCTAGTTACTCATAAAATACAGTGAAATATGAGTTGGACTCCCGCACGAAGGGTTCCGTAGCATTGCAACAGCAATCAAATTACTTTTGTAGTATGGAAGCCTATTTATACTGAATTATTTGTTTTTATAAGAACAGTAATCAAAATCAAAAAGAATATGTCAACTTTCTAGTTTCTCTCGGTTCATAACTGAATTGAAATTTTTGTGTTGGATAACACATTAATCGATAACTGTTTCGTCGATGTCTCAAACACCGCTTGCGAATGCGTAAGAAATAGTACTACATAATATAAATAGTACAGAAATTCTAATTGATACTTTACGTCTTTATAAAGGTTTGCTCCAGATCCTTCAAATTGCTAATGCTTTGTTTTATCGCAGTTGTTGTTTCATAAAGACACTTAATTGACGCTGTTGTAACCTTTTCCAGCTCTTTCGTGTTATTCTTCAACACTGTATAATCGTCTTCCAAACTAAGTGTTATTTCAGTTAGGTTCTTTTTAAAATTATCGTTAATTTGTTTTCTGAAACGCCATATAATTAAACTACAGGACTTTCTAATATTTAATGACTTCTAACGTAACCTTCGAACGTCTTCTAGGGGTTGAGTGCTTTTTTAACATTGTTTAAGCTTTTTAATATGTACCAATAATAAAAACGATCATCCAAATTAGACGTGAAATAGTATATTATTATAAAGTTTCGGAACCCATTCTTAAAAACAATCAAAATGAAAAAAATTACCTTGAAGCTAACTGTCTATTCATATTTTTCAACACCTTCTGTTTAAATTCGCTGCACTTTTGGGGGTGTTCATTATTTGTATCATCTTCATCCATTTCGTCAATTATTTTACGCCTCTTTTGTGGCCTTTTATTTTTATCTCTTTCGGATTCCCCCGAGTTGAAGGTCATGAATTCTTTAATAGCGTCTGATATAAATTTATTGTTAAATTCCTTTTTCACGGAAGCCATAATTTAAATTTAAATTATAGTACAAAAAAGTTTTGCAACGAATATGAATTTGGCGGGAAGTAATGCTGCCATAGATATAAAACTTAAATTACCATGACTACTTTCCATAGACTTTTTGTAATGACTTTTTTTTATATATTAGTAATGAAATTTTTATGGACCAGAAACTTTTATTATTACACGTCTCGCGTGGCATTAGGTGGCATTGGCTGTACAAGGTTCACCCCATTTTATCTTAAATAAAGATAAATAATTTAAAGTGACTTACGTTCATAGCTTATAAATGAGTATCGTCAATGACATAAGGACTTTGCCAACTATAAAAAGACAAAATGTGTATTCAGTCTCCAGTGAGGTCAACACGGAGGTTTTCACCCAAATTTAGGGGAAATTATTATAAACACGTGCTACCAAATTAAAGATTCTATAAGCCCCAGAAAACTGTATATCTCAAAAAATTATCATGATATAACGTTTCTTGTAAAGAATATGAATTAATTAATTAACTATCACTCAAAGATCTAAAAATCATAATAATGATGACATCTTCTTTACACATAGTCAATGGTTGCATACGCAATGTATGTACGTATTAACATGTACAATTAAAAAGAATCAAAAAGATGCCTGATTTTGAAGATAGAGAAGCATATTTTTAAATTTTGTTTGTATGAAACTTAACTTACTCAAAGTAGAAAAAATGTTTTCAAAACAATAATATTGCGAAAGAAACAATATTCCAAGAAAGTTGGAAAAACTATGTTTGAGACACAAAAACATAGAATCGTTTGTATCATTTTTATCAATTCCCTGGCCTCAGATGAATCTCCAGCCAATTTAAATGATGTTCTGTAGAAAAATTTAATTACATGTCAAAATAATACCAAAAGTTTTTGGTCCTATGGGAAAATTTTTTATAGGTGTTGGTATCACTGTATACCCCACTTAAAAGAAATCTGTGAAATCCCCTTTGCCCTTCCTTCCCCTTGCCTCAATATTTAAAACCGATTTGTCTTGACACATCCCATCACAAAAAATTATATTTTTGAGTTGCTAAATTATTTTTTGTTTAATTTTTAGTTTTGTAAAGAAATATTTTAATAAACCGTGTATTAAACAAACTCTTAGTGGTAAGTAAACGAAAACTATTCTAAATACATAAGTGCCACATGTCCATAAAATGTATTTCAAAATTAAGAATTTAATGGCGAAATATCAAATTTTCCTTTTCAGGAAGATTATAACAACTTCCGCCCGAAGCCTCCGGCTTCGGCCTGATACCATCAATAAATTGTAAAATTCGTCAGTTTTACTCAATATCCTTGAAGATACCCTGAGTTTTTCGAATATTAAATCCTCTTTTAAATATCAACGTTTCCATATACCCTTAGTAATGTCTCAGTGGAATAATACCTATGATTATAACAATCAATACCAGACTCCAAATAATTGGAATTCTGATCTCAATGGACAATATGGAAATCAAGTTTACTACAATAGGCAAAGGGACCCTGGTGGTAATCAATATGTGAGTTTCAATGAGTTCCTTTCCCAAATGCAGTCGGTCCCAAGTGTCAATGCAGCCCAATATAATAATGTCCAGTATCAAAGTTACCCATCTAGCCAATATAATAATGTAAATAGTTATCAAAATTTACAAACTCATGAAAATGCTCAAGCCAATTTTGGTTATGGTGCTAGTTCTAGTTATTCAAATGCAGAATCTTCTGAAGCTAATAGTCAAGATGAATATTCTCTTCTTGAAAGTAGTAGTTATAACAACGATATGGTTTCTAAATCTAAATTAACTCCCACTGCCATAGAATTTATTCCTAAAAATTCTTCAACGCAACCAGAAGAAACTGTGCAAAATCATACTCCAAATGAGCCTTTGGGTATAGAGATTAGCGGTACTTCCAGTAGCAGTAATACAAAACCGTTGGCATCTAAAAATTGGAGAGAACGACCAAAAAATACAGGGCAAAATAGTTCCTATGACACAAATGGATATGAGAATGCTGCGAGCCATGAACATGAAAGTAATGGCAGTCATCGATATGATAATAAAAATCGTAAATATGATAAAAATAATAGTCAAAATTATAATAGACCAGAGAGCAGTAATTATCCACACAATTCTAGAAACAATGACACAAATATTTATAGTAGAAAAAATAGAAATGATAATTACAATAATGGTGATTCAAACCGTTATGATAATCGTAGAGAAGGGGGCCAAGGTAAATCTAAAGGAACAGGTAGAGATGCTGACCCTAGTAGAACATTCTATAATAGTAATAAGCCAAAAGATAGTCAGGATGTTAGGAATGGGAGAGGGGAGCCCTCTGGAAGACAACGCTGGGCTGGAACTCAACGGCTTAAAGCCAATGATCGCTATAGCTGTGAAGATGAACAATATGCAAATTCATATCTACAATACAAGGAAGAGAAGGGAAGAAACCATATACCTAGTCCAGCAAGAAGTAAAAAAGTAGTTAGCAATAATAATGCAGGTATGAATTACATAATATAAAACTTTTAACTTTCAAAGACCATGGAACTAACATGTTGTTTACTTTTAAATTTGTTGTATTAGCTGAGTATAAAATTGGTTAAAAAACATGTTCCTTATTTAAATTGTAAGTATATTACCTTCAGGTTTAAATAAAGAAATGACACAAAGAGAGCGGCTGACAGAGCAACTTGATAAAGGTACACTAGAATGCCTTGTTTGCTGTGAACGGGTAAAACAATTGGATCCTGTATGGTATTGCAGTAATTGTTTCCATGTTATGCATCTGCGGTGTATAAGAAAATGGGCTGTTAGCAGTATGGTTGGTGAGTTGAAACACTGAAATTATAAACAGTAATTGTATTTTGGCATCTGTTAAAATCTTATTAAAAAATACTATAAAACTTTTGAAGATAGAACTGCATAATGTTAATAGAATCAGAGGCGTTACTTTCGGAAGTCCATAGTACAAACTTTTTTGTGGAGTTTTGCTTTTGAATTGATTGGGGTTTTGAATTGCATAATTAAAAGTCCTATTAGGTAACTACATTACTAAGATGAATAATTTACTATTGTTATGGAATGTCATGAAATTAAAAAACAATTATTTTCTTTATATTTGTTTTATTTTTTTCAGAGGGCAAATGGCGTTGTCCAGCATGTCAAAACACGAGCCAAGACATACCAACAGAGTATAGATGCATGTGTGGTGCAGTGCGCAACCCTGAATATCAGAGAGGTGGCAGCACAGCTCATACTTGTGGCAAGGCCTGCAAAAGACCCAGAAGTTGCCCACATCCATGCACTTTACTTTGCCACCCAGGACCTTGTCCACCATGCCAGGCTACTATCACTAAGTAAGACTCAAATATATCAATAACTATGAAGTTCTTATAAGTGAAATTTGTTATTAGCTATCATTTTGCTTTATTTAAATGAGAGAAAAAAAATATTTATTAAAATACCCAAAGTAAGCCATGCATTAAGTATAACAATAAATAATTATAAACCAGATATAAGTAGGATATAATCATAAAAGAGAATATACATAGAAACAAAGAGTATTAAAGCCTGTAAATGCCTGTTTCAAGCTAAGCTAATTTGAAATATAATATATTTAGATTATAATTGAATTAAAATAAATAATGAGATTTAGATTTAAGCCTTATAAGCATAAAAAGCCATTGTAGATAGGCACTCTTACTTATTTAACATTCCTTTAGTAGAACAATATGTTACAACAAAGTGTTTATAAATAAATAAATGAATGTGATTGAATCTCCACCTGTATTGTCTGTTCATATCTATATGTCATTTAACCAGGAAATGTGGCTGTGGTGTGGAATCCCGTTCAGTGCTATGCAGTAGCAAGTTGCCTCAGGAATGTGGAAGACAGTGTGGTCGGAAACTTAATTGTGGAGTTCATACTTGTGCAAATGATTGCCACGAAGGACCATGTGAAACATGCGATTTTATGGTTGAGCAAGGTAAAAATAGTTACTTCTATTAAAAGCCTAATACAATTTAATACATGCTTAGATGATATGTCTAATATAAGAACTGATGATTGGTGACAATGTTGTAAAAACGTAACAGCGTCATCTATGGATTTTTTTAGAGAACTACTCACTTCCTCAGCAGCCACTCTTTGGCTTCTGATATAGTAAAAAAGAGGCTATGCAGGATACTGTTTTTGCAATATTATAATTTGCGGAAGATCACCACTCTTATGATCTATTAGCATGCCAAATTCTACTAAATTTGAAGCATAAGCTGTATATGTCACGATACTTCTTTAGTATTCACTTTTTCGGGGTTAAAAAGTATCTTAGTAGTTGAAATCATTGTAAAATATCATTTTAATCTGTTCAACTTTTTTGGAGAGCGCCCATACAAGCATACCAAATGAGAAGAAAAAAATCAGATAAAATCTGTATTTGTTCTATTCCTTTGCTCCCACCCCCGATTCGGTATTTAGCGTTTTTTTAATATACAGAAGTTCGACCTCTACAGTTTTGTTCTATAATATAGATTTTATAGAAAAGGCAAAATTTGAATAATTGGCCTTCGTTGTTTCATTTAAAAACCTTTAATTTGTTATTTAACAATTAACATCCTACATTCCAGTATGCCACTGCCCGGCTGCGAAGACCCAGTCCGTACCGTGTACGCCAGACAGCGGAGACACGCGTACGTTCTCGTGCGGGTCTGCGTGCGCTCGCGTACTCTCCTGCGGCGCGCACGTTTGCCGCGACGAATGTCATCCACCGCCTTGCAAGACGTGCCCGCGGAGTATTGAAAATGTCATAACTTGTCCGTGTGGTAATACTAAGTAAGTATTAATTATACAGATTTTAAATTTATAATTTTAGCATGGAGAAATACCGTGTCTTCAATTGATTTATTTTAAGCACTCTTGTTTATTTTAAAATAACACTTTTTATGGTTTACCTACCAATAGAATAAGATCGTCGCGGCTTAATTTAATTAATTAATAGTTATAAATTAAGCTGTAAAATTGTTCAATCAATTCCTTTTTTTACAGATTGAAAGATGGCGAACGCAAAAATTGCTCGGATCCAATACCCCTGTGTGGTAATATTTGCGCTAAGCCACTACTTTGTGGACCTGATAATGATAAACATTTTTGTATGCAAAAGTGCCACGAAGGTCTAATAAAATTTATATAAATTGTAGTATATTTACAATTTATTTAATGTGACATTGGTGCAATTTTATAATAAATTAAAACAATTTTGTTTGACAAAACTAAAGATTGCTTAACAATTGTTTTTTTTAATTTCCAATATGGTAAATATTTATGTTATCAGTACATTTATGAAAAATTATCGATATGAGCCCATTAATTGTTTTTTTGTTTATATTGTAAGTGAGTAACCATTATCCTAACTAATAACTTGTTTGGTAATTACATAGCTTATAGAAACAACCCATACTTTTCTCAAATAAAGAACAAATGGATACTACTTTATATACATAAATGGAAAGATACATATATATAATAATTAAAATTATTTATATTCTCTTAAAATAATTAAAAAATAAACATAATAATTATAATTATACAATTCAAGTGGAGTAACAATACTTCTTGAATCACTAATATAAAAGAGTATTTTAGTGAAGCTCATTATAGTTATACGATTCAGTTGTATTAATAATACTGGTTAAACAACATTAAACCTTAATTCTATCAATTTAGAAATTACAGAATAGGTTAGGCATGTTTGACAGGTCTAAAGCTAAATTTAAAGATTTTTAATAAATATATTTGTTATCTACACATCCCCATTGGGGATACATTTACACATACATTATAAGACTAAAATCATACTATTAAAGTATAAAATTGACTCCTACAAACAAGGTATATTATTGTCTGAAATGGTTTTGAATAAATTTTAGGAGCGTGCCCTGAGTGTCCGAGCACTACAGTTCTTCAATGTCGCTGCGGTCACTCAACTATTGATGTGCCTTGCAAAGATCTACCCGGTGCTTACAACAATGTGCTTTGTCAAAAGAAATGCAACAAGGTATACATTTATTCAAAACTAGCTGAAACATTCACATAAAACTATGAAAATGAGCTTTATTTAAAAATGCCATTTAATATTATTATATTTTTTTTAAATTCTGGTTTACATTCTTAATTAGTGTGTGGTAAAAAAATGTACATACATATATTCTTTATAATATAATTAGGATATACAACCTGCGATTGGTCAATTATAAAAATTATAGAACTATGTATATATCAAAGTGAAGTATTTGTAGTTCAACACTCGCTATCAAAGTTATGCTTAGTAATGGCAACTATAGAATCGAAAGTGTTTGTCATTGAGTAATGAAATAATTTTGTTTGATATTAATTATTTTATTTTATTCTATTTTATCTAACATGGAAAACTTACAGCTATTTAAACTATATGAAATCTAAAAGCCTGTTAAAAGTTTTCACTATAGAATACAAATGTAATTACAGAAACAAGAAGCAGTTTAAAACATAATAAGTTTAGCTACTACCCTTTAAGTAGGTATTACACAGATTTAATTTTTTATTACATGATTTAAAAAATGTGACTATGACTATTATAAATTAGAAAATGTCGTGTGGCCGCCATCGCTGTCGAACAGTCTGCTGCGCGTCTTCCCATCGCTGCGCAGTCGTGTGTGGCCGCACTTTGTCCTGTCAGTTGCATCGCTGCGAGGACTTCTGCCATACTGGCCACTGTGCGCCGTGTCAGCGGCTTGGTATGACCAGTTCAACTGTATTTATTTATTACAGCTAGGGCAAACAATACAAAAGATAGTCAATTATGTGGGGCATGCGACATATACTTAACCCATACTTTTTAAATTTAAAATAAATAAATTCGTTAGTAAGTTATATATACATAATAATCATTCCATTAAAGCATAATACAACTGAATATAATCGGATTAAATTTACTTATTATTGTAAATTGTCTACACACTTGACATAAAGTGGCTCTGTGCACACCACAATTAGGCACAGAATGGCAATCATAATCAAACTGTGACTAAATCTTTAACCCACTAGTGACTTATAGAAGTCTATTGGTTGAGTTGCTTTGTTCTTTAGGTTTAATTCAAAAAAAGATGTTGTTCAAGAGAACAAATAAATAAGTGTTCCTGATTTCATGTAACTTGTTATTGAAATAGATAATTTTAACTCGTACATGTTTAATAGATAAAAGTTTCACTCATATATAACTTTTGTTTTCTCTGTAGTAAAAGAAAACTTTAACTTCTCCATTATGGAATATAAATAAAAAAATCCTCATCTTTCAGAACTGATTATACTTCCAGCCATAGCAATACATTTTTGCACAACTCGTTTTCACTGCTAAAATTAAATTTGTTTGAGTTTTTTTTGTTATTTTTATTGTGTATTTTATTAACAACCTATGTTCATCAAAAAAACATCGTATGATGCAATGTTTAGATGATTCCGTCGTAACCTGGCGGTAATCATCATGTTACACACTGTACCTATGTGTTGTTAAAATAGTCTTACAATTTTCCAGGCTTTGAAGAACTCCGTTGCGAGTGTGGTCTAGAAGTGATTCTGCCACCGATCCGCTGTGGGGCGAAGCCTCCGCCCTGCAGCGCCCCATGCCGCCGGGAGCGCCCTTGCGGACATCCGCCCCATCACTCGTGCCACTCTGGGGATTGTCCGCCATGCGTCGTGCTCACTACCAAGACTTGCTATGGACAGCATGAGGTCATTATTAGGGTCACATGCACTGCGGTTATATATATTGGTTCAAATCCAATCAATATTAAACATTAAAAAAATATATAAATTAACTGAAACTAAAAATAATATAAGCGATCAATGTTTACCTAGAAAAATTGTGTGGAGTTAACATTAGTGTGTGGCGTATACTTAAAAGAAGGATAAAATGTGATGATTAGTTTTCATACAAATAGATTATAAATGTTATTATTATAGGAAAGAAAAACGATCCCATGTTCGCAACAAGAGTTCTCTTGCGGTCTGCCGTGTGGCAAGCCGCTGCCTTGCGGAAAGCACACCTGCATCAAGATCTGCCATAAGGGACCCTGTGACACCGACAAGTATGTACTTTGACTCTTACAAATGGGCCTTTGATGTATTTCTGTGCGTTAAATTAATCACGTTCTATGAAACATTTTACTGAACATTGCTTTGTAATATGCAAGTCATCTCCGAAAAATTAAGCTCAATATTGAATGAGTTTCTCGTCCTCACCAAAAAGTGAATTGTTGAGTTTGATATAAAATTAGTTTGGATAAAAATTATTAAATATCTTTTATTCATGATAAATACTATTTTCCTAGGCGTGTTTGCGTTTAATAAAAGGTCATATTTGTTTATTTTTGGATGTACTTTATTTTGTTTACTTTTTTTATTTATAAATAGTATCCCGGTCAATTTAAATATTAATAATATAATAATAAATGATTTACATCTTAATAATTTGTATTAAAACATTAACTAACCAGCAAACATTTTTAGGGTGGATAAAATAATATCTTAAAAAAGTAAAATATGGAAACGCAAAAACAGTAACACAAAATGAACCCTCATTAATTTACAATTTTTTACATGGCCAAATAAAGTTCTATAAAAATTGTCTTTGGTTTATGCGATTCCGTCTCCAAACTTGCGCTAAAACAATTTAAAATGAATTTTCAGGTGCAACCAGCCATGTAACGAAAGAAGGTCATCGTGTGGTCACCCTTGCGCCGCGCCGTGTCACGCGACCAACGGCGGCCAGTGCCCCAGCACCTCGAATTGCAAACGAGCAGTCATCGCCACCTGCCCCTGCGGACGCCGCAAGGCCGAAAGGGCCTGTTGCGACAATGCGAGGGATTACGCCAAGTGAGTCATCATTACACCCGATTTTCAAAGACTAGTAGATTGATAGATATCAACAATAAATCAGTTGGGAATTATTACGGAAGAAGTTTTGACGACCCAGTTGACGCAATGGTCACCATCCCGGACTTTCGAGGAAATAGTCCCGGGTTCGATCCCCGGTACAGTCAAAATTTGTAGATTGATCGTAACTGTTGATTGTCGTCTGGGTGATATATAATTATAAAAATCATCTATGTCTATTAATGCTTGTCAATTGCAATAGCACCCATAACACAAGCTGTAAATAACATAGCTGGGCCCAATCGACCGTTTGGAATGTGTGCTCGTATAATTGTTTTGCGTATGTTGATTGTATTTGTGATCTTAGTAACATCCATACAAGTATTTTCTTCAAATACTTTTTTTAACAATGTACACTTTCTGATTCGAAAATTAATTTTTACTCCAATTGCAGTCTATGAGTATTTTTAATACGTTTGTGACCTGGAATATAGACTTATGTGCTATTGTTTGCAGGATTCTGAATGCTTTGGCTGCGACCAAAATCCAAGAAGGTGGCTCCGTTGACTTGTCAGACGCACAGCGACCTAGCGCCATGTTGAAAACGTGAGTCAAAAGATTTTTCACCACGAGATTATTCGACGATAAGTATTTATATTTACTAACTTCCAAAACCAAGCTTATAAGATGACGATTACAGAGCCTGTTAAAATCTCCATTTTTTTGAGATAAATGTTAGTTCCAATATGGCTGTTTATTATAGGTATTTTAGATATTGCATATAAATGTTGAACGGGTCTTTCACTGGGCGTCTTATAAGTCTCATTATGGCAGTTTTTTGTAAAATTTTAATAAAAAATTCACATTTACATCGCACACGCAATTCCATGAATAGATAATATATTTAAATTGACTAAAATTGAAGACTTTTTTTATATAGCATTGTCATTGTATACATTAACCAAGCTAAATACTACTTTTATAGTTTTAACTGGTAATATGTTTGACATGTCATAGACCTGGCATTTTAAAGACAAAACTATCGTATACTACTCAACGCATTGGCCGAAGCTATTGTAAAGACTTTATAAAAATTTTTCGTTTTATATATAATGCATTAAAATCGTTTTAATAATCATAGTTTTTTTGTCTTTTAAGTATAAAAAAATTGATGCAGAAAAGCACCCAACTTAATATGTAAACCCACACAGGCTGGAATGCGACGACGAGTGCCGTCAAGAAGCCCGCAGCCGTCAGCTCGCGCTGGCCCTCCAGATACGGAACCCGGACGTGTCCGCGAAGCTGGCGCCGCGCTACAGCGACACGTGCCGGGCCATGGCGGCCAGGGAGCCCGGCTTCGCCCAGCACGTGCACGACAAGCTCACGGATCTGGTCCAGCTGGCTAAGAAAGTAGGGCCACGAGAATCTATTCCACGTTTGACTAATGAGCCTCTATGATGTTATAGGATGCTTCAAAAACGTTTCGTACTGTGCTACCAATTTAGACATAACGATTTTTAGTTATAGTTTAAAGTATTATTATTGTTTGATTTATTACAAATCGGATGTACCCATTCCATATATACGACTTTGAATGGGATCTACTGCTATCAAAGGATCCCCGAGATTTATCCCTCCAATACATGGTCCTTTAAAATTTTCCAAAAAATAAATCCTCAAAATCACTTCTGTAATTGCGAAATTGAGAAACCTCAATGTTTGTATAAAGTATAAACCAAGCAAGTATTGTATTTGTGTATAATATATATTTATCTTTTACAGTCGAAACAGAAAACTCGCGCGCACTCATTCCCGTCAATGAATCGTCAGAAGCGACAGTTCATTCACGAAATGTGCGAGCACTTCGGCTGTGAGAGCGTGGCGTACGACGCGGAGCCCAACCGGAATGTCGTCGCAACCGCCGATAAGGAAAAGGTATTTTTATCGAATACCTGTTATTTATTTACTAATCTAAATATATATGGCAACTCATGCATTTCGATGAAGTATCTGAAAGGTTAATTATTTTAGATTTTTTTTATATGGATACTTGAAATAAAATAACATCTGTAAATATCTGTAATTATTATAGTAAGCAAACAAAATATTTTGAATGTCTTTTGCCGGCTAATCACATCATTCTAGCAAATAACCTCAAAGCCAACGTAACAAACAATTTTGTTTGTTTGTTTGAAAAACAACGTATTTTCACATAGACGGTTTTCACAATAGACGGTTAAAATATTGAATATAAATCTCACATAGTTTTATGTAATTACATAAATACTTATTTAAAAATAATTATTTGTACGCGACTATCTAACCAAAAAATATGAAAACAAGCTTAGTAATCCACACTATATTTGTATACAAATATTTCAGTCCTGGCTGCCAGCGATGAGCGTGTTAGAGGTGTTGGCTCGCGAAGCTGGCAAACGACGAGTGCCAGGGCCCGTGCTACGCGCGGCGGGCTCTAACGCCGCTTCCGCTCCAGCCGCTGCGCCCGCCGCCGCTCCCGCCACTAAGTATGTCACCATATCTATTTCTGAGCCCTGTGCCTTAAAATCCGAAAAGTCGAGAAAGTGCCTATTGTAAGATATATAGTATCTTAATTTAACAAATCGGAAGGGAACAAGTAAATATTCTTAATTAATTAATAGAATCAAGCGACTTGGGAAGTCCATAGTACATCATTTAGTGTTTTCGTAGTATGCTTGTAGATTGGTCTATTAGGGTTTTGAAGTATATTCGTTAGTTAATAAATCGTTTAACTGAGTTTTTTTATGTCGAATTTAGATTCTAAAATAAATAAAGAGGTAATAAAATAGTTTAATTCACCTCAACATAACATACTCTTTATTAAAATATAAAAATTTTATTATTTTTAAAAAAAAACGAAAATCAAAATGAAATGCAGTACATCCGTGAAAGTAGGTACATATCTTTGTATTTACGAACAAAAGCCTGTCGAAATTATCACATACTATGTGAATATTCATACATTGGTGACACTCCTTTATAAATTTAGTTTTGGGTGGACTAGAATTAGTTAATTAGAGGTATTTATAGCGTGGTGTATATCTTGATAGTTTAACAAAAGCTTTGTGAAAATCACTATCTACATGTAACATTTAACTAATTGTGTCGACAATGTACAAAATATACCTTTTCAATTCAAAGGACAGAATTTATTAAAAACCTAGAGGACATAGGCTACACTATATATTTATACTTATGTTTATGAAAGTTGCAAATTTGTTTATAAAGAGGTCGCAACGTAATGTATATCTTATGCATAAGAATAATTTTAATCATTAATTTGCATATAAAAAAGGAAAAATTTGTGAAATCGGAGTCAAATTTTGAGTATGCCCTTATAAGGTTGCACTTTTGTTGGTCGTTGTACTTGAATTGTTATTATCTTATTGATTTATTAAAAAACATTTGGAAGGTTAAATTATATACCAATTAGATGTATCTGTGTAACATATTATTTCTCGGTTTTTAGACCGGTTTTATACCGCAACACATGTCATTTTCTGTATTAGAATATATATTTATGTTATATTTTCAGATCGTTTGGCGGTTGGGCGACGTTGACCTCAACAAACGCGTGGGCAAATCGAAGTCCGGCTGCTACGTCTGCGGTCAAGAACACGCCAGTGAAACAGGAGACGCGACCAAAAATCGACTATTTCGATAATCCACCAGAAGATTAACGGCATTTCAAAGGTTCACAGCCCAGTTTAAATCATTTATAATCTAAATATACTAGGTGTACCATTAATCTTAAATAGCGATTAAATTTGGTAACATGTGACAACAATTTCTATATGACTCATGCAATTTATTGTAATATATCGATATGACAATAATCGTAAGCCATCAAGAAATAAAATCAAAGCCTTAATAGAGTCCCAGGTTTGGAAAATATGTTTTGAAAGCAAAAAAAAAACTCTTGCTAGTGATTTATAATCTTACTCTATGTGAAAATCAATTTTGTAATATAATAATAATCATCTTTATTTACTCTAACTGCGGTCACAGCACAGATTATATAATAAAACGAAACGGACTCGCACACAAAGAGTTCTATACTATTATCCCCTTTGTCTACGGAACCTCAAAAATGAAAAATACATAGCGAATCCTGGAATCACACAAATCGATAGTGTAACTTTCATATACTGTGACATTTAATAAGATGTTTTACTTATTTTTGATCGATGTAAAAATCTAAAAACATTAGTGTTAGACTATATTTGTATTTAAATATATACAACATACTTTCACATAAAATATATAAGGCATAAACCTATGAAAATTAAATAATTAATATAACTATTAATCATTTTCCGCTGAGATGTGTTCAAAATTGTCACCTTAAATTTTCGTCTATGGAGGTGCTATATTTGGAAACTTGTCATATGTATCAGTAGTAACAATTTATTCCAAAATCTCAATATCTTATTTAGGGCATTATAATAAGTTCATAGGGTTATAAAAAATGAAATTATCTGTATATTTAGTATGGCAACTTTTTGTCCTATATAAGTTGATTAATCTGTAAATGGTCGTTTAACGTACCACAATTAGTTTCTACAATTTTTTTTTTAATAAATAGCGCTTATTGTATTAACAAATACACAATTATTTTTTGCACATATATTTTGGATATTTAATGAAAAAAGAGTCATTGAATGTCCATGTTCTGGCAGGGCCATCAAATTTGCAAAAGATAGAGCGAAGACTCTTTTCTTACTAATCTATTATTTTTGGATTCTAAATTTTCTGTTTAGTTCATGGTGCCGTGGAAATGTGTGATTTAGTTACAGGTGAAAGCTGGTTTAGTTTACATGAATCAAGTTGTCTATAATTGTACTGCGTTTGAATTGTTTTGTATTAAATTACCCAGTGATTGAAAGAGTTATTAATTAATGTTTGTCAGGTTTATTCATAGATGAATAAGACATCAAATTTCATACCGAGCCATGTTCTAATTCAATGCCTTTTAATTTCACTTTTAATCATTGCATTATCTTTTGGCAATTGTTTGTCTTTATAAATGTACATATATATTGCTCTGTAAATGATTATTGTTGCACATTTAGTATATTACGAAGGCTATAGGGTATATTTATGAAGGCTAGCATACATTTTTCCTTATATTCCATAGACAATGTTGAATCATAGATAAATCATGATAAACCAATTGTAAAATGCACTTTTTTCAACATGTATCGATTAATTTTAATTCTAAATGAATAAGCTCCAGTTCTGCTAGCTCGTTTCCATTAGAAATAGGATCGTGGGTGCAGGGTGCATTCTTATGATTTGACATACCAATGTTATTATCTTTTTTATATAATTATGTCAAATTGCTGTTGTACAGACGACACAGTGTATTAAAGTGTTACATATTTTTTTTTATTTCATTCCTTTAACCTCCCTTGGCTTCTCCACTTTATTATGGATTGACCAAATCTATAGGACGTCTAATAATCGAGCTTGACGTATATAATATTTACTTGTTCTTTGTCAGTATGTCTGTGTACTATAAGTTTATATGCGCAATAACTAAAGACATTTATGTATTTAAAATATATTAAGGAACATAAAATAAAGAAAATCGAAAAAAAAACCATACAAATTCAAGAACAATGAACACTTTCGACTTCGCGTATAACATTATTAATTTGTTGGGATAGTTGCAGCATGGAATTCATCAATATTTTTATTTGTTGGCATTTGCAAATAGACTTTGCTGATTTTAAATCATCTGGCCAAACGCTACTAGATTTTTCCAATTTTTCAGTAGACGTCGGTAATCTGGCAACACCTTGCCATGGTTCACTATTTCTACGTGATCTTTCATAAATACCAGACTTATAATTTGCACCTTCAGAACGATTTATTTTTTCTTTTTTTATATAAAGGCTTTTAGGTATGTACTGAAAAATATTCAATGTAGATTAGAATATATGAAAAAAATGTTAAAATGAGAATACATTTATAATAATACTAGCTGACCCGGCAAACGTTGTTTGCCATACTGTGATTTCTAGGAATCATTTTTAGTTCAATAAAAATATTAATAAAAAAAAAATAAGGGTTGATCGTAGAGGGGTAAAAATTTAGGGTTGTATGTATTTTTGTACGCTGTATTATAGAAAAAAATATTTTAGAATTGCTTCACCTTACTAAACGATTTTCCTTTTTTGCAATTTGTATAATTTACATTTTTACAAGATTTTTCTCCTATCTCCGGCTCACTAGGCGAGAACTTTACCGGTGAAATGAAAGGCTGTAAAACATAACCTAAAATTACGTATTATTCAATGAGAACTCCTCATATATTATAATTTTTTAAATAAAATTAAAGAAAATATTACACATTTTCTTTAGGCCGCGTCGGAGTATGTCACATGCTAATATGGCTACCAAAAGCTGGGTACCATAATCATTATAGCAGTTACCTGAAATAAAAACTTGTTTGGATTCATTGAGGATTTTTTGTAACAAGTCTTAAATTATATATTGTCTTACTCTTAGTTAAAATACATACCACAGTTTAATTGCATGGTTCTATAAGAGAATTGAACGAGCTTGCTCCAAAATAACAAAATACAGTCTGCTTTGCATTTCCCATTAGCCTCAAGCTTCTCGGCTACGCTTTTCTTGTCACAAGTATCAATAGAATTAAAGCTGTCAACTTCAGATATTTTACCTTCCTCGCACAATTTAGTATATTTCTCTATACATTCCAGGTTCTCTTTAACTGTTTCGAATTGTAAATTAATATCTTCTGCTAAGTCTATATTTCTTTTAACACTTTGTAGGTCCTCCTTTACATTATCAGTTAAGTTGTCGTCATAGTTAAAGTTTAGTACGACGCTAGCAACACTTTCTGCGTGGCTCAATTCATCATTGTAGGTTAACCTACATTCTTCATACGTTTTACTCGACTGAGAGTCATCACAACTATATATATCGCCTTCGTTGTGCAACTTACGGAAACTCTCATAGAAATCGTCTGTGCTGGTACTAAGGAGGGTTTTCGATGGCACTCCGTTCCGGCCTAAACCGGACTCGCTTTGACATAGGCCAAAGTTGTCACACAATCTCCTTCTTGAACGCCGCTCTTTCAATTCTTGGTGAAGCACTCTCTCTTGATAAGATCTATCTTTGAGCTTCCGAGCAGCATCCAGTTGACTTTTTTCAAGAGATTTAAATTGTTCGTAGAGATACCACGACCGGACCCGACGTGATTTCTTACATGATTCGTCTGAATCATCAAAGGATATAAGTAAGGATATAAGAATATAATGTAACTATTTAATAAACTTACCTTTCCAATCCGTAAACTCCATAAGCAGTAGGTATTAACTAATAGTAAATCAGCACTAAACAAATTTAGAAAATTCTTCAAGACTGAACTGGCATACAAACGCCATATTCTTCTTTCCACAAAATTTAAATGACAACGTCATTCCGATTATTTGGCTAAATTTGTAAAAAGGTTCTAATACACAATACACACTACGGTCTACCGGTCCACCTGTGCAGATAGAACGGAATGTGTGTGGGAATAGACCTTTGCAGGTTTTTTAACCTACCATTGTTCGGTTGACCTGCGCAAGCATACCTGCACAGATTACCTCTCCGGTAGACCGTAGCGTGTATGTGTATTGACATTCAATTCGATATTTAAAGTTTCGATAGTTGTTATTGTTGTTGCGCTGTCCTATTCTACCCCGTTGGTATAGAGGGCCTTCAAAGAGAGCGCCACGCCTCACTATCATAAAGGCAATTGCTATGGCTTCTGATCAAATCAGCCCTCGTACTAGTAGATCGCCGTCAACTGTACGCCGCCATGAATGAGATTAGAGACCGTAGACGCGGTCGACCCCTAACGGTTTCCCCAATTCATAGCGATACCAGCTCTGTTCTCGGTTCCATTTTCAAAATGCTATTTCTTGATCGATTTTTTTTTTTAATGAGACAGGGGGCATACATAAGCTGTCCTGTTTTTTTTTTTTAAAAACCGGGCAGTTTATGTAATCAAAGAATGAATAAAATTCATAATGTACCTCCAAATAATTTTTAATTAATAAAGTGGTAATTTTACATATGCTGAGCTCAATTACCGTAATGTATTTATTACGGTAATTGAGCTCAGCATAAGTAAAATTACCACTACAAACTACCTACGCTTACACACTACTTACCTTACACCCTACTACAAAACCTTAGAACCCGTATCTTTCGAATACATTTAATTCGATAAATTTCCTTAAAGCTCTTGTTATAATTCAACTGTTTACATTCAAACACAGCATTTTTAAATATCAATTTTATTCGAGTATTTATTGTTTCAAACAAGTTCTATAGCACCCAGTCAGGTTAGCATTAGGAAATTCAAGGTTTGGCCCTCGACTAACCAATGGGCAATATATTATCTGTAATATCTTCAGTAATTTCTGTCCAAAGCTTGTTAGCATTGATTGATAACTAGATATTTTCAAATATTAGTAGAAGAATATAGCACCGCCAGCAGCTTGTCTGCTGTAACCAGGATTAGTTTGTGATGAATGTACTCCGGAATTCATAAGCTTCACGCTGAACGGTGATTGCTTTTCCTTTATGCCACCACGTTTCATTGGATGACCCTGTTTTGTACACAAAATTTAATTAACAAGTTTGTTTAATTTATCGTTACACGATTTTAAATTTCATTGATTGACCCTATTAAAACTTAACAGCTGGCAATATCTAACAAAAAATCCTAACAAAGTTACGTAACTATAAAAATTCTGGCGGATCGAAGCATTGTTGACCTCACAAACTTTCAAAGACTTGATAAAAAAACCTCCATAAAGAAATCGTTACTCCTGCTTTGATGATGTGTCTGCTCCCTCTCTGCTAATATTTATATAGAATTATTATAACAACACTATAATAAATTGAACTTACCAACGGTATCACAACCGGTGGGAGCTTATCATAGGTGTTCCTAAGTCGCCGCCATGTATCGCAGCCAATGGTCTCTGGTTGTAGATATAAATCCTCTTTGTCAGCAAATCGTTCCGTCGAATGGTTGTAAACCGCAGCTAACACTATATCCAAACTGTCTTCAGGTAAACTAATAATATTTATTATAATATATACGAGATCCAATACATACTAATTACAACAGAATTCAGAAATAAATTGCAATGCCCTTCCGAGCCTGGCAGTGAGTTCTATGGGCGGCGGTATCACTTTATATCAGAGCCTCCTGCCCGTTTGCCCATTTTATATAAAAAAAACAAAATTGTTAATATATATAATACAAAATCTTTTTAACTTACAAGAATGGGTGAAAGAAACTTAATTTTCTCACACTGGCTAAAGTGTGGTGCGAATAAAGCCTTGACCCTGTAGGCACTCCGTGTTTTTCTTTAGTTGATAAAACAATTTCTTTCGTTAATTCGCCTTCCTTACGTAAATCAGGAAGAAGTTTCTTATTCCTAACTTGCTTGATTCCTTTTGACTTGTCTGTCATGATAACTTTATAAATTTTGTAATACAGAAAATTAATATTAAGAAATTTACCATGAAATCAAACTCGATGGGGAATAAAATACACTTGGCGATTAGTAAATAACAAATATCATTAAGTGATCGTTATGGAATCAAAATTTCGTTACCAAGACAACCGTATTTCTAATTTCCCGCTAATGAACGATAATGCATTATGCACAGAATATAATTTGCGACCAGTTTCATCATGAAGGTATTGTATAAATTTAATTATTTTCATTTGTTTTCCTGAAAACGAATAAAATAATTTGAAAGGTGCAATAATAATAATAAGTACTTATTTGTTGCCGGCGATCTTGTAAATCCGGAAGTGCAAACAATATCTAGGTAATGTAAAGATTACCTTAAATGTGTATACCTAGGTAATGTATAATAATATTCGTCATTGTTTAAACGCCTCAGTCATTACTTATGGATATACAGATTGCTGATAGCATATATATCTATGCATATATCTATATATAATATATGTTTGCTTAATGTTTGCGTAATGTTAATTTTTTAAATGGTATCAATTAAACAATGAAAGTCTCTGATCAACATCTATAATTTTCATGAAACATCAAAATAGACAACACAGTTTTTCTTCCGAGTCTGTTTCATACTCTGTGCCATAATGCATAGCCCGGCGTTTTGTCAAACACCTATACTGGCCCTCCGTGGTCTGTCATCTGTGGTTGACTTGATAGTTAATTTGTGATTTGGCATCTAAAGGAGTGGACGCTATTTCTAGTTGTGTTAAAAGCCGCCATTTTGGAAACTGTTAATTTGTGTCTAGAAAATTCATTGAATTATTTCTGTTCTACTTGAGAAGGACAAATAAATTTTACCAATATGAGTTACGGTAGGCCGCCACCCCGTATTGACGGGATGGTTTCCCTAAAAGTGGATAATTTGACGTACCGAACAACACCTGATGATTTGCGCCGCGTTTTCGAAAGATGTGGAGATGTTGGCGACATATACATCCCAAGAGACAGATACACAAGGGAAAGCAGAGGATTCGCTTTCGTAAGGTAAATCATCACTTTCTTTTCATTTTGGACATTTCCATGACGTAATGTGATATTTTTCTAGGTTATGTGATGTTACTTTTTAATTTCAGATTCTATGATAGACGCGATGCTGAGGAGGCTTTGGACTCACTTGATGGACGCATGTTAGACGGGAGGGAACTGCGTGTCCAAATGGCTCGCTATGGTCGACCATCATCACCCTACAGAAGCCGCTACGACCGACGCCGCAGGTAATTATTCGTCATGAATAATCTTCTTTAATTTTATTTTAAAAAAATGCCAAATATATCCAAAAGATATCTATTTTTTTTTTTAATTTTGACTTATTCTAGAAGAACATTTTCACATTAATTCGAGAATTATGTATTTTTTAATGGGAACTTACAATTGATGGACTGGACAATGTTTTAACCATATGTTATTTTGCTGATGGTGTATTTTTAGCAAATCCCGTTCACGTGGTCGCTCCAGGTCTAGATCCCGATCCCGGCGTCGTTCATACTCGCGCAGTCGTTCCCGTTCCCGTGCATCCAGGTCGAGGTCTCGCTCAGACTCTAAGAGCTCCAGAGGACGTTCTCGTAGTCGCTCCAGGTCTCGCTCAAGATCCAGGCATTGAAGTAATGGTAAGCTAAAATTACTACTACTACTCTACTTAGAGTGCCTAAATAGATAAAAACCCTAACATATTTCTTCAAAAAGAGTTTACAAAAATTGTATTTAAGAATTGCTTAGAAGAACCTGGAAGTAGCATTACCGCATAAAACTAGATTTTGTAATGATTTATTTTCTTTCAGGTTGAGTGCCGATCATGAGCTGAGCTGATATTCTGCACTTGTCCCATCTTAAGCAGTCTCGGCTAAGGTACTATCATTCTTCAATTATTTTAAGCACTCAGACATAACTATGATGAACATAGTGGCAAACATGTAACAAAATCTTTTAGTTTTTAAGTTATCTTTCATATTGTAAATTGAGATTTTTGAAATAATCTCAACTAATAAAGCTTTACTTATATTTGTAAATCATCACCTTGGATGTAGTAGAAATAAAGTTTGGTTCTTTTATTAAATGTATACTATATACTAACAGTTTATATTGAACTTTAGGAGATATTTATTTCAGGAGAACAAAATTTTGAGCATCTTATTGTAAATTGGATGATTAAAAAAGCAACAATTTGGTAACTACTTATGAACATTTTTCATTTGTGTATTAGTTTAATGAACAAAAAGGGTCAAATATCGGATTACTTGATTTCTTGTTTAATTTAATATCCTCTTACTGTTAAGTGAAAGTATGAATTAATTTTGATGTTGGTATGCTCAGGGCGTGGCGAGCGCGTGGAGCGAGGCAGTGCAGGGGGGGTGGGTTTGCTGATTGCTGACAACTGCTGAATTGCTGTTGCAGTACATAAGTTATGAGTAATATTTTATCATTATTGACAAACCGAGACACGCATCGGCTCTTTGGGGAGCCATACTCATCTCATTTTCAAACAATTCACAAAATGCATTGTGTTAATACCAGTTTGATATTAGCACAACCAACAATGTCAGTTAAATTTCATTAGTCTGTCAATTAACGTAAGCAGAAATTAACATTTGGATTTGTTTGGCAGGCCGGTGGTGCCGCTGGCCTGTTTGCTGATGCAGTTTGCTGTGCTGTTTCCTGTGATTTGCAGATCGAGTCTAGGTTTTTCGGTATAACGTGACCCCCTCCCTGCTATTTTTAAGTATATGCAAAAATCACCATTTTAGGAAAAGGCGTATAACATTAAGTGTCAATCTGATAACCTTTTCTTAAAAATTATGTTCAAGAAAGAAGTTGCAACAGTTGCGGACACATTAATGTACCTAGGTTTACTTGAAGTTTTCTTTAAATAAAGTATTATTAGTAAAAAAAATTTTAATATAAACACCACTACTTTAAATAGATAAACCAAAGAAAAAATTATGAGAGAATGCATAAAAGCGTCGTCATATTGGATATTTTAACAGAAATTTGGTGCTACTAATCAACATAAAAAACTTAGGCATTGCACCTATGGGAATGAGTAGGAGGAACTGTTTAAAATTAATTACCTCATCGCTATATTTTATAATACCAGTTGAACACGGTCGGCCCTATCACATGTATCACTACGGGTACTAACAACTGGTTACGTAGGTATTACCTGGCACATTCTTATATTTTTAATGAAGATGAACGACCCCATATAATATAGCACATGTCAGGTGAATCAAAAGTAGAAAAAAAAATTGTACTAACGTTAAAACTTGGATCAATGGCGATTATTAGAGGGATCTTCAAATAAAAGAAACACTTGTCGTACAGTGGGATTAAAAGTAAGTACCTATAGTGAAGTGCTATGTTGAATCAAAATTCTCATAAAGTTTGGTTCAAAAAGTCAGAGGGTGAATAACCCATATTTATCAATTTTATAGAGAACTTCTCTGGAGTGTAAAATGCTTTTGCTAAAGTTACTTTATTTTCTTTTAATTTTCCGAAAGAAAACGATACCCAAGTTTCATTTGAATCGGTCTAACAGTTTCAAACAGAAAAATTATTCTTTTACTCTTATATACTCAGACGAATTAAGTCAGGCGGCGGTCGTTGGAGGAATGTTCAAATAAATGAAACTTACTGTACAGTGACAACTAGAGTATGAGTGACTTATAAATAATAATCTAAAACAAGAACCTGTATCAAAAATAAATGTAAGGTTAGTGGGGTTGCGACGGCTAAAGTCAAAAACTTATCGATTCACAAAAAAGCGCACTAATTCAAGGAGTAACGTATTAATGTTTACAATTTTTAGGAATGGATATGCTATCTTTTAATTTATTAATCTATAACAAAACATCTATTTTTACTTAACTGTGGGTTTAAACTTATGGTTTATGTAATCTTATTGTTGAAATTTTGACTTTATCCCTTTTGTAAACTCTATAAACTCAAGTAAGGGCTACATTACATAACCTTTTTTCTTGTTATGGATATCTCATGGAAATGGTTCCATAGAATGGTCTACACCTAAGCCGTGTATTCAATATTCTGTTATAATTTCTAATAATTTGCCATCAATGGGAGATTCGTGCCCACAGATATTGTAGGATCGTGCCTACTTATGGTAAATTATTTTGATAGCTGACAACTGACAGTTTCGAATTTATTTTAAGTCATTGACAATAAACAAATCAAATACCAAACTTCAAATAAACGTGGTAGTAGTGTAGTCAAATCGTAGAACTTAGTTTTGAAAGTAAAGTGTAAACTTTAACGATATTTGGAAGTTAAGGTTTATTTCAATAATAATCTATTCATAATGTCTTCAAAATTTTTTCTTAAAGGTAAATCTAGGCAAGTACACAAAAGAAAAAGTGAAATTATCAACAAGAAGAAAGCAAAAAAACCAAATGCACCTAACCTAGAAAATGGTCATGATTCCTCGGACAGTGATTTAGAATTAAAAAAATTCTCAGACGCTGAACAGTCGGAAAGTGATCATGAAACTGCAGAACAAAAAAAGCTTAGATTAGCGAAAAAATATCTTGAAGAAATCGAAAAAGAAGAAGCTAAAAGAGCTGATCTGAAAGATGTTGACGATGCAATTGAGAAACGATTACAAAGGGACTACCTAGAACAAAGAGGTAAATTAAGAGTAGAAGTAGCTAGTAAATATATTGCTCCCTCGAAGAATGATATTAGATTGATTCGCGCAAAGGAACATCGCCTAACACTTACATGTATTAGTGTAAGCAATGATGGTCAATATGTTTTCACTGGCTGCAAAAGTGGTACCTTTATTAAATGGGGCATTAAAGAAAAGAAAAAACTTGGAGTTGTTACTTTTAAAACACATTCACAATTCATTAAAGGAGGTATTACTTCATTAGCACTGACCACTGATATAAAATATTTAGCAACATCAGATGATTCTCATGATATCCAAATCTGGGATCCCCATTCACTAAAACATCTTCACACATTTAAAGGCCATAAAGGAACAGTAATTGGTCTAGTATTTAGAAAGAATACACATGATTTATATTCTGCATCAAAAGATAGGTCAGTCAAAATTTGGTCCTTAAGTGAAATGGCATATGTTGAGACCTTGTTTGGCCATCAATCACCTATTACTGCAATTGATGCACTTACTAGAGAAAGAGCAATTACTGCAGGAGGTAGAGACACAACTGTACGTGTATGGAAAATTGTTGAAGAATCACAGCTAATATTTAATGGGCCACAAGGAAGTTTAGATGAAGTCAAGTTGTTGGATGAAGAACATTTTGTATCAGGTAGTGACAATGGAACTATATGTTTATGGAGTGTATTAAAAAAGAAGCCACTTTACTCAATACCAGAAGCTCATGGGTCAGATAATGGTGTTCCTAGATGGATTACTAGTCTTACCACTTTGTTGAATTCTGACCTATTTGCTTCTGGATCATATGATAGTCATATACGGTTATGGAAAATATGTGATTCTTATAAAAAGTTTGAACCTATTTTCCATGTAGAAATAAATGGGTTTGTAAACAGTATGCATTTTACAAGTAATGGTCAACAATTATATGCAGCAGTGGGACAGGAGCATAAATCAGGAAGATGGTTTAAAGAAAATAATGCTAAAAATGGTTTATTTGTAATTAGTTTTAATGTTAAGTTAGATAAATAAAAAATATAATTTCAGAAGTCCTCTCTATTATTAAGTCTACATGAAATGTATAATACTACTATGATTAGTGATAATGATTTTAACCAACAATTGTTGTAGCACCTCTTAATTGCAAATATCCAGCTGTTATATCCATTGGAAGGTTTCTGACAGTTGCAAACTCTTCAGCATTGCTATAGTAAAGTTTTGAGTGTCGATCCATATAAGGTGCTGGTAATCCTGATATATCAGAGTACTTCTTAGTTGGTTTAAATGTTGGTGGTGCATTTATTGAATAATCTGCAAAAGATATTGGAGTCAAATGAAAGCATGAGATACTTGTGATTATATTTAAGTTTAAGTTGATTATATTTTACTAAGTTTAATGAAGTGAGCCAAAGCTTTCTTTTCACGTTATCTTCACTTGTCACTTACAAAGAACCGCTTCATCCGGCCAAGGTAAAGTCCTGTCTGCGGCCAAAATTTGCTTTAAAGATCTCCACATCCGCTTTTTAGAACCACTTTTAACAATGAACTTATTTTCTGATTTGAAGCAATAAGTTTTATCTGATTCACCAGTCATTTTATACCAATATCAGTAATCAACAATATCTAAAATAGGTGTGTAATTTCGTTCACAACATTTGTAACAACTATCACAATTCACAACAACAATATAACACAGATTAATTAAAACAAAAATCACAGATATATTATCTGAAATACATTATGGAAAATGATTAGCAACAGACATAGACTTGAAAAACTACTCTTAAAGCTTACAAGTTTTATCATTCCCAAGTTACTCTATTTAGATATTTGAAATCTATGTCACTAAACCTGCTTTTTAGTGATTTTAGTTTAGTAGATTAGTGCAATAAAACACGTAGCAGGTCATCTCTGCTACTACCCACTCAAAGCACCCCAATTCAAGTATAAGTATATAATTTATAATCTGTAAAAAAACGGATAATGGATCAATCAGAAAATAAACTGATTATTATCTTACGATATCTTATAACGAGGCGGTATGGTTGAAAGGTTTTAGCTTGCTCATAAAATGAGCAAAAAAAAAAGCTTATTGTCTTGAACTCTTTAGTCTTGACAATTTGCCAAGCAGCAATAGCCAATAGATAATATACTCTTGTTGTCAAGCACATGTGGTCTCGTGTGGATTGTGGTTAAATTTTATATGAAATGGATTTAGTAAATGAAATATTAGAGCGAGAGCACAAGAAAGCTGAAAAATATAAACCTATTACCGTTGAAAAACATTTAGATGTCGAATTTGATATAGGCACGCTAGCTGCTTCGGACACTAATGATCTCGATTGTAAACTTATCAAGTTAGTAAATATTTATAAGGATTTCTTTTTAGTATCTAAGACGATTTTTATACCTTTATTTTATGTTGCAGGTCCGAAAAAAACAGAGATGCTTACCTGGAAACATTAACACGAGACAACACGCAACTCTTGTTAAATAAAATATGGGAGCTTCCAACTGAGAGAATAGATGAGGCAATTGTAGTACGATTACCACAACCTACAACGGTGTTACCTCGTGCTAAACCTGTGCCAAAACCTAAACCATTAACAAAATGGCAAGAATTTGCTAAAGCTAAGGGAATAACCAAGACAAAGAAGTCCAAATTGGAATGGGATGAACAGTTACAGAAATGGGTACCATTATATGGGTAAGTTTTTTAACTCCTGCTAGGTTAATCATTATTAAGAAGAAATTGCATAAGCAGTAATGAAATGCTCATTTAAATTATTTTAAGTATAGGTAATGGTTATTTTCATATATATAACTTAAGGCACCTTTTTTAACAGTTTCAAAAAGGCAGCAGCTGAAAAAGAGAAAAACTGGCTGATACCTGTTCCACAGAACATAGATCCGATGACAGATATGTATGAAAAAAAAGCTTCAGAGAAATCAGAAAAAGTTGCGAAAAATGAACTACAAAGATTGAAAAATATTGCTAGGGCCAAGAAAGTAAAAATACCTAGAGTTGGATTACCAATAACATCTGATAAAGCTTCATCAACTCAGGTATGTAAGCATTTTATAAAAAAAACTTTTCTAATTTGTTTTTTGACCTAACAAGGGAAGTGTACAACTTTGCTAAACTATATTTTGTAAATAAATTGTGAATACAAAATAAAACAGTTTTTTTTGAAGAACATTGGGTTCAATTGTTATTTTGACACTTAAGTGGAAGTTTGAAAGTAAATTTATTTGAAAAAAATTTCGGATATAATAATCAATTAATCTTCTACTTGGAGCATAATTTTGTTGAAGCACTTTCAGTTATAAAAAGTTACTCCAACTGACTATTGAAGTACATTTTCCATTGTTTAAATTTGCAGTTGGCCACAGCCACTTCTGTGGCAAAGGCATCAACAGCATCTCTGGGTAAATTCCAAGACAAGCTTCCAAAAGAAAAAGAAGCCAGAGGGAAAGGAGTTCATGAGCTTATTCCTGGTAAAGAGAGGAAAAGGAAACTTCCAGTGCCAACTCCAGCTGCTGAAAAGGAGCACAATCTTAGTGTCATTGACCGGATTCTTAGAAAACGGCCTAAAATTGATATGGAAAAAGCTGTCTCAAAACATATTCATGAAGAACAAGTGCAGTAAGTTGTTTGATGGATTTATAGCAACAAATATTTATATAAGTAGTCTATAAGTTGTCAACATCAATAATACAAAATATATAAAGCTATATATAAATCTAGAAGCTAACCTACCACATATGAAATATATGTGTGAGATTTATTTATCATAGTTTATTTTAATAAAATTATGTATTTATATTTCAGGCGATCAGATGAGAAACGGAATATGAAACCCATAAAAGGTAAACCAAAAGGTAAAGGAAATGCCACTAACTTTTCAGCAAAGAAGCCTAAAGGAGGTAGGGGTCAGAGAAATCCTAATAAAAAGAATCCTGGTAGGAAACGGCGATGAAGTAGTTCTAAGTTTAATTATAATAAAAGATAACAAACAGGTAAAGTGATTTTATTTTATACTATCTGTTCCCTGCAGTTTACAGGATGTGTCTACATGCTTGCTGTAATCTATTATTATTTTTGCACAGCTACTGGAAAACATCTATACCTCTTATGATACTGTTCAGTTCTTAATAATGTTATTATACAACATGTTAAAAAAGAAAACACTGAACAAAACTGCATATATTGTTTATATCATTCTTTATTACAAACCAAGCATTTTTATGCAATTATGCAAACAATACTCACTTAAATGTAAGGTTTTTGAAATTTGTAGTTTTTTATTACTTATATTATTGGCACATAAGTTTTTAGAGATCACATAAACTATCTAATAATGGAAAAGGATTAATACTGTATAAGAATAGCTCAAAATACAAACACTCCCATCTAATACCTACTACATTGATACAAATCAAGGTACAGGTATTGAACATTTTTATGCTTAAAGTCTATATTTTAATTATAGTTAATTTATATATATGATATAGTTTAATTTTGATACAATTTTATAAACAATACCACAATGAAATAGTACTAGTGAATTGAATTTAACTTTCTTTTTATAATTGTAAGGTACATGCTTTATTGATCTATCATCCAAATATGTCAAGTTCAAGTAAACATATATTTTCTAATAACAATCATATTATTATACTACAATAACTACAACTCCAATTTCTATAAAGCTAACTTGGAAGCGTCTATGTTTAATTATAAGTAGCCTACCATCCACATCACATACAGTTCTACTTTTAAAACTACAATAAAAAAATACAATGATTTTAATAAAATCTACATATTTTGATTAATAGTACATTTTCTAGGTTTAAATGTAAAATGCAAACAGAACAAAGCAGCAAGTTCAACAAGTTAAAAATCTCTATAAGCATTGCTAATAACAATTGATTAAATACACCGCATAGTTATTTATGCAATCACATATATATTTTCTCTATTCATGTACACTATTAATTTATCTAAAAATATTTTTTAAGTATTAAATATCAACTTTGTGCATTTATGGACATTATAATTTAGTAAGCATAGAAAATAATAAAGATTTGAAACTGCTATAGAAGCTGAAAAATCTTATCTCATGACGGACACACTGATATGAGGTAAATAGGTGGAAATGCTTACAGTATGTTAAGAGATCAAACAAGCAAAGAAGGAATGTAGTAATTCATGTATTTAAAGCAATCAAAGAAGACAAAACAAATCCATAAGTTATCCAGCACTGTATAATATCTACCATAGAAATAAAATTCTTATCTTATATCTTTGAAATTCATCAATTTAGTTGGATAAACAGCTACAATGATCAAATAAGCCATAACATTTATCTTAAAACCCTGTGCTTGTATATTTTCGATAAGATTGATTTAAAAAAAAAAACACTAAAAATTGTGTAAAAACTTAATTTTAAATTCGTAACAACATTCATGTCATTTTCTGGCTTTAGGTAATGCTTTTATAACAGTTCTAAAAACGTTCTTTTTATTTTACAAATTTACTATGTTTGTTAATATGGTCATGGGTATATAAATAAAATAAAAAAATGATTTCAACTAGTACCTAAAGCCACAACAGCTCTTAAACCTAACTCAAGGGATTACAGGAGATCAATTAAGGAATAGAAAAAGTTCATCTAATAATTTAACACTTACAACAACAATAAAAATGTAAATAATCACTACATAGAAAGGCTACTTCATTCAGGACAATCACCCAATTATTGGGTAATTATATACCAATTAATTTATTATATATTAATTATTGTTCTAAACACAAGTTTATATGAGATGATAAAAATTACATCCTTATGAGAAAGAGATTCATATTGTGGTCAATAGGATACAGAAAGTATTTAAATTTATAGAGATAAAAGTAAATACAAAATAATTGTACCATATATAATATATTATTATTCCTATGTAATGGTAAATATCTTTAATTAGAAAAATATACTTTATTAAAAAGGTAATAAGAATCAGTATATTTAGCTTTCTTTTGAATTTCATTGACATGAATGAAATTCATGACATTAATATTTAGAATCTGGATATTTTAATTATAGGTAATTTAACACAATTAATAATATTAAACTATAAGATTTTGGATAGCTAATATGGCTATTTTCCAAAGACTATATATACAAGTATATAAAATTATCACATCAAGGGGCCAGATACAGAGAGTTATGCACATATATTTTATTAGTTGTTACCAAGCCGTCAACATGTAGAAATGCAACAATAACAGGGTCCATTAATGCATAATGACGTAAGACTTTTGGTCATAAAGTTCAAACTGCATAAGTGGAATTTGATTTTGGCGTTGATATTGTTTATAGCCTGACATTTATAGATTCAGCGCTTGGGTTTATTAATAATATATTTGTCATATGTTGCTGGTTTGTTTTTATTAGGTCTCTACATTCATACATATTGACACTCAAATATAACTAACTTATTTCAGTCTCATAAACTTATAACTTCTAATTTAATATGTTGGTTAAGCTTTCATATCATTGAAATTTAATAACAATTAAAATCAGTATAAATACTACTCTGTGTGAAGATAAAAATATACTATGTTTACATTTATGTATGTAATAAACTTAAAGTAATTGTTATATTATAATATTATTTAAACTGAATTGATTTATTAACACTCCTCTGGCCTAGACACTTCTGACACACTGTGTATACATCTGACGAAGCATCATGTTTGCCTTTATAATGACATACAATATGCACAAGTTTTAAATTTTTTGTAGTAAAAATCTGCAGATAATATCGCTCAGTTTCAATATTACCATATTTAATATTTTGGTTACAACTCATACAATTAATATTGCCAACATAAATATTATTTAATGCTTGAATAATTGTTGGTATAATTGATCTAGATAGCTCAATTCTGTGATCCAAATTCCATGTCTGAAAAATAATACGTTCCTCGCGACTTCTATAAGGGTTTATGATATGCTCATTTTCATATGCACACTTACTATCATTCCAGAGTCCACCACATACAAAAAGGCCTGTCTCATCACATAATCTGAATTTGTTTTCACTTTTTCTATTGAAGTATCCTTCATTATATTTATTGCTTTCCAAAAAATTTCGTAGTTCTAAAAGAAAGTTATCAATAAGACTCTTACCATGACCATTTTTTGAATGCACATATAATTCTGAAGATTGTAAAGCAGTTTTTGTCTTATAGTAGTATCCTCTCATTCTTTCTTTTATCCTTTTAGACATAGATTGTTCCTTGGTTTTCTCTGATGGTTCAAGACCTAGAAAAATGTAAATTTTTCCCATGTAATATTTATAAGCTGTTAAGAAATTAAATACAAATCTTTCCTACCTTCAAACCACTGTGGATCCTGATTTCTCTCACTTAACATAGTTTTATTATTGTCTGCAGCTTCTATGTATCTTTGCAGCACCAAAAACTTCTCTCGCAAATTAGTATTAAGAAATTCTTTTGCAGCGTGGCCTGTATCAATATAATCTTTCTTGGAAGATCTAATCATATTGTAGAAGAAATCAAAGTCTGTAAGACAAACTTATACAATTTAATCCTTTCTTGCTTGGTAAAATTTTGTAATGATATAATTTAGAGATATTTAACATACATTATTTGATACTATTCACAATTAATGAAATACAAATATTTACTTAAAATAAATAACAGAGGCTGATTGTTAATATTTACAGTTAATAAAACATACCATTTACCATTGTTTCTTTTTTTTGTAACAAAATAAAAAGTGTCTGTGGGGGTAATGTTCGCAAATAATCGTCGTCATCTACGAGAGTCCCGTCTTCTGCGACATATAATCGGCATTCTGCGCAACTGACATTGAACTAGAAACCAACAAACTCAATTAGGTCATGGCTTTCTTACATAGGTCAAGGTTGCACAAGGCTTGGCCTAGTTTTAAATAAGAATTAATTTAAAAAAAACATTTTTACAAGAAAATATTCAGTGTGTATAAAAACAACTTCTTTATTATAAAAGAAAATATTTAAAACTCACCCCCAACTTTCTGCATGATTTCTCAATTAATTCTTGTAAATTTTCAGCGGCGATACCAATTTTTTTCTCTCTCTTTACATCAGTCACTTTATACCCTTTTTTCATTGTGCCAATAATTACGTTGTAAATATACGAAATACTTCAACTATTTGATAGCTAAAGTATTATCGCGCAAAATAGATTTGGATGTCACACTCAAAAACAGATCACATATGACATACATCTTTTTTTTTTAATTAGCCCATAGGGTAGGCCAAAGTCTTTCGACCACACCGTATTTTCTTATATTATCCTTTTCTCTCCTTATTTATATCTTACGTTTCTTATACATTATAAAATTTATCTTTCAAGTAGATTTAACTCTATAATATCTAATCTAGTCTTCGGATGCTTTATTAACCAAAGACAAGTTTGCAAATTTGGCGTAGTGTTTGACTCTGAGCTCTCCGCTAACTTCAAATCACTGTGTTTTTTTTTGGGCGGGAACTCCAAATAGAGCGCGCGTGCATTTAAATTTTTTTATTTGTTTTAATTATACTTTTAGATATTTTAGTTATTATATTAAAAGTAGTGACCCTTAGAAATGGAGGGTAATGAGGGGGGCGGGGATAACCCGCCCACCTCAAATAAACGTCCTCGCGTTGAGGATCGTGGAGACCCCAAGGCGGACTTTGGCGTTGGCGGTGGCGGTGAGAAATACTATAATAAAGACTATTATGTACCTTTTTACAAACCCAATTATAAAAGACTCTACCCAGAAAACTCACTTAATACAGAATTTAAAGTATTTGTGGAAACTACAAATAAAGACAGACTGGGCAACAAGAGCCCTATTTACTTAAATCAAATTTTTTCAAGCGAAATTAAAGGTGTGACGGCAATTCAAAGAGTGAATGCCAATAAGATAGCAGTAATTTTTAAACAATATAATACGGCAAATAATTTTATAAATAATTCAATGTTTCTTAAAAAGCATGAAATGAAAGCTTTCATTCCTGCTGCGCAGATAGAAAAGACAGGCATCATTAGATTTGTTCCATCAAATATTTCAAATAAAGAATTATACAGTAGATTATCATCAATATACGAAATTATTGCAGTCAGAAGATTCACAAAGAAAGTAGGTCATGAGTATGTTCCTTTACAAACTGTAAGCATTACTTTTCTATCTAATATTCTCCCGGATAATGTACAGTATGATTTATTCTCATATAGAGTTTTTGAATATATACCACCATTGCAACAATGTTTTAAATGTTTCAAATTCAACCATTCGGCTAAAATCTGTAATGGTAAACAAAAATGTTCAATTTGTGGAGGTGAGCATTTATATAAGGAATGTAATAAACCAACTGAAATATGTTGTGTAAATTGCAATGGACCTCATTTAGCTATTTCTAAAGTATGTCCCATTAAAATGAAGAAAATTATGGAAAAAAAGACTAAAATTACTTATGCAACTGCTACTTCCACAAAAAAAGTGCAAAACAATGACTTTCCCCCACTACCAACTCCAAAAACACCTGTATATAACTATGTAAATAAATCTGTAAATAAGCCTGTAAATAACTCTGTAAATAAGCCTGTATATAATTCTGTAAATAATCCTTTAAATACACATGTAGACAATGTAAATAAACAAGACATTAAAAATCAAATTGTCTCTAACAATGATGTACTTATGGCCCTTGTACAGACATTGGTGGAGCTAGGCAATAAGGGTGACAATTCACCTACTACAGTGAAAACAATTAAAGATATATTGATTAAAAATTTAAAATAATGGATCTAGGTCCTACACAGTCTAAGTTACGTATTGCTCAGTACAATATTCAAAGTGCCAATAGTAAAAAACCACTTCTTATTCAATTCTTAACACAACAAAACATTGATATATGCCTACTTAATGAAACATGGTTCAAAGATAACACATTTAAAATACCAGGTTACAATATTTATAATAAAAATTCAAACAATACACATAATGGTGTGGCAATATTAATTAAACCATACCTCAAGTACAACATTATTAACACTAGATTCCACGAGGACATCCAAACTGTTGCTCTTTCTGTATCAACAATAAGTGGCAAACTGACTGTTCTTTGTGTTTATTGTCCACCTAATAGTCGTCATATCAGATTAAATAGGTTACAGAGTATAATTAATAATCTCCCAAAACCAATATTTGTAAGTGGTGACTTTAATGCGCACCATATAGCGTTTGGTTGTTTATCCAGTAAGAGTAGAGGTCACAGCTTATTTAATATTATTAATGACTTAGATTTGTGCATTTTGAATGATGGTAGTTTTACAACTGTCACTCACCCCAGATGTAACCCTTCAGCTATTGATGTTAGCTTCATCAGTGCTAGTCTTGCATCTTTGTGTGAATGGTCTGTACATGACAATGCCATGGGAAGTTATCATTACCCTACAATAACAGAAATATCCTTAACTATTGATAAATATCACATTGCTTCACCAGTAGACAGATTTTTATATAAAAGGGCAGACTGGACTAAATACAACACTCTTTCGAGAACAGTTTTCAACAATTTTATCATAAATTCTGAAGACCCTATATTAACTTACAGTGCTTTCTGCTCTTGTTTGGATACATTAAAAACTATGACAATACCTAAATTTTCTAAATCAAACAGTTTCAAAAGCAGATTGCCAGCACCCTGGTGGAATGATATTTGTGAACAAAGTGTCATTGCATCTTATAATGCTTTAAAATTATATAGAAATGTCCCATCCATAGATAATTATATTAACTATAAAAAAAAGGATGCACAGAAAAAAAGAACATTAGCTGAGCAGAAAAAAATAGGCTGGAATAATCTAACAAATACTTTCAATAGAACAACTCCCATTAATAAGATTTGGAATTTACTCAAAATGTTTAAAGGTGTTAAAACTCGCAATAAGTCATGTAGAGACGATTTCATTCCTAACTTTTTAGACAATTTAACAGATAATAGTAATTTAAGTGAGACTAGTAACCTGTATATTTATTTTAACTTAAACAATGATAATCAAAATTCTAAATTTTTACTTGAACCCTTTACATGGTCAGAATTTACAAAAAGTTTACAATCCAGACGTGATACAACACCTGGTATGGATGACTATCCTTATCTATTGATTAAAAACTTGGATGAATCGGCACAACAATTATTTCTAGATATCCTTAATCTACTTTGGTTTAACAAATATATTCCACAGGCATGGAAAACACAATGTGTAATTCCAATACTCAAACCAGACAAAGCACCAGAGCTTGCTAGCTCATATAGACCTATTTCCTTATCTTCTTGCCTTGGCAAAATTTTTGAAACAATGTTAAAAGTCCGTCTTGACTGGTATGTTGAATCTAATCACATCATTCCCAATGTCCAGTATGGCTTTAGACGAGGGCGAAGCTGTGCTGATAGTTTCATCTCTTTAATATCTGATCTGAAACATGGGAAGGAAAATAATTTAAATACTGTTTGTATATTTCTTGATGTTCAAGCTGCCTTTGACAGTATAGATCCTGGTATACTTGTGAAACTTATGTCAGGGCTAGGAATACCAGGACAATTATGCTATTGGATATATAACTTCTTGAATGATAGGACTGTATATGTAAAATACAATAATATGCTATATGGACCAAAATCTGCCTCCAAAGGCACTATGCAAGGTGCTACCTTATCTCCTTTATTGTATAATATTTACACTAGTGAAATTTGCAAATTTATAGACAATGTAAATAATAATGTAAATATTTTACAATTTGCTGATGATATTGTTTTGTACAGTAGTAGCTATAATTTACAAGTAGCAATAAATAGTATTAATGTAGCTCTATCTCAATTGTTTTATTATTATAATGACATTTTACATTTAAAAATTAACCCGTCCAAAAGCAATGTTATGATATTCAGCAAGGATACACCAATCTATAATGATATTTATAATGGTGAAATTATAAACAAGGTTACCAGTAAAAAATTTTTAGGAATAGTAATAGATCAGAAATTAAATTTCGAGTCACATATTAAATATATATCCAAAAATGCTTTAAGAGGTATTAACATTATGAAATGTCTGGCAGGCGTGTCATGGGGTGCAGACCCCAAAGTGCTGTCTTTAATGTACAAAGCAATTGTCAGAAGTCATTTTGATTATAGCTCCTTAGCTTATTTAAATAGCTCACATGTAAATAAACTGGATATATTACAGAACAAAGCTTTGAGAATAGTGTCTGGTGCAATGTGCTCAACTCCCATAAGGGCCATGGAAGTTGAGACCAAAGTTATGCCATTAAGTTTGAGACGTCTCTTACTTGCACACAGATACTGCCTTAAATTACTATCTTCTAATAATATGAAAATAATTAAAAAAATTGCACCATATCTAGACATATCTCCTACTTCATTATTAACTGGAAAAACCATTCTTAACAAATATACACCACCCTTGTCCATAATATATCTGGAAATAAGTAATAAGTATAAAAAGACCTGTAAACAGTCCCTTTGGCCATGTTACTCTAACAGTTATCACTCAATTTCACACCCAATAAATATTATTCCAAGTACAATTAATAATAATTCTGATATGATGCAGTTTTTGTCACAAAATAGTAGATATTACACTATATATACTGACGGCAGCAAAGGGAATAACTATGTTCATGCAGCTTTTTATGATCCAAATGCTAAGTTTTCTCAAAGCTTTGTTTTGGATAGATCTTGTTCTATTTTTACTGCAGAGGCTTATGCTGTTCATCAGGCCTTACTGCAAATTAGTGTAATTAATAACTGTAAGTACTTTTTAATAATTACGGATTCTTTAAGCCTGATAGAGAGTCTAAGCAATGTTTGTATAAATTACAAAACCAACTACATCTTGTATATCATAAAAGACCTATTGTATAAATATTATCTTAAGAATGTAAATATATATTTTATGTGGGTGCCTTCACATAAAGGCATAACTGGCAACGAAAAAGCTGACAAAGCTGCATGTGAGGCTATCAACAGTATTGACGTAACAGACTCAGTATCCGTTCCTTTTACTGATTATTTTCTAAATATTAAAGAAAACATTTACACTCTGTGGACGGAAATGTGGAAGAATGATCAGGAAAACAAGGGAAGGTGGTATGGAAGTGTCCAAGATAACCTACCTGTTAAACCATGGTATGACAAATTGAAAACTAGTGAAAGTCGAGATTTCATAACAACTATAAACAGATTGAGATTTGGCCATAATCTTGCTCCGTCACACCTAGCAAGACTTGGGATTATTTCAAACAATCAATGTAATCACTGTCAAGCAAGTGAAGGAACGATCCATCACATTATTTTCGATTGCCAAAGTTTCCTCCTTCAAAGACTGGTGCTGGCTAGTGAACTTAGTGTTACCAATGCGTATAAGTGTGTTTCTTCCTCCCGCCCGCCACCACTCAACGTTTTACTAAAAGATCCAACATCCTATAAGCCTATTTATAACTACATAAAAAATACAATTCAAACAATTTAACTGAAGAAGTTTTGTGCAGTGAAGTGTTGTGACTTTTGACTCCAAAGTAATGAACACTGTCCAAATAAGTTTTGACTTAAAGGTCTATGTTACCAGGTCATAAAAAAAAAAAAAAAAAAAAAAAAAAATCAAATCACTGTCAATGTCATATATCACTGTTTCCCTGTTCCCTCCAAAAGTACAAAAAGGGCCGAACATTGAAAAACACTAATAGAATTTCAATTGCGTTACAAAATAACATTGTACAGGTTGGTTAACCCAGAAAAGCTTAAAGAAAGTGTAATTTGCGTTTAAATGTCCACCGTATTCATTAAATTTTGCTAATATCTTACGTATTAAATAGTAAATTAACGTTAATATTTAGTCGATTTTATATTTATTATTAACGATTTTTTTAGCAATGATTGTTAAACGTGGAGCTCTTATTGTAATTGAAGGTGTGGACAGGACAGGAAAAACTACACAAGCTAAATTGTTAGGTAAGATATAATAACATTTAAAACTTTATGGCAATTTTGATGGCTTGGTTTTAAGGTTAATGTAATTATTATCTTTTTTCCGGTTTCAGTGGAAAATTTAAAGAAGAGACAAATACAAGCTGAATACAGAAACTTTCCCAATAGAAATACAGAAATAGGCAAAGTAATTAACAGCTATTTAACATCTCAGGTACTGCTTGTATTATAAATATATCAATATCTGTCTTAGATACTTATAAATATTATAACAAAAGAAAATACAATTATGAAAAAGTTTTGTTTTTTACTTAGTTCTCTATAATTCAAACTAATTAACATGTGCATGTAATTTATGTTTTAATTATGACAACTTTTACAGAAAGATCTTCCTGACGAGACAATACATCTGCTGTTTTCAGCAAATCGCTGGGAGAAATCTCGGGATATTCTTGACTTGCTTGAGAAGGGTACAACAGTTATTGTAGACCGATATTGCTATTCAGGAGTGGCATTTTCTGCTGCTAAAGGTGTGTATTACATCATTTACCTATTAAAAAAATTAACAACATATGAGTTTTTCAAACTTAGTACCCTACCAAATATAGAGATTGTCTGCAATACTTCAACAGCTAGATTTATATACTTACTTCAGGCATGAACTAATCTTTACAGGTCTAGACTTGAATTGGTGTAAGGTTCCTGACAGCGGTTTGCCTAAACCTGACAAGGTATTCTTTCTCACAATACCTCTGGAAGTAATGCAGCAAAGAAATGGCTTTGGCAATGAAAGGTATAAATTAAATTGAAACAAATGATCTTTATCAGAAAAATGCAATGCTCTCATATTGTATAGTTAGAATTCCTTCTTCACAATTGTTCTTTTTTCTTGTACAAAAAAAAAAGGTAAACTGAATGGAATAAGCACCTACTAAAGAAATAACTTTTAAATTTATGTTTTAGATATGAAGTTCCTGAATTCCAAAAGAAAGTAATAGAAATGTTTGGACTGTTAAAAGATAATGATTGGGATATAACAAATGCAAACAGGTAAAGAAAAGAATATAAAAAAGATTGTAATAATTTTTCTCAGGACGATCCATAGCAAATGTAACATCCTAAAAGACCAAAACTTAAAAAAAAGTATAAAAATATTGGTTTCCTTGAATGTTTATCAATATGATAAGTTAACCACATTAATGTTTTTTTATATTTGTGTATTCTCTTGAGGTTTTTTCTTCTTCTTTATCAATGTGATAAGTTCACCACATTATTTATAATATTGTCTTTTATTAACATAACTGTTACTCATTTAAAGACAAAACACTTTATGAACGGTTGTAAGTTATCTATTGGTGCAAAATTTAAACGTGGTCTACGGTGACCACGCTCGCTGAAAAGTACGCGAAACGTCGGGAAAATTTTAAAATAATGTAAAATATATTTAAATTTTGCAAAAATATATAACTGAAATCCGTTCATAAAGTGTTTTTCTTAACATTATATATTATATTTTTATTTTGGCGTGTTCTTTTGCATACATCCACTATTGTCAATTTTTTAACATTCTTTCAACCAATTGTCGTATTTTATATAAAAAACCGCGTCGTCTGTCTTGGATTTACCGACGCCAAACGTTAACAAGGCATTTATTGCCAGGAAATACTTGGATAATTGAAAAAGATACTTTTCTAATGTGGATACTACAATAGAATTATTGAATTTTCTATAACCATACTGATTCACTGTCAATTTGAGATAAAGCTGAGTTAATTCATGGGACTCCAGAGAATATATATACAGAATTCTATTCAAATTAATTCTTTTTTTGCAGAACACTGGAAGTTATTCAAGAGGAACTCTTGCAAAGTACTCTTAATGTGATGAATACAGTTGAACATACATCTATTGGGAAAGTATGGGTAAAAAAGTAGTATGTGATACATTTTGACCAAATGAGACCTGGGTTTGACCTTAAAAAATTAAGCAAAAATATAGACTAGGTATCGCATATTTATGTTGTGATAAGAATAATATCATTTTAAGAATGGCCTCTATGGTCAAATTGAAGTTATATGTAAGAAAATGAAGTTGTATCCTAGCTTAATTTTGGATTTGACTGAAACTACCATACATCACGTTTAGTCTAAGCATAGTATTATGTAGGATAAGGTCCTTTTACCTGTAGATTTTTTTTTGACATTGTATGAATAACATCATTAAAGGTCTTTTAATATATGTAAGTTTTGGGTATTGAATATAATCATATATTCAACTTATCACAGCATGTTACAGTAAAATTAGTAGACAGCAGTGTATGTTCAAAATGATATTTAATTAAATGCATTGCTCTAATTTCTGACTTAAAGATATTCTAAATTTTAGAATCTAAAACATCAGATTTAATATAATTATACAATCTTGATGCGAAAAATAGTGTTTGGATAAACCTGTATTTTATATTTTTAGCTTATTGACATTAATCAGAAAGTTTAAAACCTTAATGATGGTTTGATTGACTGTAAATTCTTTATATTTTTAGATAAATATTATGTCAATAGATGATATCACTACTTATAAATTATAATTTTATGAGTAAATGATAAATAAAACTATTAATATTATGTTCATCTATTTATTTCCTATAGAGAGTAAGAGTAATTTAGCACCCTCTGATGACTGTTTTTTCAAAATATTCTTTTTTGAGGATATTTTAGTCTTTAACTCATTAGCAACACTTTCTCCATTGTTTTCAATTAGTTTTAATAGGAAGAAGCATCCGCGATTCGTGGGGAGCCAAACATCAAGCTGAAAGAAAAAAAAATGTTTTCAGTTTGCTAAGTAAGCAATAAGAGTGAATACACTGGTGTTAACAAAGATTGCCTATAATCTTTACCGTTTCTTTTTGTATACATTCACTTATTGCCTGTCCCAATTTGAAGTTGGTGTTTGTCTTATCCAAAAGAGCCAGTTTCTTCAAACACATGTGCACTCCTGGATCTTCTATAGCTAATACTTCTTTATCGTTCACTGTTATCTTCCAATCTGAACGACAAATGACACGGGCTAAGGCTTCAAGCATTTCTTGAGATGATTCTGAAAAATATTGCAAACTCATAGATATGTATACTAGTTCTTTACAAGTTTAATTAATTCCAGTTTCTGACATCTTGATACTTTTAGTTTAAAGTAAACTTAAACGTTCAAGTTTTTCATACAGATATTGTTATTTTCAATTACAATTGCCATTGCTAGCCCCAGCATCTGATGGTAACATATATCAAGTAATAAAGCGAGAAAACCAGTACATTGTAGGCATAGGTGAAATAAAATAGACTAAAAAGAGTAACGGCATTCAAATTGATGTCATTACAAGCAATTTAACTGTATCTTACATGTATACAGTCTTTTGAGAAACCCAGCTGGTTAAATCTGATAACATACATGTCTCACTAAAATAACCCAGGAACATTTTCAAACCTTATCACCAAATTTATTATTACTAACCAATGGACAATACAGCAATAGCAAGTAACAATGCTGATTTATTGCTCAGCCAAAACTCTGGATCCTCAACCACATGTTTCTTTAATTCCGGCATTATTGCTTCACGAAGTTCAGTGATTCTTATCTCAGCATCTTTCTTGGAAGTGCCACTCTTAAAACCGTCTTCAAGAAACTTTATAAAACTTGGATGGAAAGCAGCTGGGTCTTTTGGCTTAACAAGCCAATGCAAGGTCTGGAATAGATTAAATTATTTTTTCAATTTGTCAATTGATAAATTTGTAAATTTATGTGTTACAATTTAACTATTTAAAAGATCTGATGTTTTAATTTAAAAATTATTTTAATCAAGTATGGCTAAGTATTTTGTAAATGCTTACCATGTTACCCCAGTGGTCTTTTGCAATATCCTTTAGGTTACTAGCAATCGTCGATACAATAGTTTTCCTCACAAGAACTGTATCATCTACAGAGTCGAAAATAGCTATGAGCAGTCTGTAGCCAGTCTTATGCTTGCTCAATGGTACTACATGTTCTTTCACTACTTTTAAAATATTCTAAAACATATATAATGTACCAAATAAGTTTTAAATAAAAAAATATATGCAATGGGGTTATAAGACACTATAGACATGCCTCATCACCTATACAAAAAGTTTGTTATGTTTGGGTCAAGCTTAAAGACCTCTTCTGTGTAGTTGTTCTAGTCCTATATAATATACTTGTAAATAATGTTTAGGTATGCACTGTAAGTCTATATCCTTGTTAAGATTGCCACTGTTAATATATAGAAAACTATAAGGTGTATGTTAAAGATGTAATTTATCAATGGAATTGAATGTGAAGGTACATATGTTCATTGGAGAGGAAACACAACTTTCCAATTTAGATATGTGATAACAATAACCACTGAACTCCTCAAGCATAAGTTCATCAAATTCATCTACAAATTTCTTGTGTGTATTACATCATTAAAGTAAAACAATTGATGTGAAACAATTTGTATACCTTTTTATCTTTGTTAGTTCCCTGCCACACACAAATGCTTGCAGCATTGACACCTGGCATAGAGTTACTTAATGGAACTATTAGAGGACTTAGTGTTGATATCAAATCTGTTCTATCTTCAGCTGAACATTCCCGAATATAGTCATAAAGGACTGAATGTAATAACCTGTATGCAGAGTTTAGTAGTTATAAAAAATGATACAACTTATATACTGTTATTCTTAACTACTATTATGAATAAAATTTAACTTTATTATGTTAAAAAACTTACTCTCCGTCATGCAGATTTTTATCAAGTATCTTCTGAATATTAGCTTTGCATGATTGCAATATAGCAGACTTCATTTCTGGGCTGTCTTTGTATGTATCACTGAGAGTCTTCACTTTATCATCTTTAGTCTAAAATAAAAATATTATTATGAATGACTTATTAACGTTTAAGTTAAATCACTATTGCTTACTTTGTAGACTAAATCACTAATATGTTAAAAAAATCTACAAACATTTTTATACATTTCCCCATAGAATTCTTGCTGCATGTAATTTTTTTCTTTTTTGCTAGCAAACTCTCCATAGGCAAAATCTAAAACTGGTGCACTTATAGTATGTGTGGCTAAGGATACTATATGACCATAAAGTTTGCTTATGACTTGATGACGAATGTTATCAGAGCCATATTTCAAAATTCGCTTAACAGAATGATGAGCATATTTAGACTGCATCATTGGAACCATTATGTCCATTACTTCTTGAGTAATATCCTTCTTAATTTCTTCAGAGCCATACTTGAGTAAAACTTGAATTACTCTACTCAAGTCATGTGTGAGAGCTATCGATTTGTATTGATTTTTCAACAACCCATGAAGTTCTTTACAAGAATTTTCACGAAACTCTTGTTTAACAACTTTTCTGAAACATACAATATTTTTTTGAACAGCTGCACTTTAATACACAGTTGATATCAATTTGAAATACTTGAATGTTTACAAACATGATGACTTATTGGTACAAACGCATGAGAAATTTATAATCAGTATTATTCACAATTTATTTTTTAGAACTAGAATCTTGAATAAAATGACAAAATATTATAACATTTACTAAATTTACCTCTGTATTTGAGCTGACAACAACTTAGCTTTATGTGAAATTTCAAATATTTCAGCTGTTGCCTTTGCTTTTCGTCTTTCTAATCTTAAAGTCTTTTTTTCTTTCTTCATTTCTGACCACTTGGGTTTTTCTTTTTGTTCACCATCTTTTGAATGTTTTGCTTTAAAATCTTTTTTAAGACCAGGTTTAGTTTTAATAAAACTAGGTTTACTTTTATCAAACGCTTTACCTTTCACAAAACTTGACCTCTCTTTTTGAAACTTCGGATTAAGTTTATTCGGTTTTAGACCATTGTCTTTGCCAAATTCTTTTTTTTGATTTTTATTAAATCCACCTTTCGCTTTTTTATTAATATTAAAATCTTTGACTGTGTCCGGTTTTGAGTCATCAAATTGTACCTTCTTCTTTTTAGCAGGCGATGCCCCATCTTCTCCTGCTTTTCTTTTAACTTTTTGCATGTTTTCACTTAAGGTTTGAGGTTATGAGGCGTCGAATTTAAGGTTGTTTATTTAGTAATCGCATTAACCACTATACAGTATATTTCTTTATGACTATTGCATAAGAATCGATTATACATTGGCGTTTGCAACTATATCTATATTTCCGTTTTAATATCAAAATATTTTAATCTTAATCAATCTAAGTTTAAAGACAATTCAAAGATATCCGTGCCTTGCGGCTTGCGAATTCAATTTTAATTTTAGTGTCAGTGATGACTGATGAGTAATCTGTCATGTGTGTAAGTAGATTACACAATTTACCTGCACAGACTAGGACTAAGATGTCTTCCACATTAGATAGGAGCCGTAGAATATAAATTTCCAACATTTCTCTGGTAGCGTAAACCGCCGCACGCGGGGTACGGTAATAGGTGTATTAATACAATTAGTGACCAACGTGTTACCTGTCCGTAGGTATTGATAATTGATATTATTTCTGAAAAATATGTATTTTGATTGTGCGATAAAATTCGATTTTAAACACAAATTATAATACACAATTAGCGCGTACTTAAACTCACAAATGTATTATCACGATTTTCTTTCAAAGTCACTTTGAAACATATTTTTTCTCTACAAAAATTAGAATATTTATTGGAACAATTAATAAGTGTAATAAGTTCTGTATGGGATATTTCCCCTAGTTCAGAATAGGAAGCTTTACATATTCCCTCTTTAAACAATAATTATATTCATTATATGAATTAAAATAAGTATCAATTAAAAGTAGTAGTAATTTTCAGTTAAAGTTCCTCAAATTTTTATAACATATTCATCACGAATAATATATGTATACCTACTTTGTACCAATGTTAATATTCTTAGGAAAGGTTTCGCCTGAAATGTACGATTTATGATACATAATTATAGATACTGTAACATTGAAGCTAATACTACAAATGATAAATTCCATGAAGTTAACAATGTACAGACAGCTTAATCATAATTATCATATTGACACATAAATAAATATGTTTTAGTAAAAAAATTAGAGTACAAAATATTAAAGTGAAGTAAATATATGCAAATAACATAACAAATATCCTAATAAATATATAAATATAATATGTAGCCTATTGTTATAAATTTCAGTAACTTTGATTTCTTTCCGCCAGAAGCGCAGACCAGCAGCTTTCACACATACCGCCTAGTTTAAATCTGAGTTTGGTAATTTGGTTACAAAACTGGTGCACAGATCACTATATTACTAGCTACTAGCTTGCTATACGCTCGTCTTTCTTGTCTGTGACTCTGTGTACAACACACATCGTTCAGTTCATCAGTCTCATCCAAATCTTAGATGAATTTGTAAATAGTAATATGTTTACAATTATTCTGAAACATTCTGAAGCTTTTTTCATTAAGAACTTAATTATAACCATTTTATTTATCGGAGATGGTTGATGTTATTATAAATAAGTATCTTGAAACACAATTGGCTCTAGCTAAACAGAAACAAATTACAAAGAGTAGCCACGATGATCAAATTTCACAGAAAAGTAAAACAGCCGCAGGACGAATATCTAAAAAGCAACAGAAATGTAAAAAATTACAAGATGTTCAGCAAAGAACAAATTGCATAGAAATTGAAGATGAAGAATATATAGCATCATCAGATGATGATGAATTGAGATTACCGAATTTGGCTAGTAGTTCGCGCGCTAAAAATAATGTTAAAAAAATAATCGATGACGGTGATACGAAACTCTACAATGAAAGGGTTGCAAAATGGAGGAAAAGCTTAAGTGATGCTGAATCAGGGAATTCCAATGTTCAATATATATCTGCTGACATACAATACATATTAGATGGCAATGAGGACCCTGATGCCAAGCATGAACTTCAAAACGGTTTATGTGTTCCAAATTATATATGGAAACAACTTTATAAATATCAAAGAGTTGGTGTAAAGTGGCTTTGGGAACTTCATCAAACTCAATCAGGTGGTTTGTTGGGAGATGAAATGGGTTTAGGAAAAACTGTTCAAATAATTGCATTTTTGTCTGCATTAGCAAATACTAATAGAGGATTACATGGCGGTCTGGGGCCATCTATTATAGTGGCACCAGCTACTGTTATTTTCCAATGGGTATCACATTTGCACTTTTGGAGTCCTTCTTTGAGGGTCTCCGTTCTACATCAGGCTGGATCCCACTGTGGCAATCATCACAAACTTATAAGAAACTTGCATGAATCTCATGGTATACTTTTAATTACTTATGCAGGCTTAGTAAAATATGCAAAAGATCTTCAGTCTAGAAAATGGCAGTATATTATTTTAGATGAAGGCCATAAAATAAGAAATCCTGAAACTCAAGTTAGTAAATTTGTAAGAAAATTTGACACTCCTCATAAACTTCTTATCACTGGATCTCCAATGCAAAATAGTTTACAAGAGTTGTGGTCACTGTTTGATTTCATGAGACCAGGGCTTTTAGGCACCCATTCGGCCTTTATGGAACATTTTGCTGTACCTATTACTCAAGGAGGGTATGCTAATGCAACTGAAATGCAAGAAGCTACAGCCTTAGAAATTGCAAAGGCTCTTAAGGCTATTATAACTCCATATATGTTAAGAAGGACTAAAACTGAGGTTCAGGAACATATACATTTGCCAGAGAAAAGTGAACAAGTACTGTTTTGTGCTTTATCCCAGGAACAGAGGGATTTGTATATGGGCTACCTCATGAGTGGAACTGTACGTTCTATTCTGGATAAAGATAACAAGTTTGGTGATCCACTAAGAGCTCGAATTTTAGTTGCTCTATCAACACTTCGAAAAATTTGTAATCATCCTGATATATATTTATATGAAGCTCTGGATGATATACAAGATGTAAATGAAGAGACATTTGGTCATTGGCGAAGATCTGGTAAAATGTCTGTTGTACACTCATTATTAAAAATTTGGCAAAAACAAGGACACCGTTCACTTATATTCACACAATCAAGAGCTATGTTATGTATTTTAGAACAACATTTACAAAGCCATCAATTTAAATATTTAAGGATGGATGGTAGTGTTAGTGTAAGTCAGAGGCAAAGCTTGATAAAATCCTTTAATGAAAATTCTGAATATTTAGTGTTTTTAGCTACAACACGAGTAGGTGGTTTAGGTATAAATTTAACTGGTGCAGACAGGGTAATAATATATGATCCAGATTGGAACCCAGCCACAGATAACCAAGCCAAAGAAAGAGCATGGAGAATTGGACAGCAAAGAAATGTTACAGTTTATAGGCTTCTTTCAGCAGGCACTATTGAGGAAAAAATTTATCAAAGGCAAATATTCAAAAACTTTCTGAGCAACAGGATATTAATTGATCCCAACCAAAAGAATGTTCTAACAACAAGCACTTTACAAGGATTGTTTACATTAGAGGATCTTAACTGTGATGGAGACACAGAAACTGCTTCTCTTTTTAAGCATACTAAAATAATGGTAACAGACAAAGGTAAAGCTAAAATTGAAAAACCTTTAAAAAATTCAAGAAAGAAAATAGAAACCATGAAAAAATTAGCCAAAGAAATAAGCAAAAAATTGATGAAATGTTCAGATACTAAAGTACAAGAGGTAGAAGATTCACGGAAACTTTATAAACAGAAAAGAGACATGCTTGTAAATCCACCTCCAGAAATAGAATCACCCAAGAAAAATATTCTAGATGATAGGGAAGTTAATGTTCCATTTGAAAATGTTCTATCTGAATTGGATATTATAAATCAACATGCTAAAAACAATTATGAAGAAAATTTAATTAAAGCTTTTAATGAAGACAGAACTGAAATATCATGTTCCAAAGAGGACATGAATAATGAGGATACTAACAAAATGGAGGAAACAGAGATACAAATAAAAGTAAGTGAAGTTATCACGGAAAGTAAGCACAAAAATATTCTCAAGAGAAAGCATTCTAAAAGTATGTGGGACATAGAAAACTTGGTAGCCATTAAAAAGGTTAAGTCAAAAAGTAAAAATCAAGGTAAAGATAAAAAGTTAAGTGATGATGATTATGTGTTATCAAAACTTTTTGCTAAGGCAGGGGTTAAAAACGCGTTGCATCATGATGTTGTAATAGGTTTGGCAGAGAAAGAGAAAAGGCTGCAAATGAAAGAAGAAGCCTCGCTGAAAGCAAAGAAGGCTATTCGAGCTTTAAAGTTTTCATCATAAATAACAATTCAAAATTCTATTACTTTTTAAGAAAAAATTGTTTACTTAACCACTCATTGTATTAAGGATTAAATAATCAGTTAAATATGGATATCTTTTTTACAGTGCCTCACTATGAACACCTGTTCAATAATTATTATTCTTTTTCATTCTTTGACATCTCATATGATAATTTCGTTAATATCCCTTATCAGTATCAGTTTGATCATTACTAATATGCCTAAGAAAATTATACCTTATTTAATGTAAACATTGCCTTTTTAAATTTATCCTAGAATATTTTTTGAAAGTATAGTGTACATCTATAAAATAAAAATAATATTTTTAATTGCTTCAAATTAATTTTGTGTCAAGCCGTATTTGAACTGAAAGTTGGACGTTAGACTGAATCACAGAACGAAGTACAGTCTTATCACTGCTGTGCAGCATTTGTGACATTTTATTTAAATGTCAATTGTCAGAATAGTGTATAGGCATACATCATTTGAAGTTCGATGATCAGAAATAAATTTTCAGGATTTAACAGCACAATTGTAAAACATTTATAATCTTGAGAGATTTTTTAATACAAAAATCTATTGAATAATATGGTCATCATAAAACACTTAGTTTACTAACCAAATTATTAATTGTTATCATATAGCGTAAGTGGTTTGGTGTTGGTTACTTACTAGAATCTCTATAGGACTACTAATTTAAGTACAACTAAATTTAAAATAAATACAGTCCCGTATCTTAACAAAAAATGTCTGGCAGAAGGAAACCCCCACCGCCAGGGTTTAATTTCAAACCTCAGGAACAGCAGGTAGAAGTGTAAGTATTTATATGTAAAAACTATACAGTTAGATGTTATTTTAATCCTGTGTTTATAGGATAGGGTTTCAAAAATCCAAATTTTGAACCAAGTATCCTATCCTTGTATAGCTTTAATTATTTAAATGTCTTATTTTTTTTAAGATATGGAAGAGATTGATTAAATTATACAATATAATATTATTGAAGATAATATGTTGTGATTGTAATCTAGGACCAATCATAATTTTTTAATAGTATCTTATTAGTTTTGTATTTACAGTACACCTCCAAGAAATCTTGATAAACAGACAACAATCACAGTGGATGACAAAACATTTACAGTGCATGCTGATGACTTGGTGAAGATATGTGACCTTGGTAGAGGAGCATATGGCATTGTGGAAAAGATGCACCATAAGCCTAGTAATACTACAATGGCAGTAAAAGTATGTGTTAAGACCATTTATTATTAATGATTTAATGAAATCTTTGGATTGGGTTTTTTAAAATGTTAATTTATAAAGAAAACATTATTCATAGTTAATTTTGTTTGAAATTCAATCCTTATTACTATTTCAGAGAATTTCTGCTTCATTCAACAGTCAGTCTTTAGAACTTAAGAGGTTGTTGATGGATCTTGATGTTTCAATGAGAGCCAGTGCATGTCCTTACACTGTTCATTTCTATGGTGCCATGTTCCGTGAGGGTGATGTTTGGATTTGCATGGAAGTGATGGACATGAGTTTAGATAAATTTTATGCTAAAGTGTATAAAAATAACAGAACAATAACAGAAAATATCCTTGGAAAAATTGCATTTTCTGTTGTTAGTGCTCTACATTATCTCTATTTAAAATTACGAGTCATACATAGAGATGTCAAACCATCAAACATATTGATCAACCGAAAGGGTGAAGTGAAAATGTGTGATTTTGGAATATCTGGCTATTTAGTTGATTCAGTTGCAAAAACAATTGACGCTGGGTGCAAACCTTATATGGCACCTGAGAGGATTGACCCTAGTGGGAATCCAGGTCAGTATGACATCCGAAGCGATGTGTGGTCACTAGGTATATCTATGATTGAATTGGCGACTGGAAAGTTTCCCTACAACACCTGGGGTACTCCATTTGAACAGTTAAAACAAGTTGTGAAAGATGACCCTCCCAGACTACCAAGTGGACAATTTACACCCGAATTTGAGGACGTAATCACAAAATGTTTACAAAAGGATTATAAGAAGAGACCAAACTATGACGCCCTTTTAACACATCCATTTTGTCTGGAACATAGTCAGAAAGAGACGGATGTGGCATCCTTTGTCCAAGAAATATTAGATTTACCAGATGACTCTTAGTAGTATGTATTCATTTTATCTACCTATAAGTACAAGTGTAGTTGCTAACAAGTTAGTTTATGGATAAAACACAAACTATTGTCTAATCTTTAATAAATTAATGCCTGAGATCTATACAAGAAGAATATACCTCTCATTGATCCAGACAGTTTTCTTTAATTATAGTTGGTAGATCTAGAATTTAATACTAGTAGTGTTGATATACAACCCAGGCAAATAATATTAGCTGTATACCAGTCCATTTAACATTCTATATTAAAAATTAATGATAAGTAAATGCTCGATTGTGGCCTCAAAAAATATTTTGCCGATGGATTACTCCAATTTTCTATAGTATTAGATATACATCACAAGTAAATTAGTTGAAATAAAAATATTTGTTTATCTGATTGTATTTTATTGAAACACATTAGTTTTTTATGGAAATTTATTAAAAATTGGCAAGTTAATAAATTAAGTACAAAATAACAAGTACAATGTTCTATTTGCTCTTAAATCTATGTCATGGCATTGACTCTTAATATTAGTAGGTATATTAAGCGTAATTGACTAGAAGGTGTATTGCTTCTTAAAATGGAGAATTCATTCCCAATTTAGTACCAAAATCTAATCTTGCCCGGCGTTGATTCCTTTCATCGACCCTGTGAGGATAAAATTACTTATAAAGTATTTTTGCTTTACAATATAAAATAATATATAATTTGTTTTTTGGTAAATGGAACTTTGTATAAATTTTTTCCAAAACTATACCAATCAAAGTTTCCTTTTTAATTCTAAGCCAAATACGCACCGAATCTCATAATATTTGATGAGTTCGTTAAGCGCGAGCACGCATACGGGCGACAGTGCGTACGCGGCCAACAACGCGTTGGGGACCCGGTAGTGCGGACATAACCATTCCCCGCATCTTTCCTCACTCTCGGACAGCATTACGCCGCTAAATATCGATTGAAGAATTATTCTGAAAATAGCAGAGTTGAATATTTTATAATCGGGGTACTCTTTAAATTACAATATTGGCGGCGATTCTGATGTACACACTCTGAACTAAAAATCTCTAAATTGAGCTTTAGACCTGTCAAACAGTTTTAAGAGAGCGTGACATATTCTGTACATCTCTAAATTGATAGCAATAAGGTTTAAATTGTCAATGTAGAAATATATAGAATAGGTTACACACGATTGACAGGTCTAAACCGAAATTTTGAGATTTTTAGTTTTAGAGGTGTACATCAAAATCGCTACCATTATGTATATAGCTCTCTCAATATTTGATGAAACGTGGACTAATGAAAGAATAGTTGAAGAAGTTCGAGAAAAAAGTTTAAATCTACACCGATAGATTATGTGTGTTAATAAACTCACAAAACAATAACAGCCAAGCACCAAACGCGATTCGACCAAAATCCTCTCCGCCATAAGGACGAATGACGGTGAACGAAAGATAGAGATATCACAACTGAAATAAATAATATTTATTTTATAGTTATGTTGTTACAAAGGCAATAGAAATACAATATCTATGAATAGATGTTGAATAATATATCATATTATATGTACCATAATATATAGAGTAATTTGTATTTTGAATAGACCACATTGTGTTTTATTGAAATGTCTGAAGCTCGCGTTGACAAAAGACAATATTAAAGCACTCACTTTCCTAAAAAACAATTTGTAAGAAAGACATCAATAGTAAAGTTAAAAAGCAATTTTATATTGTGTTTTATTAACATTACTGTTACTCTAAGAAGAAAAACACTTTTTAACGGTTTAAGTTTACCAATCTACCGTGACCACGCACGCTGTAGTAAACAACGTCGGAAAAATTTAATAATAATAATGTAAAATATATTTAAATTTTGCAAAAATACAAAACCTAAATCATACGTTCATACAGTGTTTTCTTTAAAAAGGGATTTGTCTAATTTTATATTAATCAGTATCAAAAGTTGTCAACTCACTCAAATGTAAAGTTACCAGCGCCAATGTGATATGTTGTACCAGGTAAAAGCCATCGTAGAAAATATCCCCCCACCCGTGCCAACTGCGCAAAGTCAAATCATGCGCGGTCGAGTAATTCCCCCTGTTCATCGGATACACAAGCCAACACTCGGTTGCGTTAGTTGCCTCTGCTATTTGTTCGCAAAAGCTGCGCAACGTCAACCCATATAGAGCCAGGATAGATATAACTGACGGCAGGAACTTGCACGCGTAACACCAAAACACGAACAGCGCCATCTGTTGGGCAAATTAAGTGTCGAAACACGCGACCAAACTATTGCTTTGTTTATATAGTGTCTAGTGTTTTTGAAGTAGCGCATAGAGGGAACGTTCCTCACAAGTGAGTTTTTTATGTTTTCAATTGTCCTTCACATTCGAAACAAACGAGACACTTCGAGATGTTGTGTCTGTGAAGTTAGCCACAAATGACTGCGCAATGAATCAGTAACGGTACAAACGGCTAGACGCGACCGAGTCAATCGTTGCTCTCGCTTTCTCCTATGCGTTTGTCTCGCTCATTCTTTTAAAAATACAGTCACGTCCAGAAGTCCTTTAGTGGTTTATGTCTCTTCTTGAACTGTCATTTTGGTACACTTCTCAACTTACAAATATAAGGAAATTTTTCCAATTATATTTTTTGATACATTGTCTATGCCAAAGCAAGTCGGATTTATGTAAGTAATAATAACGAATTTAAATATCTATAATATATTTCAAGAAAATACTATTATTAATATTTCTTACAAAATTTTCATATTAGATACGTAATTCCTTAAATTAAAAATCAACAGTATTGTTGTTCGCGTCTATATGAATGCGCATACTCATTCCGCAGCTAACTTCACAAACATAAATATCTGTGGCGGGCACTATAGGTAAGATGCCACCATACTCTAGGCCTACAATGCATTATTTACATTTGTCTATATTTTGTTGTGTTTTTTGTGAATACATTTTTTTGATTGGTGCAGCCATGTTCTATCACGTCAATAATGTTTACGGCCGAGGCTTCTTGAACGTTTTTCTACCGTGGCCGGTTGCTAGAAAGCATCCGAAATGTAAAATAATAGTAAAAATAACGTCACTAATTTGACAGTTGAAAGTGCAAAATAATAAGACCGAAAAATGTATTATCAGACACATCTCTTGGTTTATATAATTTTTTTAAAAGTAGACACAAAAACATCGGCTTTTTTCTAAATATATAAACATATACTATTTATGGGTAAGTATTAATACCTTGGCGCTGAAATCGAGTGGCGGACGTGTAGCCGCCCTTTGCATGACGTGCCTGTGCGTTGGGGTAAAGGCCAAGGCCGTTGCCAGTAAGGGGACACTCGTCGCGCTACTCCAAAGTGCTCCGCCAGGAGTCAAGGCCAGGGGAAGGAAAGCGTAGAGGGATGCCACCTAATGAGATAGTTTAATACTTAAAGTAGTGTTAATTCTATCTTACTTTCGAGACAGTGAAGACACACTAGACCTAATAAAACTAATAATATTGTCCTTTATTAACATAACAAATACTCATTTCAAAAAAAAAATATAATTTACTTAAATTTTGTAAAAACACATAACTTAATCCGTTAATAAAGTGTTTTTCCCAATAAAACTATCAGTCCTGTTTTTTATACAATATTAAACATTCACCTGTAAAAGAGATATGAAGCATGTGCTGCAGATCCAAAACTGCGTGCAATTCCACAGACACGCAGTGAAGTGACGCGACATTGTGATGAGAGTGAATAGCGACACGTCCGTCTCGCGCGCCATCTGAATTGTTAATGGCATTTTAGAGAACACAAATAAATGTGGGTAGTTGTCTAAATTACATAATATCATGTTTTAAATGAAAAAGAAAAAGTCTTACTAACACGAGTGTTGCTCATTTAAATAAAATACAGTTAAACACATAAAAATGCGATTATATGCATTATATTATATATGACATATTGTTTTATTATTTGGCATAGACGAAATTTGAAAATGAATTTTATTTTCCATATTTTACTGAATTCGCTAAAAATATTATTTTATTTATCCAGTGTTCAATATTGACGTGATAGGCAATGTACAATTTAACAAATACTTTACGAAATACAGATACTTTTTAAATTTGAAAATTAATTTTATTTTCCATATTTTACTGAATTCGCTAAAAATATTATTTTATTTATCCAGTTTCAATATTGACGGATAGGCAATGTGCAATTTAACAAATACTTTACGAATTCCGAATACTTTTTATGAATAATTAACATATACCTACTACCGATATAACGAATCACTCACTAGCTTACTTTAATATGCCACATTACTGTGCAATTACTGAGAGTTTTAATAGGTTAAATTCCACGTATGATCAATACGTATACATATTATATATATTTTTATTTAAATATAAATAAATATATAATTTAATACATACATAATCGTTACACTCATAAAGAGAAATAATACTCATTAATAATATTATTTCTGTATACACTATATGTATTCAATTCCGATTTTGTCCGGAAATTAAAAAAATAAATTTCAAAACCTAGAAGAAGCGATCTTTTGTCTATCTGTAGATCCGTTAGAAGTTATCATACCTGTGGACTGCAGTAATTTGTGATGGGATGGTGTTGCCATTTATTTTTTAACTTTACGAGCAGCGTGTGAGTAAAATATTAAATGAGATAGGGCAATATTTATTTGAAAACAACATCAATTTCGGATTACAGGGTAAATATACACTATACTACTGAATACATTAACTAGCGCTTATAGGTATATAGGTCAAGCAATGGATACTAACTTTTGTAAAGCATTCATACAAATTATATTAAATTATAGTTTACCCAGCGAAAACCGACAGCTAAGAAGAAATCAAAGTAAGTATTTTCACATCATATTGAAATTGTGAAATGCTCTTTAGAAAGTTTGTCTAAACAATAACTTTTTGGTATACTTAAAAAAATATTATTATATATTCTTGTAAATTATTATTTCGTCACCAGAGCTGAATCAATTTAAATGTAAAAAGTAACTTCTAAAAAAGTTACCGTTTCGTCTCTTTCTATCAAATTGAGTTTGGGTTACGATGAAAAGAGACAGAATACTTTATTAATTGATCTTATTTTTCATAGTAATTTCATATTAAATTTAACGCTTGTTTTACAGTTATAAACATCAACAAATTTAATATTCCTAGAAAATTGAAGTTATGAGACAAAAGCCTAAATATGACAGACAAACAAAAACCATCAGAGCACTTCAATGAAATTGCCAATAACGATCCGTAATCATTAGTACTTTATGAGTAACCAGCCGTTAAAATTCTTATATCGCTTACCGATAAAGAGCAGGGTAGCGAGTTCAGTGCCCGTGCGAGGTCGATCGGTCCTATACAGTCCTGAGGTAGTTTGTACGGTGGCAATTTTTGACACAAAACCGGGTATAACGGTTCAACGGCCACACTGAAATATTAACGTACTGTTTTATCTCTTTCTTTTCCTTAATGTTTGAAAGGGACAGATGAGTTAATTAAATTGTTCCGGTTTATACATATATGTAATAATCGTTGAGACAGATTACTATTTAGTCTTTTAAGGCCGCTTTTAATTGAAACACACACACACACATATGAATATATTCATACCTTGCATCTGCCTGCATAAATATTTCCATGTTCAAGCAGTTCGCAGCCGATCCCATGACGCAAACAACTTCCCCGTATTCCTGGAAGTTAATTACTATTAAATAATCTTTTCTATGGATAAATATTCACGCGAGGATGTTTCAACACATTTGCTTTCCATAAAAAAGTAAGAAATTTACAATTATAAGAAAAAATATAAACTAAAAAAGGGATAATTGACAGTGGTTCGGAATGTTGATGCGTAATTATTGTAAAAAATATTCTAAAAATAAAATAATAAAATATTTATTATATTGTAATAAGTAAACCACAATATTTTTCACTTAAACATAATTTCATTTAAGGCCAAAATAAAAAAAAAAACACCACTAATACATTATTATTATTATACTAATAATTTACCACAACGACACACTTTTTTTCATCTGTTCTATGTTTTAGTCTCATTTATTTTTTTCTTACATATATTGTCATCCTATTTTGTCTTTATTTAAGCATTTAGATTGTATACTATATGTGCAGTAGTAGTGTTTGGGTTACTAAAAAAAATAAAGATAAAAATAAAGACATATTGAAACATACCTGCATAATCTGTATCATTCTTTGCACAGAGCGAGGTGTACAATCGGTGAAAAGAGAAACCAGTAGAGGTACATTGTCAACTTGCTCTATATGGGGTCGAATATTCTCTATACCTCGGGGTAATTTCGCCTGAAATATGCCATACGTTATACAAATAATACTTTGTTGTGTAGCATTATCATCTGTATACATCGTACAATACAAAACTGTTATTTAAATATAGAAAAACTTCACCTTTAATACACAAAACTATTAAATTAATTAATTAATTAATCGAAATTCCTTCCTTAATATTATGTTGTTAAGATAGTTTCTTTGATAATGATGTGTGCGCCTATAAATGATTTTCACAACGAAATTTGTCTATGTAAATAAGTTATCTGTGTATGTTGTGTAAACTGCTGGCGTTCCATATTTAAATAAAGAAATAAATAAATAAATTTTTAATATTACTCATAAGCGTAATGAAAACTGATCATCTGTTTCCATACTGTACAAGTATCAAAATTAATATAGTCTGTTGTTTCTGTACGTATTTCATTTATTAAACAAATGAAGGTAGAGAAGAGTTTACACACGTTGTTATGTTGGCGATAACATACCCGATTGCTCATATCAAAATGCAGCGGCGCGGAATGGTCAGTGGAGTCCGTGAGACAGGACAAGGAGCGACAGGCGTCTCCCGGGGACTCGGTGCCTTCGCCCTCCAGCACGGAGTCGGACCTCCCGTCCGGTATGCTGTTGCGTTCTAAGTGCTAAACCACGCGTTAGTCCTACCACGCTAAGTACAGATCTACTTGTCAAGGAAAGGCTCGCTTTGTTATATGGGGTGATGCTAGCGAAATATATACAAAAGTCAACCACATATGTATGTCTTTTATTTTTTAAGTTTAAAAAAAACTTTTAAAATGTGACGGCGGGTCTATAACTGACAATTTTTTCAAAAGACAATATCAAACTCAAAATTGGTGCAATCGCAAGACACTAAACAAACTGTGCAATTTCAATAGACGAGAATATATCGCATACCTTCAGCGCTGTTTGAGCGGTGATCGAGTGTCGGCTATCCTTTATCTCATTATCAAATTTGACTGTACCCTGTTCCAGATTGATAGCACCTGGAGCTGACATCGACAGGGCCTTGGAAGAGCTCATGTTACCGCTGCATACAGAATCACATAAAGAAAAACGCTTTGTTAACGGATTAAGTTATGTATTTTTACAAAATTTACATTATTAATTTTACTAATTTTATTATTAAATTTACTCCGCGTGCTTAACAGCGTGCGTGGTCACGGTAGACACTGTAAAGCACGCGAAACGTCGGAAAATTTTAAAGTAATGTAAATTTTGTAAAAATACATAACTTAATCCGTTAACAAAGTGATTTTCTTTAAATGAGTAATAGTTATGTAAAAAAAGACAATATTAGAATCATAATTTAAATAAGGGGCGAAGTTTTTCCATTTTGATAAATATTAGAGTATCATGCATTTCCAAAGTTTTATTAAATACATTTCTTATTAGTCTTGCGTTTATATTATGTTGGTTCTTGTATATATATGAGGTTTTCTGACCCTAAAAAATGTTCAAAATGATATTTGAACATTTTTTAAATATTGGATTCTGGTAAATATAAACTAGGGTTTGCAAATTAAAGCATACAAAAGTGCAGAAAGCAAAGCGGAATTAAATGTGATAAATAACATAAGAAGCTAACCTTGCATGTCACATCTCTTGACATACATTCGAAATTGTATTTCAATTATAACACATAAAATAAATAACTGCATGAAACCGATATGGAAAGAGCTTTCTTTTTTGAGTTTCAATTCTAGCATTTTATGCCCAATGATTTGTTGTGAAAATTTACAGAACAAATAGATGTTATAATACTTATAACATTAAGTGATAAGCTATCAAGAGATATGATCTGCAAAAGCAGGTTAAAACGACGAACCTATAGGGAAAGACGTCACCCGGATCGGGCCTAGTAAGTTGCGTTGCGGTGTTTGGTCGCTCGCGGATCAAAGTCTGTGACGACAAAGGCGAGCTCGGCTTGCTGTAATATTTATCAGGTTTCTTTTTCTAGTATACCGTGACTTTATTGTAATATTTCCTTAAGTTATGACGGTAAAAACTCCGTTAATATTTATGTAAATTCTACATGTCTTAAAATAGGGGGCAAACGAACTTGCGAGTTGGCCTGAGCGGTAACAGCCGCAGCCCATATACATCCACTAGTGGTTGCGTTGCCGGCCCTTAAGGTACTCTCTAATTAATAAGTACATTAATACGTTCTTTACAAGTACAGACTTAGGAAAGGGACGCTACAGATTCAATTGATGTGATTAGTCTGTGCAGAATATAGAGAATGGGCTAATTAATAAATTTTTAGCATCAGACACGCTGAAGGCAGGTTAATATTGAGACGTTCTGTACAAAATATTAGATTTAGATAGTGACGTCATCGTGCTGTATATTGCAGTTATATCAAACACACATATAACATGTACCATCAAAAATCTTAACATTTTAAGTGCGTAATTACAAGAAATTAAAGACTTGCTTTTTAATAATTTTAACAACAACATGCGAGTTTTAGGTTAAATGAAATAGAGAATAGATGAAACAAGTAATGGGAGGCAACATCAAATAGCATTCGCTTTAAAATTAATAAAACGTTTGCGTATAATTATGTAATTCGAAGCGTCTTCACACTGCGATCAACACTTTTATAACTATCATTGAAATTCTTCAATTTTTTTTCAAATCTATTAGGCTACAAACCCACAAAACAGAATAAAAAATAGGAGGATAGAGAGACTGCGGAAAAACAAATTTAAACAGCATTAAACAATGTTTACTTTGATATTTTCTTTATTTACAGTTCTTTTTACATTATTCTAACAACTGACTGAAAATGCTAAATTTAGGCCTCCTAAGTTGGCACCGTGTGTATAGATTAGTCAGTTACATTGTGTTCTCATCCAAATTTAAACCGTTAATTTCCCGAACCATTTTATTCGCAAGCAACAGCATTAATAAAAAACATAATTTGTTCATTATATGGGAATAGATTTGTCTTATAGGGAATGAGACAGACACATTTATATGCCTGTTATTCCTCATTTGCGTTATGGTTCCGTGATGTTTCCTTCATAGTAAAGTTGTTAAAATATTTTCAACACACTTGCTCATAAAGTGAATCTGTGGTCACCACAATTAGGCATATAATGACACCCTTAATCAAACTGTGACTTAAAAACTCTCATCTCTTTATTTTTTTAATTCTATTGGTTGAGTTGCTCTGTTATTAAAAAAGTTTTTATTAAAAAAAGATCTTGTTCAATAGAACAAATAAATTAATGTTCCTATTGCTTGGATATTTATGAATAAAACCTTCACTCATATGTAACTTTGTTATCTCTATGATAAAAGAAAACTTTAAATTCCCCATTTACTTGTAATAGCCACGGAGAAAATAGGAGAAATGATGATTCTTTACCCCCATAACGAAACATTTTTCACAACTAGTTTTCACTGTTGAAATTAAATGAGTTTTTGTTGTTATTTTTATTGTGTATTTTATTAACGCTTGAACGTCGTATGATGATTACGGTCCTCAACATCGGCGGTAACCACCATTGTTACCCACTATTATATTCACTTGTGAACATAATAAACTTCTTTAAACAATAAACTGCTATTTAACATCAGTAAACTGACCTATTAATAAAAAAACCGGCCTGTCAAATTATTGCGTAGATTAAATCGTCTGGCACGTACCTCTGCTGCGGTTGGCTCATGAGCGAGATGTGACAGTTCCAGCCAGACTCCAGGCCCATCTTCTCGCTGAACACCCGAGAGCGGAGCTCGTTCTCCTTGCTGAAGTGGACGAAGCGGATACAAGCCCGCTCCAGTCTCTCGATCAGCTCCACCATGTCGCTCTGCGCCTGGTACTGCATCGTGACCATGCCTATGAACACCTGTGTTTTTTTAATACTTCATTTTAACTGAATTTCATACAAGACATTGTGTGTTACGTGTACACACATAATATAACGAAGTATAGAACTAACACACATAATTGTAAGTTTTAACACAGACCAACACACAAGTGTTGACTGAACACCAAACCCGGCAGTCTGCCGTGCTCGTTACATTTAAATACATTGACAGAAATCAAGCAGCGCTAATAAAATTATATTAATATTATGAAAATTGTTTTCTACTCTCACATAATTCCTTACTAGCTTTTCCATACATGCGTACGTTGTAACGCGTAAAAAAATCAATTTTCATGAAAAAAAAATGTTTTTCTCCGCTCTTATAATAATAGAAATAATAAACTCTTCAGATTTATAATGTTACCTGATTACACTGCAAATCAAAGAAGCCGTCGACATCGGTTACATCGTCGTCAGTCACTTCGTTGAAGAGCAGTGAATCTGAAATATAATTTCATTTTATAATCTAACACAGCAAAAACTTATGGAACTAAATAAAAAAAAATCATATAAGTATGGTCTTCACTCATGATGCCATGTGTGTATACACACACACACACACACACTTATAAGAAAAATACGAAATAAACAACAAATTTAGCTCCCACAATGATGATAATCTCTATATATATATATATAAAAAAAAATATATATAATATAGATATATAAATACCAGTAGAGTGGAAATGCAGCGCGGGCGCATCTGCCCACTGCTGGGAAAGTGGGGCGTACAGTTGTCGGCTGTCCGCCGGCAGTTCTAAGTACGTCTGGGCCAGGGTGGGGGATATTCCGCGAGTCAGCGGCCTGAAAACGTCAAATGGATTTTTTTTTTGAAATTATATGAAAAACATGATATTTTTTATCATCTACCGTGTGTTAATATATGTTTAATGTTTATTATAATAAATAAAACAGTTTTTAGACTTCACTTTTGTTTTAGTAAAACTTAATATACTCTATGGAAAGCTATTTGACCTCTCCAGTTCGATAGAGCCTTTATGAAATGTCAAATTAGTTTTTTTTTCTTATTTACCAGTACTTACTTATAAGCGAATGCGGTGCAATACGCGGTGAGCGAGTTCCTCTGATAGAAATCGATGATTTTCTTCCTGTCTGAAGGAGATATGGGCGTCAGGTCTTTGCCGTTCCAATAGTCCACACACGAGTCTAACACTATATCTGCGGTCCCCTATTAATAATTTTCAGATAAATTTTGTATCGACTTGTAAGGAATATTTGAATTGTCTTCATCCTAAAGTATGTGCGGATTGGTAAGCAATTTTTAACTAATTTTCAAAATATACGCGATTCAAAATACTGATGGCGCTCAAATATTAAATCGAAGCTTGCGTCTCACATATGAAAAGGGTAAGTCTGCGACTCGCTAATACAAAAAAATTAATATTTTATAACAGAACTAGCTGATCCGGCAAACGTTGTTTTGCCATAAATGTGAATTTTAGTACAATAAAAATAATTATCACCTTTAAGTGTGCGGGGATAGTTTTATAATCGAAAGCCTTTTTTACAATAAAATTTAATTAAATATTTAGGTTAATAAATTAATCTTTATATGGCCCCTTTGTCAGTTTACCATAGCAGTGCCATCTATTGATTAGTTACAATTAGTGAAAAGTATCGACATCTGTTGGAATCTTTTGTAGTTAACATTTGTAAATAACTAACAATTAATTGACAGTAACAATAATTTAATTGTGACATTCTGTCAATTAATTAAAGACAAATAATTTGCAATAAAATAAAATTGCAACTATACTTAAAGATCTCTCATATCTCTTAAGTTAGACCAGACCACAATGTGCCAATTCAATTTAAAATCGGTTAAATAGTTTAGGACTCCATCACGGACAAACATCGTGACAGAAGATTTATATATATTAAGATCCATATGAATTAAGTTGAAATTTATTCGGTCGAACACATTCTCAGGAAAAAAACATGTTTATTTCGATAATCCGTTAATCGATTTGGGTATACTGCTTTAAAAAACTTAAAAAAAAAAAACGATTTCACACATTACGTATTAATGTACAAATTTTTTTTTCTGGCACAGCTCAAATCTACCTGCGTCAACATTTGAAGCTGATGCGCTTGGTCCTTGACAATAACAGCCAGCATATGAGGTAAAGGCACCTTCACACGCGTACTCAAATGAAGTGATCGGACGAAACGTGTCTCTCGCCGTATTGTGTCCGCTTGCTGAAAATTAAAGAGACATTTTTTTGGTATAGCCACGTTCTACGTGACCATTTTTACATTGCTGTTTAAGCTCTGCATACATTTCTTTGTTGATCATGTATAGAAAATATAGTTTAAGTTTGTGAAACATTACGCTTCGGGGTGTGAGCTGGCGAACGCGTGACGGAAGCGTTACGAAAAGTGTGATCGATATAAGCGAATTAATTCTAAAATATAGTTTATTTATTATATACAGTAATTACTTATGTAATAGTAAAATAATAATGAAAATAAAACATCTATTCAAAAATATTAATTTACAAATGAAAACATAAAATAAATTTAAATATATGTAGCGAAGTCACTCAAGTCGTATGGTCATGTACACTTGGCTTTTTGACGACCTCATTGGCGCAATGGTCTCGGGACAAACACAGGGTCGCGGGTTCGATCCCCGGTACGGTCAACATTTGTGTGATGAGCATAAATGATGGCTGTGGTGTATGGTATGTATTGATATTTTTAATATATCTAATTATATAATATAAATATAAATAAATTACGTTTTTTTGAATGTAACCGCTGTATGTAAAGCTGAATCCTGAAATTATTATTTCTTGTTTTAAAATTTATATAAGATTTTTTTATAGACTCTTTGATAGAAAATGTTCCTAAAAAATTTTTCAACCTAAACCAAAGGCGAAAGCCGAAACAGTTATATATATGTAACGATATAATTATTTATATATATTAAGAAAATCGTTTTTTATACTCACGAGATGTCTAAAAACAGCCAAGCACTGCTGAGTAGAGTAAGCAGCGGCCACAGAGTCTGTAAAGCCAATTTGCTTCGCGAGCTCACATAGACAACGGCGATTAGTAACAGGAACTAAATCTTCACTGAAACAAACAATACAAATTTAAAATATATTAAAATATGAAGCCTCATCCAACTGCCAAAGGTGACAGTATTTTGACAATTGGCTGTAGAACGCTGTTTGCACAGACGCAAATTTCGCTACACATAGTGGCATGAGGAGTGGGGGGGGGGGGCGTAAGGGCCTAGACTAGACTCTAAAGTACACAAAGAATTGGTCATTTGATTTCAAGCGCGATTAAGTTAATGAAATTTCAAAATTAGTCTTTTTTTCTAACATTAGTTACTATATCAGTTAATTTATACACATATATTTATTTAATTTAATATATTATATTGTCTGAAACATTTTCAGAATTTGTTTTTTGAGTGTACCAACTACCAATATGAATAATAATTTCTTTATACATTATCTAGAATATCTGATTAAATACACGATTTCAAAATCTGTTGTACTTATAATATGTGATAGTTATGGTTAATATTGTCAATTTAATCGCATGTTTATATGTTTATAAGAGCACACACCTATATTGCGCCTCGCACGTTAAGTGCGCGCAGAAGTGTGCGTACGTGTGCGTATGTGCGGGCGCGCACGTGTTGAGCAAAGCGGCCAATCCCAGAGGCTTCAGGCGGCTTATGTGCTGCCGCCAACGTTGCTCATCAAATTCCACGCGAAATGGCGCGTTCTGGTCGTGCGTCAAGTCGAGCACCTGTCCAATTAATAGAATCAGGCGATACCTTGCTGAAGTCCACAGCACAAAACCTTAATAGACCAATATGTAAGCAATACTTGAGCGCTGTTCGAAGAGGCAACTGCCTGAGGATGCTCCGGTGGTCGTGGATTTTGTCACGGAATATTACTTACATATTGGTCTATTGGGGTTTTGTACCCGTCAAATTATTATTAATGTCTACTGTATGGGTACGTGTTTAAAATTATTTTTGTCGCAAGTGCAAATTAAACGGAAATAAATACTGGAACTTGATCAGAGAGATACTATAATAATAACTTATAGAATCATATGTATGCTATGTACGTAAACTAATAAACTGAGTATTTTTCATCAAGACTTTTTATTGTTACGATAAATAGGTGTTTAAATTTTTCAGTTATTGAGATAACAATTATTACATTATTAAATAAAATAAAATAATATATGTACATTCATTTATATACCTCGACTATAGTAGACGGCTCCGGATTATTTTTCTCTACCATTTGATCCAATGTGGTATCACTGTGATGGCCCATGGAGCCAACAAGGCTCGTTTTACTAGAATTGTTTGACGTCGGACTTGAGTTGCGAAGGAAAAACACTTTCTCCGCAGTTGGATTGGGCCAGGAGAGAATTCCCTTTTTATCGACGCAGCATAGAGCCTGACAATTACGAAAAATCGTATAACGTATAGCATGGCCAACTATTGACATACGGTAGACAGTAGTAAATCCTATTTGGAATCACATCCGGGGAAAAAAACATATTTGGAAAATGTCTGGGAAAGCACTCGCTTACAATGTAATATATATATAATAATATAATATGACAAAGATTTACACAAAAGCAATATTATATATATATGGATCAGCGTCCTACATAACAAAAATTTATCAACATATGTCAAGCCGTTTGCGCTTGAAGATATTAAAAGAACAGATTCACAATATCGTAAACATTGTTATAAGGGTTGTATTTGCATTGATTTTTAAATTTGGTTGCTAGTATTTTGTTTTTCAAATGTACTGAGTCACTCTAAAAATAGGAATACAGGAAATGAATACATACCGACAAAGACCCCAAAACGTGGACAATGTTAGAGGTGCGGGTGACCATGTCTTCCCTGCCCAGGAGGATGTTGACAAAGGTCCTGCCAAAGGTGCCAAGTCCTTGCGGGTGCAGCGTCGTCTCACTGAGCGCTTGTATCAGAGGGTCGCTGGCGTCCTCCGATATGGAACAGGATTTTGGACGTACGTACTTCTGACGGACTTCGGATTTAGATTTGAACCTGTAAATAAAAGCATACAACTAAATTTACCACCTGATCAAGTGGGACCGTACAGGATCAGAGGTTCAAGGTGACGGGAGTACCTCAAAGTAATCGGGCAGCGTCACCACGATATAATACTTTGAGAGGACGCGAGAAATGAATAAGCCAAAGCCGTATTCAAATCTGATTTATTGACCTGAAGATACACTTTAAATATAAATCACACATATACACACATATACAATATTTCACATGTGAGTTATTGGTGTATCGCGCATCTTCAGCAATAATATTTAGAATAACCGTGTCAATAGTGTCAGCGGTTGCTTCATGTTCAATGACATCTGAACACCACCAATTTTGAGCTAAATGGTTTAGCTGTTGTGTCATTGTTCGTAAATATTCGTGTATATATCAAAATATAACTAATCATTAATATATTATTAGTTTGGAGCCACACAATTTTTATTCTAATATATTAATAACATATTTATAATTCCTTATAGGCTGGGAGACCTCCCCAAACGTTTTTGGACCAGATTCAAAAAGTTCTGGAAAAAGGGCAGGTCAAAAGCACCCATAACCGACGAAAATGTATTATGAATTTTATGAGTGTGGAAAAAGTGAGAGGTATGCAAGGATCGTAGCAAGTGGAGGTCTGTTGTCTCTGCCTACCCCAATGGGAAACAGGCGTGACTTATATAAATAAAATTAATAAAAATAAAGAAATCTCAAGTGAAACTAGGAGTTTTTTATATTACAATTTTATGTGTTAAATAAAGGGTAGACCATATTTAAAAATACTTACCTTGCTAGTCCATAACAGTTCAGCGTGACCCATGCGATTGGAAAAATAATCTGCAGTAGTGGTAGCGAAGCGGCAATCGTTTGTATGAAATATATTTCAGTCCAATGGGTAACGCCAGGCAAGTGATAAAGATGTCGGAACAAACAAGCCACAACCATAAGTACAATAACCAATGGGAGTACTATCCCCTCCATAACTTTCACTGTGCACTGAAAATTTAAATTTATCACTAGGGGTCAATCATATATTATTATATACAATAGCATACTTCATAAGCCGTAGCAAAATATTTTTTCCTTTATTTTAAATGTCAAGAACATTGCATTGTGCGTTCAAATCCAGGCAATAGATTTTTCAGATGCCCACACTTGAAATGCTTGTAAATTTTAAATTAACACAATAACCCTCTTGTTTGAAACCCCTAAATGCTTGTCTAAAAAAGGAAATTCAATCTGAAGATCCAGAGGGTTGTAGTGCCCCTGAATCTTATATTATCAAAGTGGTTTTTGTTGCTGAAATAGATATTGTGGTAGTATATAATTAAAAAACTCATGATTGTCACAATTTGTTACTATCAATTACAAAAAAAAAATGAGTTTGGGTAATAAATAATATGTTACATAAAGTATATATTTATCACATACAAAAGGATATATTTATCAATTGTATTAACACCCATAAAATATAAAAGCTTAACTTGGAGCTAACCAACTGAGTGTGAAATGGGTTGTGTTATTATTATTGTGCTAATCTGGTGAGTAGACAAAAAATATACTCACCAAATACCTCTGTTTCTCAAAGATTGTGACTGGTCGAGTAGTGGCTTGCTCTAGGGCTAATTTCAGATTCTTTAAGTATGGAGTTTCCAGCATCCGATATGCTTTATTCTGGTGAGGCTGACGAGATCTTGGCACACTAGGGTTCTCTTTTATCTAGAAATAATATTAGGCAATTAGTCTTGATCTTCAATGTAATATATCAACCTAAATGAGTTTCAAACTGAAAAATTTTTTTAAATATATAATATATAAAATTAAAAATTAATCTGAAAATCTTAATAGTAAGGCATGAAATGAAATGAGTTACAAAAATTCTTTTAACGCCAGCTAAATAATACTGATTATTATGTACCATTATCGTTTACATACTATAACATAACTTGACTTAACATACATATAATAGAAATACACATATAATAATCAATCTAATCAATACCTTAGCAAAAATTTCATATATAATTGTAAATTTTTTAGGTACTCCAAAAAAATATAAAAAAATATAAATATATAAATATAATATTTTCTTGTTGCAAACTTCTTAATAACCTGTATAGTATAATTTAATCATATTATAGATAGATTTCTTGGTATAGCAACCTGTGATCCTGGTGTGAATATTTGTCCAAAAAACACCTCTGGGTCTTCTGAGTTTAGCCCTTGGCAATGTCCAGGCACCTCCTGCCCAGGCCTTAGTACTATAACATCACCTTCCACTAATAGTGCCCATGGCAGATTCACAATAGTTCCTACAATATACATTTATATACAACCTGCGTTGTGTTGTGTATTCATAAGTGTTGATGAAATTCTCTTTATTTTATTTTCTATGTGTGAAACTCTAATTTTAATAAGTAAGATACAACATATCAAGATATCAATTCAGTAGTAAAATATTTTAGAAGTAACATATACAACTATTTCATGGACATATTGGACTTAAGCTATATTTTTCTAACCTTACAATTCCATTTAATGTCCTCAATCATAACATAGATGGAAATAGGATAAAGTAAATAGGCAAAAGTAAATACCATCTCGATAAGTCCACTGTAGAATTACACATGGTGAAAAGGGGGCACACAAATGTGGGTAATATTCATCCTTCCAAAGGCATTGCTCAATTGCTTCATTTAATGTCTCTGTAAGAAATTTTTAAATTATTACATTTATATATATTATTCTATACCTTTGATCAAAAGGTATCTTAAGGTTAAGTTATAGGAAATGTAAAGTATGTTGTATCACACAAAATGCTCAACTAGAAAAAAAATTCAAAAAGGTAAAATATTAAGTATGTAAAAGGAAAACTGTATATAAAATTAGTTCCAATGCCTCAACCTGTGCCTGAATGCCTGATAAGGTTTCATAATATAAAGTTAATTTTAAATTCTGATAAACTGATTATTAAAAATATTTATAATTAATAAACTTACCAAGTACTTTTGCAACTCTATGAGGTATTTCATTTCTGTGTAAATATTCCTCATTTAATGCAACCAAAAAATTTATTATCAATATTAAAAATAGGAACAATGCTTCCCATAGCAGGTAGCTCTGGGCCAATGCTGTGCCATTTATTAAATATGTTAAGATCAAGCAAATTATGTTTATAATTGTAACAGTGTATGCAACCCCAGATAACAGAACTTTTTCTGATGAGAAAGATATAATGTTGCGTATTATATCTAACCTGAAAAAAATGTTTATGATTACTTCAGTAAATGGTATTATACATATTCAGAAGTGTTTATAAAAATAGTCATCAACTTTTACATGTTAATTTTAAGCCAAATTATGACATAAAAATATAGTAAACATGTATATGTTTAGAAAATTGGATATGTGTACTAAGAAATGTTGACACAACCTCAGAGGATTCTTCTTTTTATGTTCTTCAATTACAGTATTTATATCATCCCGCAACTTTTGTAATGCTTTTTTAGTAGAATAGCCAAGTATTTGCTCATTACTATCACCCATTGTAAATATTTGTTATATGTAATCGCATATTTGATTAGGTCGAAATTTTACTTTTAATTAATTCTATTAACAATATGCTTTGTTTCGTGTGTAGTGATATCCAAGGAAATTGAAGTACTTGTTAGTATTTTTAAAATAAAATAAATTATTAAAAAATTAGCAGGAAAGGAATATAATAAACATTATGTAAATCCACTGTAAATCAAACTTTTGACATTTGTTTATGTTTATATTACCACAGAATACGCAATATAGATAGAATGATTTACTTAAACGAATACATATTCATAAATTAAATGGCAAAATATGCTATTATATGGGCTACAACTATTTTCTAGTTAAATAGATAGAAACAGGGCATCAAAAATAAAATGTTCAATATTGCAATAATGTGATATTTATTCAATTAAATTATAATTATATAAGATGCTACATACTTACTTAAAAAGTGCATTACATGTAAACCCATTATGACTTGGCTTTAAATAATAAATCATACTTAGTAATCCTAATAAGGGCCGTTATTTTTACTATCAAATGTTGAGAAAATGAATAGAATTTCTGTGAGAGCGATGAAATTATCTTTTCTAAAAAAAAATCCTTCAGTTAGAGCAAATTATATACAGAGTTTTGTTCATCAGTAAGAAGGCCTCGATATTTGAAGTCGAAATCTAACTTTAATAGTTATTGTATATAATTAAAACAACAATTAAAAACAGCAAATCATGTACGTTTTGCAATCCAAAACGTACATTGTTTGCTTGGTACAACTGCGAAATGTATAAAGTAATCTGTAATTAGTAGCAATATATTGATGGTTGACATTTGACAGGGGATGAAGTTGGCGTTTACGAGGAATTAAGAAACTATTCAAAGTTTTTGAGTTTTCTTTTGATAAAAAATAAGTAAGTACTAAGCTAGCAAGCTACAAAATTTTCAGTTTACGTGTTTTTTTAAAAACTCGGGAGTTGCTCATGCTGTCTCATGGTTTGTTAACGTTACTCGTTGAAATGACCTGTGACAGAAGATAAATATTCATCCGGACGGCCGTGTCTAATCACTTCTCAGCCCAGCCAGTCAGTCAGTCTCGCGTCAACATTTCAAGTGCAGTGCGCCATTGAGCTTGCAAGATAAAAAAGGAATGTGTTTATCGTTTCTCGTTATTTTGTTGTAACAAGGACTAGTGTTCTAGTTCGTAATGTGGCAAATGGAAAACATTTAGCTCGTATCAGTTATGGCAGAGTGTATAGAATTTCGTAAGATATTAAAGTGTTGTTTAAGACCGACAAGAGGATCGCAGTTACGGATATGGACCTTGTGTTTCATTATATTAGGGCTTCCCAGCATATATTCGTCATGCCACTTTGTTGGCACATACCCACCGGGCACAATAAATGTATTATATGGCCAACCCCTAGAAATATTTTGTGTTGCTGAGAAAAATTATTCTTCAAGTGATATTGAATTTTCACTTTATGGTAAACAGCTTGAAGCTGAAATAGTAAACAGTACAACTATACGGCTGTTTATAGAGAAACCTGAAAAGCAAGTAAACACTTATTACTGCAAAAACACTAAATCTGGAAAAAATTGTATTAATAGAGTATTAGTGGACTCTCTTCCCCCTAATGTTACAGATTTTAAATGCATTTCAAACAATTTGGAAACATTAAATTGTTCATGGACAAAGGCTGACACTGAAAGTGCATTAAGATATAATTTGACATTTGAATCAAATGGAAACTTTGTTACACCCTGCACAGTGCACAAGGTAGAAAATTCCAAGACCAGATATTGTATATGGAACTCCCATAGTTTTCCAAGATATAGAGAGCAAGAAAAAATATTCTTTTTTGTTATGGAAACTTGTAATTATTTTGGGTGCAACAGTCAAAACTATAGCATTGATCATTATTCTATAGTTAGGCCCGATCGTCCATTAAATTTAAAATCAGTTAAAATTGGCACACATAGTGTTCTTCTAAAGTGGAATGTTCCAAATACTATTGTTGATTTCTTAGATTGTGGAGTAGTTCATAAAATAGAATATCAAATTGAAAAAATAGATAATACTACTTTCTTCCATGAAGTAAATGCATCAGCTTTACCTCTTAAAAATAAGACATACAAGTTTAATTTAACATTACCCTATGCCCATATGAAATATGAAGTACGAATTTCTATTAAATCAAAAAAAGCACCTGACTTAAAGGAATTTTGGTCTGAAAATAGCTTTCTTATTTTTTACACTGATAGTGAAAGACCCCAAAGGCCGCCAAGCACTTGTGCCGGTGCATTTGACAGATCTGTTTTTGTTGGTAATTATAGAATGATATATATATACTGGAAGCAGCTGGAGGAGTATGAACAAGCTGGAGCTAATTTTACATACAAAGTGCTTGTCTCTCAGGATAATAAAACACAAATTTTGTTCCCCGACAAAAATAAAAGTTTAAGTTACGTGATGCTTAATGCCTCAATAAGTTCAATGGATGTAACCATATGGTCTTTCAATCAAATAGGTTCATCATTAAACAGCAGCCACCTATACATACCCTCAGAAAAGAATATAAAGTCGTTAGGTTTGACATCATTTACAAAATTAGCTTATGAAAATGGGACCTATGAATTAGCTTGGGGTGGCAGCAATAAAATTGATAACTATACTCTATTTTGGTGTCAACATAATAGTACAAATATATGCATTGGACAAATGAATTACACTGTTCTTGATGCTACAAAAAGCCGCTATGTTATTGATCTTCCAAGAGAACACAGATATCAATTTGCCATATCTGCAAATAATGGGACTACCACAAGTGGAATAGTGTGGGCAAAATGTGATATTTCAAAAGAGGGTTTTGTCATGTATCGTTTTAATATGCACTTGGAATATGATGTACCTGGGAAAACATTTGTGAATCTTAAATGGGAGATGGAATGTGTTTTACAAGACGGCATTATTACTGGATATAATATCAGCTACTGTCCAACTCTACAAACAGGTCCAAATTGTGATAAGTCTTTTGAAACTAAACATGTATATATATCCAATCCTAAACAGACAAACAAAACTATAGAAGGGTTATTACCGTTTAGAACATATCAATTTTCCATTGCAATAAATACAATATTTGGACAAAAAACTGTTGAAAATGCTTCGGCACAGGTTACTACCTCAGAAGATACACCTACAAGTCCAGTGAATGTGGCAATTTCAGATGTTACAAATCATTCATTAGTGTTAGCTTGGGATCCACCCTATCAGAGAAATGGAAATATTGGAAAATATGTTGTTTACAACTTCAATAAGGAGTTCTATGTTGATAAAGTCTCCGAAACAGATAAATCTAGGAGAAGTGTGACTTTAACTGGTCTACAAGCTTTTAGCAATTATTCATTCACTGTGCAGGCATGTAATATTCCTATTGGTGTATGTTCTAAAAAGAGCCAATCTTTAGATGTCAGGACTGCAATTGGGGCTCCTAGTAGATTAAAAGCCCCAACAACAGTTATGAATAATCCTGACAAACTTAAATGGGAACCTCCAGAAATACCAGGAGGTACTGTAGATCGTTATCAAATAAAAATTGTTAAGGATGATAATCTACCTGAAATAATAAATACCACTAATCTATCATATACTTTTACACACTGTGAAGGAGGAGTTTCTACTGAAACTTACCAAGTAAGGGCTGTCAATTTTGATAATGATTTATATCATGGAGCAAAGGGAGATGTGAATTTGATAAAGAAATCTACTCCAGAAACTGATGAATATCCTGGGCCATGGAGTGAACCAAGTACAGTTGCATGCAGAAGCAGAGATGGTTTTACCATGATCATTATTTTCATGATTGTATTTGCATTGGTTGGTTTTGGATATGGCTCCATTAAACTTTACAAAAAGTATAGAAAAATGGAGGATATAAAACCAGTTTTACCTTATGGATTAGGTGAACCTGAAAAGGATAGAAGTAAGTTTCCTTACCCAGAATGGAATCCAACTACAAAAGACGAAAAGCCTTCGTCGGATGAAATGTTATTATTGCCAAACAGCAAAACTAATACAGTATCATCAATAGATACAAAACAGAAAGATGACAATTGTGCTGCAAGTGATCATACAGATAGTACAGCACTCTCAGATTCTACAGGCCCTGTTGACAGACAGATATCTACATCAGATGATGGTTCTGATACTTCTTTACACATTGAAGCCGATACTGATAAGGGCGACGAAAATACAATAGTGCAAGAAGATTCATCTGAAGTTGACTCTGAGAGTTCTAGAGAAAATTCTCCTTATTTCAGTGATAAAACTTTCAAGAAAAATCCAAATAGTGGTTATGTTCAACCAGTTGTTACCGCCGCAAGTGGTTACGTACAATCAGCGCCTGCTCCGCTAAAAAATTCACAAATTGCAACATACCCACAAGCAACCACATCAAGCTATGTCATGGCAGGTTTGCCTCCACCACTATTTACATCACGTCCCAATCCTATATTATCATCTGGATATGTATCACCTGAAGAGGTTCAGGCTAAATCAATATTGAGTTCTCCAAAGGTTGTGCCACGAAATTCTAAAGATTTGGGGCCAGAAAGCTTGCCAACTTTGCCTACCTTGCCACCACCAGTCAAACCCAGCGCAGACAGTAGTTATATTCAATTGCAGTCGTTGGATACATTGCCTAGTCTTAAGTCAAGCATACGTAATGCAGTGCCATCAAAGCCACCCGCGTCCAGCGGTTATGTAACTCCAGGTGACGTTGTCATAAACAAGCACCTCAATAATATGATGTCCGCTGGACAACTCCCTGAAGATTCTGCCATATTAGATCCAACTATGTCCCCCGATGCCTATTGTCGGTTTTCATGGAGTACAGACCCCGCCAATGATAACCTGCACTCGTTACTCACCGACTCGCCTACACGAAATATATCTAAAAATTAATACGTACGACGTAACGACGTATACTTATGTGACACAGTACTGATAAACGTATGTAGTGATTTTTAACATGTACATACAAATATATAGTTTAAGAAGTGGACATTATAATTTAAAATGACAAAGATAATATGTGTTTATAGTGATAATACTCGTGCCTTATTAATTTATTTTAGGTCATTAAATAGAACGCTATAGGTAAGGCAATAAGACTCAAATTGTCAAAGTCCAATAGTCAGTTTTGTGAATTTCAAAGTGTGAAAATTTCTGTATTGTTTCAGAAAATTTAAGTCTAATACATTTAAGTAGATATGGAAGGTACCTACAACATTAATTTGATACCCAACGATCTGAGTGTCGAGGAAACTATTCTTCAAATTGCCGACGCGTTAGATAATCTTAACGGAATAGTCGATGATATGTTTACACGAATATCGGCTAAAATACATCAGAACATGAACAAAACCGTCGAACTTCAAACGAGAATCGAGACATCCAAAACAAAAGTGGACAAACTCGCTGGAATGCAAAAGGCTATAAAAGTGTTCTCTAGTGCTAAATATCCTGCATCGATTGTACACGAACATTATCAATCCATCTTCGATAAAAACACATACCATTATGAACCTAAAAGGATTACGCTTAGTGGCAAATCGAAGAGACCGTCTCATGAAAAAGGGCTACAGGTATGGCTTGGTTAAACTGTGGTGTTTGTTAAATCATTATGTCGACTATAAATCGTATTGTTTATAGGAAAAGCTTCATTTCTTCCACGTCAAAGTGGCCGAACCGAGATCAAAAGCTAAACAGGAAGACGAGCTGAAAACTGTTATTGAGAGAGTGTCTTCCGCGGGTGAATTACTTATTTTCAATACGGATGAAAGTCCATACATTGGTCTGCGCAGCAAACGACAAGCGTATGTACCTAGAGCGGTTACTGATGTTAAAAGCACAGTTTTGGATGAAGCACCTCCGTCTATCATGAAAGGCAATGTGCTGACCAGAGAAATGGACGAATATATGTACGCACCTGGAATGGGAATGGTATGTTAACTTTATTTACTAATTTAAAAGCGTTCCGTTAGAATATACATTAGTTAATATTTTGTCAAATATTAATGAATAATTTACATAAAATTAACTTAATTATTTCTATTTCCGTACAAACAATTATTAATAACATTCGCTACATCAATAACCTGTTTCCGAATTATATAAATCTTGGAAGTCGTTATTAAGTTACATTACGCTAATAAGCACATTAACTATTTCATTAGACCATTTGAATTTTGTGTTTCTGTTTTCCTTATACCAAATATTCGATTTTCCTTAAGCCAATTGAAGGCAAGAGAAATATCTGAGCATGACGTTTTATCTCTATGAGGTGGCGTAAAAGTATGTGATTTAAAAATCGATAAAAAAATATTTTGCATTTTTACAAGTGAGCTAAGTCTTTTGGCAAAATGAGATGATTAATATCTTTATAAGGATAAACTTTTAAAAGCATATTCAAAGGAAATCCCATGGCCAAATAGCCTTAATTAAAAGTCAACAACGAAGTTTGTACTACACAGCTCTGGTAAACACGCAAACAATGAATGCGATTACTAAAGACGTACAGACTACGTACAGTGTATTTCTGTAATTAAATAAAACTACGTTCAAATATTGGGTGTAATACCTACACTAATATTAAGAATAAGGATAAAAAGATGTGGATATTATTTAAAAAAACATCTAGTTATGACAAAAATAATTTTAAACGAACACAGATTGTGTAAAGATAAATATTATGACTCACAGAGATATATGCGTTGTATTTTGAATATGAAATATGTATGACTAGCAGAAATTATTAGACACTTTTCATCAGGTACCAGAACTTGACATGCCACTCGACCTCCCCCATCTACCAGGAGTGGCTGGCGACATTCAATATTCATTCACTGATGATGGTACAATCGCGCCTTCCGCTGTTACATCACCAGTAGCACCCACTGTGCAATTGCCGGAACTACCCGATGTCTCAGTACTGCCTGATGTTAAGCCAGATGTGCCGGAATTGGTTGAAGATGTAGTGGGTAAAGTGCCTGATGTACCTGACGCACCACCGGCTCCACCAATGCCGTCTTCGATCCCGCCGCCGCCGCCTCCGCCACCGATGGAAATTACACCAGTCAAGACTCGGTAAGTGCTAAGATAAGATCTTTTTTATTTAAGCCATTAGTGTTCGCGTTGCCTGCTCTTAAGGGAGGAGTATGATCTCTTTAAAGAATTGAGATCGTATTTATATGGTTTACGAATCCTTTATTTTTGTATTCTCTTAATCTCTAGATCTTAGATTTGCATCTCAACGTACCATACATGTTCTTTGAAATTCAAAAGTTATATAGGGAATTGAAAGACGTGGTTTTAGGATTGTTTTTATTGGTAGACGCGTTACGCATAGTATACGAGGTCGACGCCCTTGCATTTGATAGTCTTCGTATGTAAGTTAAATTAGATTATGTTATGCGTGGTCTCTTGTTAGTCTATACCTTATAGATGACAATATAAATGCTTCATTCATCCACTTAAAATGTATATAACGTATAGCACGTATAAAAAAAATTTCATATTTCATTACTACCTTGTAACTTGTACCTTGTAATTAATGGAGGATTCAAAAATCAAAAAAACCAAAAAACCTCGGAGCGTATTTATTTTATGACTCCGTCACCCTAACATATGTTCCGAAAGTTACCGAAAGTAGCTTATCATTAATCACTTTTATCGCACGCTTGTTAAGAGCTTATCTTAATGGCTTCCCGACCATATTTGTTAGACATTGGATCCGTAACTCATGCCGTACAAGGGTGAGGTTTGAATAGCCTTACAAATGCCAACTTCGGGACTTTAGTGCTTTAATATCATGACTAAGTAGTCTCACAGATATATATCTTGTATGTAAGATTCACGTGTCACGGGTAGCGTAATTGCTTGGCTCCGATTTTTATGAAATTGCATATGCGTATTCAGTAGGTCTAAGAATCGGCTAACATCTTTTTTCATCGCCCTAAATGTGAAGGGTAGTCCGGTCCACCCATAAATTTATTTATGTTTCAATTTTTCTATGATACAGCATACAAAAATATATACAACCCTAAAACTAAAAAAAAATCATTGTTAGAAATCACATGTATGGCAAAACAACGTTTGCCGGGTCAGCTAGTATATACAATTTCTCTTAAGATATAGGCTTAGTGATAACAATCATGGTATTCATGTATACAAATTATCTAATAGACAGAAATAATAAGTGCGCGACAAATTACTGTAGAATTATTTAATTATTTTGTAGACATTGCTTCTATACTAACAGAAAGGGAAGCTTACCGTAGCAATGGGCAAATGCGGAGAGCTTTTGATAGCAAAACTTAGGCAAACTTTATAAATAAATTTAGTACGTACTTCTACTTTATAAAATACTCATTTCTTGGAGATTATACTTAAATGATGTATGAAATACGTCATTAAAATAAAATTATAATTATACCCTAACAACTAAGCAAGGCAAACTTGCAGACGTCAAGATATTTATCTTACCTTTCAAGTAAGAAATCTCTGTCGATTCTAGAGTGGTTTACCAAGTTTAATGCGCAGTGCGTCGTTTCCGTAAATTGTCGACTCGCGGTGAATTTAGATTCAGCTTCTCCGAGCTATTCCGATTCTTGTAACGTCCATATATTTTGTAAACCGGCTTCTATAGATGTTGCATTACGTGAATCGTAAGTGGCGTAGAAGAGTTTTAGAAAGGTGTTTCGAGGAAAAATGTAAATCGACTGAACGCTGGATTGGAGTTATGGGTCACTTGACCCAAGCGTAGCCGGTGAATATAAATGTTAAATAAATATGCTTCTCGGCCACGGCACGTAACATCGCTTATTCTCCATTAATGGTGATACGATTTTTCCAAATTGCGAAATATGTATACGATTTTTTGTGGACGTTTTTTTAGCATAACTATGACTCATTTAAAGAAAAATACTTTTTAATTTACGATTTTTGCAAAATTCAAGCAAATGGCGTTATTTTAAATTTTGCTGCCCATTTCGAGTAAATTACAGCGTGCGTGGTCACGCTAGACTGAAGCTAGTGTCAAAATAAGAGACCCCTAACCTCTGACTTATCCGTTAATTAAGGGTTTACTTTATATGATTTTTTGTCACATTTTTTAATATAATTACTTTGTTAACTTTAAAGAAATACTATACTTTATATCTATGGCAAGGGTTCGTCTTTACTTGCGCCAAACAATAAATGTGGGCACTCAGTTGGTTCACAACCCCAACCTCGGGGTTGAGTATCACAAACCTAACTATATATATGTTATACTAATCATTTTGTTAGCTCATTAGCAATAATTATGAATTATTAAGTGTGCGAAGATATGTTTATAATCGAAAGCGTTTTAAACAATAAAAGTAAACTTTATTTAGTTTAATATATGACACGTCATTTATTGATTGATTCTGAATCCAGCTCAAAAGTATCTACATCTGTTAGAATCTTTTGCAGTTAACAGATAATTGTACTGTCAATTAATTATAGACATAATTTACAATAAAATAAAAATTCGACTATAATTAAAGGTCTAAGCCATCCCATCTCTTAAGTTGGATCAGACTACTTACGGTGTGAAAATTTAATTTGAAATCGGTTAAATAGGTAAGGAGTCCATTGCGGACAAAGATCGTGACAGGAGATTTATATAAGTATATTAAGATGGAATAAAAGGCGAAATATGTTAACGATATGGTAATAGAAAATTAAGCTTAGCTTAAGTAAAATTTCATCAAATACCTACATCTGATTAACATTAAGGGTTGATATGCAAATATGTTAGTGAAATTCGGGTAGGATTTTGTATGAGGAATAACGTTTTGAGTTTTGATTTTTAACACAAATAAATCTGTCTAGTTTTGTTGTTTGGAGTAGGAACTCAATTGTCTTTATTGACTTTACTTAGTAGGTACAGCCTTTGAACCAAGAACCTTCATCTCCGGACGAAATGGCATGCCTATGCTGGCCTTAAGAGACGCGTACACATTTTAAAGCGGCGTTGTAATTGTAAAATGTTAATTTAGTAACAAGTAAAGGGGTTTTCGAAAATAGTAAAAACTAGATGCACCTATCAAGTCGATGTTAGTATTCACCCACGATTGTAAGACCCGTCGACGCCATTACATATTATATGTAGGCATTAAATGTAATAAATATAGGTGAACATTATTTATTTTCATTAGGGAATATGCTCTTAAAATAAATAATCAATTTTTATAGTTGTAATGGTTAAATGTTTTGGCTATTGTGGTTTTCACATTTACGGTGGTCGGCTTTTTCGAAGAACTACAAATATTTTCAAATTACAATTGTGTTACTCAAGCCGTTGATAGATTTTTTCAAACAATATCTTTATAAATTGTATTATGTGTTATTCTGATGTGTAAGCTATATTGCATGCAGTAGTATATACGTTAAAGAGTAACAAACATCCATCCATACAAGTGTACGTCCAGTGTATCAGCTTCTAACAAGGTTTTATTAAATTGGTTCATCCGTTAATAAAAAAAAATATATATTTACATAATATACGTAAGAGTAAAAGAAAGTATAAATTTATATATACGCAGTATTAATAAATCCATGTGCAAATCAAGTTTATGTTATTAATAACTATATAATATTAATATTTGCACGTAACCGCTGAATATTTCTAGTAACAGTTGGAAAATTTACAAACTCCGATTTCCGTGCATCGCGATTGTAGTTTTGAAAACAATGCGCGAATTACAACGAAACGCGTGTGTAAATATGAAAATGACGCACTCTATGATAAGGTTTCAATACATATTTATCTGGTTATGTTAAACTGTTATTTAAATGGCCAATGATGAAAGTAAATAGGTACTATCAGTGTACGTGTTGAGGCTCCACTATCGTGGAGCCCCATTTTCATTTCATGGACCCCCAATTTTTATTTCGCTGACGTGACGACTCCTTGGCGGTTCTATAGACCCCTTAGGGTTGTCATATAGACCCCTAAGGGTCGATATAGACCACTTTGGGAATTACTGCTATATATTCTTATCTATATTTATTACGAATTGAAATGCAATGTAAGGTACATTGCTAAAGCTTTAAGCTAAGCTTACAATTGTAAGATGAAACGGACATGAACAACATTACAATTTTTGAGGCTCATATCAAATGTTGCTTTCACAACTATAAGTTCAATATTCTGTAGGTCGTACTTGTATATGTGGCTAGCCTTGTGTGGTTCGCAGAATTGTAAATCCGTCGGGCAATTTGTGTTGAAATGTAAAACTAATTTGACAACTTATTGATTTGTTGATAGTGTTTAAAGCGGAGGCAAAAAGTTTTAAATGTGCATGTGAAAATAGTGTTAATGCCATGAATATAAAACCCTATTTTGTTTGGTTCATTGTTGTATGCAAATTTAATTCGTCTCATATGATTGAAGCACATTTTTCGTTTGAGTTAAAACATGTACGTGTCAAATATTTCATGTTAAATATACTTAAAAGAATCAAGTGTTACTTTGTGGAAGTCCATAGTACAGTTTCGTACAGGCGACCTCATGAGGGTGCTCCGGTGTCAGGGCGAAACGTGCGTCGAGTGTTTGCGGAGTATTGCTTGTAGAATGGTCTATTAGATTACGTTAAATATACATTAAAACCTTTAAAATCAAACTGTAGGTAACGGTTTTACTGATTTTGTTTTTGATTACTCCTAACATTTATAACTACATAGATAACGTCTTCCATAGAACCTAACAGTACATACGAGTATCTACGCAGTACCAGTATAACGCGAACGAAATTTCTTCATATCCGCGATAATTTTATCTTATCAACTTTGAACTGTAACCTGTCACTTGGGGCTATCTATCTACGATACGAAGTATATTGAAAATTATCAAAAGGGACTGCTACTACGATAATTTTTACGTTTTTAAATCTATTTAGTAAATAGATGTCTATCGGGTCTCTGGACTTGGATGTACCCAAGGTAGTACGTACTTAATAAATGACTCTTATATGGTGATGAAAAAATTAGGAGACAGGCTTTAAACCTAAGGTTTACGTGCGTCACGAAAATAAACTTCTACTTATTAAGAAACTAGACGTTGTAGGCTGCGGAACGCAAATTTAACTGAATACTTTCTTCGCATGTTTAGTGCTAAACGCTACAATAAACGCGAAAGTTTGTTTGTGATTATTTCGCGCAAAAAGAACAGACTCCATTGACTTCATAATTAATATTGTGAATTGTATAATGACGGACTTTAGGCGTGTGATACCGCTGGTAGTAGGAGTTTAATCGTGATATAAATATCCATAATTGGCTCAATTGAAGAGTTGAGGTCGAGCACATTTCGGGGTGTTTCGTGGATTGAATAAAAACAGTCTGATTTAACTGGATAATAGATTAAAATGCGAATGTTCTCGTCGTTAAAGCTAATGGAGCAGTCTAAACTTTTATTAATGTACTGATTATTGAAATAACCGAGAGCGATATATTAGAAGAAAAAGCCTTAGCTTACGAAGCGATCAAACAGTTCAAAATTATTTGCCATATGTTAGACAAAGTTTTTATTGCATCCTCAAAACCTTTGTTTAATTTACGTTGTTCTGGATTTCTGAAATAAAATCCCGAGCCGCATGCGATTTTAGTCACCTGTATAATTGTTTCTGAGCTGATCGCACGAATAGACGCGTCCTAAATTGGATCTTTGCCAATTTCATTTTTAGCACGGCTATGAAAAATTGAAAGCGGCTTAGTAATTGGTTTTTTGTTATGAAACAAATCTCGGTATAGTTTGAATCAAATTTGTGACGTAAGCGATGAACCTGATGACGTTAGACGAGGCCGAGTTTCCGATAACCGTTAGTGTCGTCTTTGATACGATACGTGACGGCTATTCAACCCTAAATTATTAAGAATAGAATAAATAGACGTGACTTTTATTTATTTATTAGAATTCTTTATTTCCTATTGTTTGTGGTATGGTGCGAATTCTGAATAACTTTCTGGCCGTGTGATTGGTTAAATATGTAGTGAATCTATGTATTTGTTCCTTTGCACGTGGGAGTATATTTCTATATTGCAATGACGAAATTTTAAAATTTATATAAAATTTTTTTTTTTTTTTTTCCTTTTTTTTTTTTGTTTTTAAAAAAAAAAAAAATTATATTTTTTTTGGGGGCCCCGCCCGGGGGGGGCGGCCCCCCTCCCGGGGGGTCTTTGGGGGGGGGGGGGGTTTGTTATCATTGGGGGGGCCCCCCCCTTTTTTCCCCCTTTTTTTTTTTAAAAAAAATTATATATACTGAGTGAATGAAGTAATAAATTAATTTGATGATTCTGTTTACTGTTTACTAGTAATCAGTCGTGTTTATCTTATCATAGAGTTTCTATGAATAAATGATTCAGTTCTACTCAAAGGATGCGCAGAAATTTGAGCAGCTTTTATTAGTGAGGCGTAGAAAAGAAATAACATTATGAAAATATTTACATGTTGCAGTCGCTCTTTAATTATACTTATAATATTATTACATATATATTATCTTATATATATTATTACTTATATATATTATACTTTAAATACGCGATAAAACTATTTATTTTCATTACTAAATCTTTGTATAACTACTCAAATATGTATATAATATTGAGTTGTTTTAAAGCACGACAAAATGTGATTCATCAACAGAGAATTGACAATTAAATGTTCATGCCTTACTCTTTTTCTTTGTTTAACACTATCCTTCTTATTACAAAATATTGATAATGCCTAAATTATAGTAAAATTCAAAATTGAACAATTCATTAACGTTCCCTTTATAAATTCCTCTTTTCTTCACACTTCCTTCCCTCTCGGTAACGATCTAACGTCAATGTTATTGTCAATGTCACAAAGCTTACATGTAGTTGAAATAATTTTTGAAATTTTCATTGCAGTTATGGTTGACTATTTTATTTATAATGCCTCACACATTAGATATAGTAATATATTGTGGCGGGATAAGAAAATACTCCCAAATTTTTGATTGTTTAATAAATTGATATACATTAATACATACATAATAATAGAACATTGGGATCATTGAAAAATCCCAATTCTTATTTGTATTATTTAATACAGTACTTTCTTTTGTTCATGTATTTTCCAAGGCTGAGTGACAAAGTGGGATTTTTGAAAGCCTCAGTCGATGTGAAATTGCGATTGCGCTGGAAGTACCAAGAATTAGTGGTATTGTAACATTCAATTCACGCAACCTGTTATAGAAGGTCATGGTTATGAAAATATTAAACTTATAAGAGTATATCATTTCCTATATTTAATGTTCTAGAGAATTAATCAGAATGATTGGCGCCGTCGCGGTGTCTTTAATTGAAAGCGTCCTTTAATAATTCTATTGTTCCACTTTTTATGAAACATTGTCTCATTCAATTATAATGTGGGTTTAATTATATACACAAGGTCGAGTCAATGTCGGTATATATACCGTCACCAAAATGTTATGTGTACATTTGTCCCGTGCATATAGGATTCAAAACTAAATTAATCGAATTAATCGCTGTCCATACTTTTGTGAACTGTGATAGGAAATTGAAATTGTTACCGACGATGTTAACAACAAATATTAAAAAATGCAAAGACAAAATAACCGGGCTGTGTGAATAATAATCTCAACAAATTTCCCCTTTCGACAAAAAAGATTAGACATTGATTAGACTTCGAAAGATGATTGATGTTCGATGGATGATCGACGCGTTATTAACGTTACCAATGGTAAATTACCACCTGCATCTTATTTGTTTCGTAATTAATATCGTTTTTGTGTGAATCGTAATATCAACGTATGTCTTAATAATGTCAGGACATATTTTTACACACAGTCGGTTAGATCCAAAACTATTTATAGCTTTTACTAGGAGTATGAGTACTTATATAACACAGAATTGTGCTCATCAAAAATGTTGCCCGCACCGGCGATTAACCCTGCATTCGTTCATACCATTGCGCTATTAGTTATCCAATAATGCCTTATAAATAAAAAAGCCTTTATCTCTACTATACTTAAGATTATTAAAATTGCTTAAGCTATAAAATTTTAGTTATATATCATTAAGCTACATTTACAAATCTACAGTAGTGTCGCCTGACTTAACAGTTCCCTTGCTAAGGTTTGCTTGCTTGCCAATAATGCCTTACTATGAAATTTACGTACACAAGTTCGTGCCCGCCTGATGCCTTACCTAAAAATCGTCAAATCAAAAGATACACCTCCATTTGAATTTGTTAACTCAAATATTAAGTATGATAACATAAAAAGTCTTGTGATCTTGCCTCGTGAATTCATTCGTTCTATTAATAGTACTTGTACAATTGGAGAAATGTTCACATTCAGTCTGTTCAACTGAATCAAAATCAATTCGGTACGCAGTCTAATTGGTGTCTAAATTTAGACTTCGCTTCACGAATTAGTAAACTAAATTTGAAGGAATTAAGTTCATTAAATAACATGTCAAACAAATATGGTTTATGATATTCGAATAAAGCAAACTTTATTATAATGAACGCGACACGTGAGTTTGTTTCAAAGCTATTCTTTTTATCTTATATATATAATATATATAAATCTCCTGTCACGATGTTTGTCCGCGATGGACTCCCTAAACTATTTATCCGATTTTAAATTGAATTTTCACACCGTGAGCAGTCTGGTCCAACTTAAGAGATAAGATAGGTTAGATCAATTAATTATAGTCAAAAGTAAAGTAAAGTAAGTAAATTGTAAAAAGATTAATTATAGTCGCAATTTTATTTATTTCAAATTATTTGTCTATAATTAATTGACAGTCACAATTATCTGTTAACTCCAAAATATTCTAACAAATGCCGATACTTTTCGGTGACTGACAGTTGCGTACAACAATTTAATTTAATCCAAAATAGATATGTAAAAGGTCCGTTGGTTGGTTTTAATTAAAATGTTCCACACAAAAATTTCAATCGTCGAAAATTTTACGGTCCAAATTTTAGAATTTAATTTGTAGTTAACATTCAACCGTTTTGTTCAATTATAACAAAGTCGAAAGGTTAAATCCACTGAGGATATTTAAAAAAAATGTGTCAACGCTTTATGTATAACGAAAGTTCACAGAAAAATGTCTTTGTTAATTAAGAAATACTTCCTTCTCAAGATATGGCTTCTAATGTCTTGAACTTAACTGGACCGTGTTGATTTTACTAAGATAGATTTTTCTATCAAATAATGTCTGATACAAGTGCGTGGTACGACGTTTCTGTATCATGAAGAGCACTTTTCGAAATTAGAATTTTTATTACTTGCTTCGCAGCATTTGCTTTGCTCGATCTAGTATATTAATTTGAAATGAAGGGCTGGAATATTATTTTTAAAGTTCATATGCGTTTCTTTTAGGACTGATATACAATTTACTTTACAAAACTAAGAATTTTATGTCCAAAAATAATTTCACTTCGATCTTTATCAAATCAAATATTATCTTGTACCATTTTCACTAGGTGGGGTACAAAAATTTTGTAGTAGTACCCTCAACATATAGTGAAGTTCTTGACAATGTACTATTGATCTGCAGTATAAATATATATTTTCGTGGCAGACGATTTATCATATCATAAATGACAATTTCAACATTAATTAAGCAGTGAAATTAAATTAATTGGCACAGGCTCTTTCAATGATTTCGTTTTATAATGTAATTTTATACGTGGAAATTGTTATTGTGATAACCCTCGATAATGCCGAAATAATTAATGAGTTATACAATGTTGATAATATTGAAAATATAGAGGATAGAGTAATAAATATTTTTGAAGAGTCGCGTGGTATAAATTACGAGTTTTTAATGATAGATCTCTTGTCTATGCTGTCGAAACAGCTGTGAATGATAGTGCATTATATTTTATTTTTCTTACACTTAGGATTTCAAAAAGTATCTTTGAGCATATATGGTCAAATATTCATAATATATCTGTCAGCCTGTTCTGTCTTTCAATTGGAGCGGTCTAATTATCTTCAGAGCCCTTTGTTGATAGAAGTTATTATTATATTCTTGAAAAGCAGCTTATAATATTATGATGCGTGTTTCGACATTAATAAAGTGTTTATGTACTTCAATTAAAATACTATTATGTTTGAATTATGTTTCGGAGCCGGAGCTTTATAATTAAATGTCCATAACAGGAAATGTTTAGTGTACTGTTTGTGTAATGTAGTATATATCTTATATAAGTAGAAGAGATATTGGCACCTGTGAATTAGGATATTATTTACAATCATTGAAATAAATTATCAATTTTATTGTATGGTTCACTATTTTAACTAATGGTAATGGCTTACATATTATTAAGATTTAACATTTCCGTCATCGTTACATTGTGTAATTGTATTCTTATTTTAACCGGGAATCGAACCGGACTGCTGTCATGAAGACCATTGCCTCAACGGTGTCGTGGAAATTGAATGTATACCGAAGCTATATAAGCGCTTTTTATTTTTATTACCTTTCACATTTAAATTGGTTGAGATTACTCGAGAAAGCAATTATATTTTAAATGGCCTAGAAAATATAGCCTGTCAAATACAGATACTCTTATGTTTTTTTTTACAAATTGTAATTTGAAATATGGATAAAATAGAAGACCATAAGAACTTAATTAATATATATATTAATAACTATATAATAGCACTAATGATAATCTACGTCACATGTGAGCGAATTAAGTGACATTTTAGCTAATAATTCCTCCTTGTAAGACCTATGAAGAAAGATTGAATTTATAAATAACACGACTGGAGGCATTTAGAAGTGTGATTGTTTTTAATTTGTGTGTGTCCTTAAATATATTAATAAAGGCTTAAAGGTCTTGTAATAAAGCCAAACATCTTTTAAGACAATCTACGTCACAGAACTCTTGACTTTGACATTCGTATATTTATACCTAAAAATATATATACTATACATTGAAATAGACGATTAACATTTAATTACTTTTGGTTTTTTAATTTAAAAAAAAATGTTGTAATTACTGTGAGTGTCTCATCCATCAGCATCCATTAAGAATAGGTTAATGAGGCTTTTAAGTTTAATTAATTAATCGTTCAAAATCTTGATCATCTAAAAACAGCATTAAAATGTGTCTTGTCGCCCATTAAACAATCGTTAACAAATCGCGTATTAAATTCCGTTAGCAGAGTTGCACCGTTGTTTAATTATATAATTGTATAGCGACAGTTAAAGATAATCGAATGATCAAATGTTTTTTTAAATAACGGATAAAGACGCGAAATTATTTCTATATTTAGGTGTCCCATATTGTGCTTGCCTCAATTCACTGTTCGAGCATTCAAAACCTTTATATAAAATGTAACAAAAAATTTGTTTATTTAAATGTTATTTAAAGATGTGTACCAAAAATGATAGACTTGTAGTTTAAAGTTCAACTGTTATAAAATTGTAATTTTATTAAAATTACGTTTGATAGCTGTATCGAGAGATGTTATTCACTGTTTCTCGTGTTGAGTTTTTATTCCGTCTTGAGGGGTTTCATATTATTAATAGCCACATTTCGAAGTTTGATATTTGTGTCGGATTTTTGTTGATTACGTGTTGTTTTTGTGTTTAACGTCGTCAATATTGGGCAATTTTTATTTTTGCCCAATATTGACGTCATTATATTAAAACATTGGGAGCGATATTTGGTGATCATAAAAGTCCGATTTAGGGATCAAAATTGTAAGTGGTCTGTCAGGTTTCGATAATATCTAGGCTAGAAACAATGTAGAGACAAACACTTTATTAACGGATTTAAGTTATGCAAAATTTAAAATATATTATTAATTAAATTATTACATTATTTTAAATTTTTCCGACGTTTCGCGTACTTTACAGCGTGCGTGGTCACGGTAGGCTATAGACAAAAGGTGTTGATTGTCAAAATAAGTGTCACAGCTGCAGAGAGGTTGTGTGTTATCTGTATTTATTGCCCCAGAGTTGGTATCGTACGCGAAACGTCAGAAATATTTAAATGCGTAATAGTTATGTCTTTCTTGAATCTTTCGTAATAGTTATGTTAATAAAAGACAATATAATGTAGAGACAAAGTAACTGCCAAATTTTATTATGACTTAAATCGTATTGTATTAAGTTAAATCGTGATAGTATGTGATAGCTTTCTTTTGAAGATTTCCACGCTATCAATCAATTTCTATTTACCTCGAACCTTAAGTAATATCCAAAAACAAGCAATTCCCAGGAGTAATTCAATAAAGTTGAATAATAATGATTATAACATTTGACAGGTTTTTACTGTCGATCTGAATAAATAATACCAATATTAATAATTCGCATTTCTCATGTTGCAAAATCTGTCAAAACTCGTATGCGAAAATATAAAATTCCTTGTATAATCCGGATAATATTTTATGTTAATGTGGAATTTATGATTCACCGAATCGAATCTTGCGTTTGTGTTAAGGTATTTTTATTTAAAATAAATATATTTGTAAGTATTTATTCTGCACAGTATTCAGAGGAGGTATTTCTTTATTTAAGATATTATTTTTAGTACCAACAAAACGGGTCGATCGTTATTTTAAAAATTTACGTTTACTCACTTAAAATCCTATATCCCAGATTGAGGTAGAGGTCATCTAGAGCCTTGTTTTTCAACCTGTGGGTCGCGACCCCCTGGGGGGTCGCGAAGCTTCTGTAGGGGGGTCGCCAGAGGTCGAAAAAAATGGGTACTTTAGTAAAAAAAACAAACTTAAAGACAATTAATATTGTTAATGGTAATACTGTAACATACACCTACATACATGATAAAAACCAAAGGTCAAGGGGGGTCGCGAAATATTTTTTTATATCAGGGGGGTCGCATCATGAAAAAGGTCGAAAAACACTGATCTAGAGTATACCCATCGAGATTTGTCTTAGGTCTTTTTTAATATTCACACAGTAAAATTTTATTTCATTCAAATTAAAAAGTTGGAACGTTTTCATTATATGATCAGACCATAAGATTCTCTTGTAACCTGTTCCCACAAGAATTGAACCGTCACCATCAGTGTAACGTTTCTACGTGTTTCATATTTCTTGTATCAAGTGTTTAACTGCTAAAGTGAAATTCTTGAGATATCTGCTTATCCACAACGTAGTACTAGGGCCTGTAATTCAACTCATTCTAAGTGTGACTTGAAATAGTTGGTAGGGAAATTGACTGTATTAATATATAAGCATATCGCGATTGGGGCATACGTCAAAATTCATAAAATACGATAATATCGTTTTGACAACTCTACAATTTTGATTTATTACATTCACGATTTTATTTGTATTAAGTACATTCTAGAGGACGGTTGAATAGGTTCTTGAAAATACTTCATCTTTCAAGTCCAATGCTTTGAGACTAGATATACAAATAAGAAGAAACAATCCCTAATGATATATTAGTTTTTATCTCTAGATTAAGTACTGACTTACTATTATATAAGATTTTGAATGTACATACTAATACATGGATCTTTGTGGTCTGACAATAAAATTATTATTATTCTACGTATAACTGCAATGATGAAACCACTATAACTGTAAATATATGTTACGCAGGAAGCAGCATCCAAATGTAAATTATATTAAACGAATGCGCATCTGTATTTATTCGACCTGGCTTCGTATTCATTATTGGCAAATGATTTCAGACAACTCTGCCGGTGAACAAAGGACTAAAATTATACATTTCATAGGTCATTTATGTATCGTTGTACATTTAAGTAGCTTGTAGGTAGAGGTACATATACATGAGCCTTACCTAATGGTAAGGCTCATGTCGTGAACTGATTATTTAATTTACATAAATACATTTTAATTCAACTAACATAGCAGAGGTGTTCAATGCGACTGTCTTACTAATAGATTTTACTTTCTGTGTGCGCAATTCACACGGTCGTATCGTTATCGTGAGGATAGTGGAGGGATATGTCAGGCACAGAAAAATGTATCATTAAGGAACGATGAGCAATAAAACGGGCTCAACGGTTTTTTTTCACCAATTAATACCCGTATACTTGTTCAAACAGATACATATATGTAGTTAATATTAAGGTAACAGTGAAAAGGTTAGTAAAAATCACTCGAAGCCGAAAAGCTGGCAGCTGGGAACAAAAAAAAAAAAATTTTTTTCCGGCCGGGGTTTTTTCACCCTTTTTTTTGTGGGGCCCCCCTGGTAAAAAAAAAATTTTCGCGACCCCCTTTGACCTTCGGTTTTTTATCATGTATTAGGTGTATGTAGTATTACCATAACTAATTGTTTTTTACAAAGTAATGAATTATTAGTCTAGCTGTTTAAAGGTGGAACGCTGCCAGTATCGTCAGAACCTTAACAGAAAGAACTTTGAATTTTTAGTTATTATATTTTTTGAGGTTTTAATATTAGTTATCGTTGGATTAATATTTAATTTAACTATAAACACACACATTCACTAAGATAACTATTAATATTTACACGATATGTTTACGTGTGACTGACGCGTATTGATTAAAATTATCGCTTGAGTTTATGTTTCGATGAATGAGTGATGTTGTGGATTATTATAATTTCAGCCATCAACCAGATCGTCGACTGTTATATTATTATAAAGTAAAATTCTTTGTTCGTGGTTTTTGTTTCGTTTAAAATAACAATATTCGAAGCGGCGAGTGAATTAATTACTTAAAAGAAAATATGAATAAAAACGCGTTTAAGTACATCGTAGCATGAAATTCAGAGGAATGTTATAATATTTATTTAAATAGACTTTAAATTAGTACTATACATTAAATTTGTAGCGCCTGTAGTTGACTATCGAGTGTATCTAAACGGATCCATGAAAATAGTAAAAATTAAACTCTGTTGACATAAACAATTAGGACTTCAATATATAGTAATCAGCCGCTCAGATCGTACACCGATTCATAGAATTGTACGTATCTGTGACGTGTTACGCTCAAGAATTATCAGTGACGTAATTTTATCGCTAATCCGCTCTCAACAGAAATACCTATACTTATTTTAAGACCGGGAATCGCAGGCGATGTTAAAATGGTGTAAATGTATTTTTTGTGTCAGCGTTCTTACTGAGCTAGATTGTCTTTACGGTTTTAATTATTTGAAGTTAGAGATAGGAATAGACTCAATGTGGCATGATGTAACTTTAAAGGTATTGGTGAACGAATGTTCTACAATTTAACAAAGCCTAGGGAGAAATAATTTTTCCATTTAGCTTTGAGGTATTGTCGAGAATTCATATAATAAGGTGGGTAGATAGCGGTTTTGATTAAATACAAAAAGGAAAAATTGCGAAACATTCAATAGCATGTCTACGAAAAATAATTGGTTCTTAAGGAAATGTAAGATGATTTTCCCCACATAAATCTATTTCTGTTCCGCCATTACTTGGCGATCGTTCTTGGAAGTTGGAGAGAGCTTGAAATTTCCTATTTTTAATTTCACTGTCAATGTCTTGGACATGTGGACTCAGTCGTGGCTTAGATATGCAAATTTCCTTATGATGTGATGTTTTTATTTTAAAGACATGGTTTTATTATGTTTCAACTTATTAAGATCCCTTCTAAGGACTCTTAAATGGTTTAGCTTTTAAATGAGTCTTTGAGAATTTAATCCTCAGATTTCTTTCATAAGTTGAACGAATTGAATCATTTAGAGAATTTATCTTACTTTAAGTTGTTTGGACACACACATTCACGCTAACACTTAGTGTGTGTTGCACACATACATTTTTTTTCATCCTGTGACCGTTTTTGATGTGTTAAGAAAAATAATAAGCCTAGATCTGTCAGATCTCATTTGTACCAGGAGATGTATGTAAATGGGAAAAATAAATTATTTTTATATTTGGTATACACCAAATGAAACGCATGAAAATAAAATCTTTGATATTTTTTTCAATGTTTTAATTCATAATTTACATTCAACGCTTTTGTTCGTCTCATTTTGTTCATTTTCCAGTTGAATGCAGAAAATATGTCTAAAAAGTTTGTCAGATGCTTTGAAGATGATATATAAAGACATCATTTCTGTAATTGTACCTAAAATTAATCAGAGCTCGTATATACACACATACATATATATTGCTATTACCGTATCTAAACCAAACCTTACCATTTTGTTTCAAAAGTACGTACTATAATTTAAAAAGAAATATTGATTAGATGCATGCACGAATATCTTTTTTGCTAATAGTACTTGGCAAATGAACTTATAATCGAGGCGCCTATTTATTCAACGCTGGCTGTTTGCCACGAGATATTTGAGATCCTTAGACGCGTTTCAGACATCGTAATTAGTGTTTTGCTTTTACTGTTATTCACATGTGACAATCGGTAGCAAAGTTCACGAAAAATAATAAAAGGTAAATTATATGAATTCAGCTTGGAAGTTTAAGGTCTATGTATACAAAAACTTTTGTCTTCAACGTAATTGACAAGTAAAATGGCAACTCAATCATTCGTTCACTCTTGGAATTGTGTTCGCAAGCATCCTTCTTCTACTTTTAAACAAAATATATTCAATTTGATACGTTTTTGTATAGTTTAAGAATTAACATAAGAATTTGATACACTCCAACATCTATATTGACTACCATTTAAAAATGGAATCTGTAATGATGTGTCTTTTGACGCCGACAAAAGGCTAACAACAGAAATAATGACGTATGCATTTTGTGCGAATTTAGTCATTATTTGTGTTTGAGAATCTCTAAATTAGATTTACAAGTACAAAAAAGTACTAGATACAAGTACCAAATTGAAATATTTGATTTTTAAGCAATTTCAAATTTTGTATAAAAATTTTAGAATATCAGTCAGAGTCAAAGAACTAATAGCTCTGTTGCCACTCGAAAGTCTTTAAGTCCAGTAGGAACGACTTCCGTAGTAACGGTGGTTCAATTTATTCAGCTGCACAACTAGCGTTTTATATACAACATAGTTTGCTGAAGCTTGTTAAATCGCTCGGTGATGTTAATAAATCGATGTAATAAGTATTTGATATTCTGTACTATTTCCTTTACATTGTACAGTAATTGACTAGCTGACGTAGATCGAGATATATTAGTAACATGATTGCGCGTTTTTAAATTGCTTTAACGAACAACGAAAATATTGGGACGCGCAAATATTTGGCATTTATATAGTTACGTTATATTTTACGTCTAGAAATAAAAAGTATAGTAAATAAAAAGTAACATGAAAAGTCAACTAGGCTTTTGATGTCGGTTAATAGATTAAGGACATATTATCGTAATCACCAATCTCAGTTTATTTCTAAACAACCTTTCTGGTCTAATGGCTTCATTGTATATTAATACAAATCGTTATAATTACTAGAAATTTTACTTCGACCTGTATTCTTCTTATCGACGTGTTTGGAATGCAAGGCTTTAATCAGCGAGTCCCTAAAATTGTTGATTACATTTGCCGTCGAACAAAACAAGACATTGCTTGTTTCAGCTTATCACAAGCGGACAGTTTTAGCAAATATTTCTCGGTATTGTGTGAGCTGAAAAAAAGTTGACTAACGCTCTGTCACCCGGCATCAATAGGTCAGGTTTGTATTTAGCGCACGGCTATACAGATGTACAAATCTCTTGTATAATATTGTGTCGTAGTATGTACCAAATAGTGCGGCGACGTTTCGTTTACTACACAATATTTTTATTTAAAATCAGACAGCTGTCAACTGTCAGTCTGTTAGTGACCATGTAGGTGAAAAGCATCGGAAACGTCTGTAAATTTAAGTTACTTGTAATTCATTACAAAGTACTTTATATGTGTTAATGAAAGTCTATTAACAATATTTGTTTTTTGATTTCCTTTAACTTATACTTCTAATAATATTAAACAAAGCATACCCTGTAATATGGGGTGAGTAAGTTATAAGTAATTTTATTGCTTTCTGTTGTAATAAACAATTTGAAATACGTTGCACCGACTATAAGCATATTTTGTGTGAACACTTGCGGTGTGCCCTTGACTGCATATTGATCGCGAACTCGCATATTACCTTCGCAAACATACCTGCCCCATACGGGTACATGTTAACCGTTTTATTGTTCTAAGAATTTGGTTTTATAAAACTCAAGAGGTCGGACAAGTGAAGGGAAATTTGCCAATACAACTTTCTCAACAAGTAACAGTATTTAAGTTTAAGTTTTAAATATACTCGTGAATCTTATTTGATTGATAGATAAATGGCAAAAGATCTAACGTAGATCTTTTATTGTTCAACAGGGAAGAGATCCCAGCACCACCTTCGGGTGGTGACGCTCATGCAAATCTTATGGCGGCCATTCGCCAGGCAGGAGGTGCGGGTAGAGCGAAGCTGAAAGCTGCAGCTAGGACAACAACGGAAAAGGTATGTTTTACGTCTTTTGATGTGACCAATATGTAAAACTCGGTATATGTCTCAAAAAAAAATTACTTAGCTTAAAAGCTAAGTAAATCTTTTTGTGCAGGACTTTTAACCTATCATAATTAACGTGCTTTCTTAGATGAAGATCTTTTCAGACGCTCCCATGAAGTAAGCTCTTCTTAAAACGCAAGTTTAAAATCAAAAAATCAGAAGTCAAATATATTATATGTTGTTTTTCAAATTTTTTCGCCCGTTTATACGCGAGTATTTAATGATGCACGTGATATTAATGGGAATAATATTCTCTATCAAACCTATTTGAATACAAAACAGTTCACAAAACTAGATAATGACATCCACAAATCTCAAAGAAGATAATTTTCAGTCTAATAGAAATATCAGAGCGTTCAAATAGACGCTACATTTTCTAGTTTTCAAATTGAAAAGCTTGCTTTCAATACACTATATAAAATACTAATTACAGTCTCCCATCTAAATAAGAACATTCATCCGTAAAGTTGTTGGAACCAGTGTTTATAGTGTTCGCTGTGTAAATTCTGTGAAACCTAACGTTCAGCAGATAAATTGAATTCCCCAGGCAACGCTTTTCTGAAGCAGAAATATGTTATTGGATCATTAGCTGCCTCGTGTTTGATATTCCGAATTGCCGCCATTGTTTGAATCGTTTTGTTATTTCTTTGACGTTGCGTTAGCTGTTCTACTCAGCGAGGGGCGTTCTTGTTATATGCTGATTAAATTCAAAATGGTTATATAATTGTTTTGAGAAGTTTAACAGTAAAGAAATACTGTTAAACTGTTAAATACTGTTAATACACTGTCATGTTTATTATTATTAGAATTTATCATTTATTGGCTGTCGGGTAATATTATTAAAATATATTATTAATAAAAAGAGCGCACATAATGCTTTCGCTCTTCGTGTGAAAACACCCCTTCTTCCTATAGAGCAAAACAAACCAAGCTGTTCAAAATATCTCGGTTTAGTACAAATTATTTGAGAAACTCAGCTATGCATCGCATATCATCAGACTACGCACATTTTTAACAAATAGATATATTTAATTTGACTAAAAAGGTATTGAGAACAAAATTAAAATTGTATCATTTGTCATGATGGCTTTGTCCTTGACACATAGTCGAATTGTTAAATCAAAGCAATGTAATGTTTGTATTTGGCTTATAATTAAGAATGTTTAATATGATAATCTATAAGAATAACTAAAAAAATAATAACATGGTTTCTCAACGTATTTCGCACCAGTAGTTCCTGAGGATGGCGTTAAGATATTCCACCATTAGCATGAGGCAGTGATAGCATCGCCGTAGAATTTATATTTATCTTTCTATTTGTGCTATTATCCTTATGTTTTTTGACGTCACGATGACGGTCATTATTGCTTCAAGATTGTGCTGTTTACTTACAAATGATATCGAGTATTAACTGTCAAGGTCTACGCTCTGACTGAATGACGGTACAGCAGGAAAATACTCACAGGTGCGATCGTTTTTTGTCCCCGGCGCCGGCGCCTCCACGGCGTTTATAAAAAGTGCTTAATCTATTTCTGTTAGATTACGAATAATTATTACGATCAGGTCTTGTTTCGTCGAAGCGTAATTACTAGAGGCTATTCGTGTTCTGGGAAAGGTATTATATGAAACCGATAACGTAATAATAATCGTATCATTGTCTGTGGGATTCCACGTGCATGAATAAATTATAAGCGTCTATCCGGATGCTACTTCCTTGATTTTTGCTTTACTTTCTTTGATTGTTTGGAAAGTTATCGCGACTAGTGTGGTAATAAGCATCTATTAAAACAAATAATAGAGAGTTTTCTATTGTAATAAATTGCTAGTGCTCTGCCCTTGAGTTGAAAACTGGCGCTATTGTATCTGAATTTGTCCTAGTGTTGTCATATTCACTCTCTCGTACAACAAACTTGTACCTGCATAATTACCAGACATTATAATCGAGTATACAGCTTCTTTGATTATTTTATTTATTCTTAACGCAAGATGTAAATTTTTGTACTAATTTATCTTTTTACTGATATGACATTTCATCCTTTCAATCATCATTCATTTATAACGGAATCCATCTCATCCAAATCCAATAATTGTATTTTTTGTTAATCGATCGTTTTTTGCCTAATCCAAAATATTTAAATACAATACAAAATCCAATCCATCCAATACAAACTATTTAAATATCTCCTTTCTACCCAGAGAACAAACTGTAACAAAATAGAGCTAGTGTTGTTGGCAAAAATAGTTTGCGAAATAAGTCACACGTCATCGAAGTACGACGTCATATGGGCATAACATTAGCTCACGCTTGGCCACGTTGACTCTGTGCCAAGCCGATGACTCTGTGCCATTTAGGCGACTCCACTACAACGCTCATTCTGTATAGCCAAATCAGTTTTTTCATATTTTAAAAAATATTTCGCGATCTTCGCCTTTATTTCATTATGTCTGATTTTGATTGGGTAACTGAAATACCCAAACTTTAAACATTTAGATATTAAATATGCGTAAACACGCATGTGCAACATTTTTTTTGCTGTTATCATGGACCAAGTTTTTGAATGCTGTCTACATGTCTAGGCAGCTAACTTTCTAGATGTTTTATGATTTTTTTAAATAAAGTTAATGCATTCGCTCAATGCAAACCGGTCCGTCATACGGTGGATTCCGCGGGTGCCCGGGCCACGATGCTTCGCTGAAGTATTTATGTTTTGTCACAGTATTGCCATAACCCGTCTACCAGTTTAACAGGACGGAGCATACCAAGGTGTACCAAATTTGAGGTGGGTCTCGGATGACCTAAAGTCGAGTATGGGTAACTTTTTATCCATGGTTTTTACAATGAACATGATAATTTACTTATAATAGTTTTTATTCAAATACTATCAATTGAGTTTTAGTATTCTCACTTTATTAAAGGGACGCTTCGGTGAAATTTTTTAAGACCGAAGTTATTTTCGATTTCTTTGTAAATATTCCATTTAATCGTACTCCGCCGATGATACATATCGTATTATTCTTGAAGTAAATATGGGTATTGCTGTAAAAAGAGCATTAAAAAATAGTAAGATACGCTTATGAGTTACACAGAATTTTTCATCAATCGCTAATTACAAAGGGTACTGAATCAATGTCAGTGCCGATAAAGTGGAACAGTCGTCGTAGCTGCTACGCAAATTGTAACCCTCGACACTAATCCGAAGGTTAAAATTAGACTGCACTTACACTCTTTGTCTTTTGGAAAGGTGTTAGTGTTTTGTTTTTTCCCTGAATGCGTCCGTTGTATGAATAAATAGAATTCTTATCTATGGCATCGGCTTTTTACTTTGCTCTCCGGCTAATGTGTTTATGTCGGAAATAGGGACTAGCTTTGTTAAACCTTTGTTTTATGTATAAATTTGAAGGTGATTCAACCAATAATGAGTTTTTGTTGTTTTTGGATATTTCATTTACTTTCAAGCGATGCCTAAGTTTTTCTGTTAGGTGCTGTTAGGTGGTTTAAATTTAAAATATGTTAAACAAATTATCAAAGAAGTTACAGCAAAACTGAAAATCGATGAAGTAGGCTAGGCATAAACAAGAAAAATATTTGCTATACTCTGTTAATGGTGATATTTACTTTTAATATTGAGTTCGTTTAAATACAGCACGTTCTATACGTGCTCACACATTACGCCCTAACAACTAACAAGGCACAAGCATCGAATAACAGCGAGCACAAAGGAAATGGATTGTGGAACCAGTCTTAGAGTATTGTAAAATGGATCGATTATTCGGAATTGTAAAGAATGCGTTCTAGGGACTAGCGACATCTCGGTGCCGTGTCGTATGACCATTGTTCCACACAATACCCTTCGCGCTTATTACCGGATTTATAAAGTCAAGTGAATATAAAAAGCGAAGCATTACCTGCTAAACGTGATACTTTACCGTGGCGAATTTTGTATAGTAAAACTCTCGTATGGTGTAATTTAGTGCTGTTGTAATTTGGACCACACGGTTGGTAGTCGACAAAAATTGTTTCAGGGTAGGATCAGAAGTTTTGCCTACTACCCAAGTATATCATTTCATAAAATAATAGCAACAGAATATATATGCCTCATTATTTTCGTAAATATTTACCTCGTTTTCATAATTTTGAGACAAATTTATACGTAAAATTCTAATAAAATATACTTGACGGTATTTAATTCTTTTTCAAAATTTGAATTTAGAATGTTATCTTTTAATATGTTCACTTTCAAATTAATTTGCTTAAAATTTCTGTGATGGAGGGCACAAAAGAATAGGACTCGTTTGATTAAGGTGGAAAAGAATGGAGATTTCGTGAGGTAAAACTTGGTGTTAGCGTAACTTTGTGTATTACACCATCAAACGATACAAGGAGACAAATTCTTTACAAATGCCAAGTTGGCAGCTCTAAAGAGTTGCGAAAAAATAGCGACTTGGAAAATGATTAGAAAAATTCGCTGAACTAAATTGGATTTAATAAAGAAACGAAATACGATTTAGTAAAGAAAGAAATTACTTTTTAAAATGCTTAAATGAGACATTTCAAGCTAGGAAAGAGAGAAATACTCTTACCGATAAAAAATCTTTACTGTCGAAGAAAATTTCAACAGACAAAACAATAAAGTTATGCAAAAAAAAATTTAAATTGCGACCCATCTGAGCGGTCATTTGCAAAAGTAGTGAAAGCAAAATTATAAATGAATTTTAGAGGTTGGAAACCTTCTCATATATAAAAAAATGTTAATGATACATAAGGAAAATCTACCAAGTTGTTGAGGGAAAATGTACGTATTATTAGAAAATAAATAAACAAATTGGAGTCTTGAAGGGCTTTGAAACAAGGAATTATAAAATTTAAAACTCCAATATAAAAAAACATATTGTGAAAAAAAAAAAAAAAAAAAAAAAATATAAATGGTTTAGTCCTAATTAAATTAATAGTAAAGATATTGTTTTTACTGAACTGTATTTAAAATCATACTAATAAATCGCTTAGACGACAATATTATTTTCTATTGCAAAAATATTGTCTAACAAGATTAAAATTACTCGAATTTGATTTCACAAATATTTTAACTGATGGCACGTCATAACCGGATTGCATAATCGATGTTTGGATTCGTATTCGGAAGAGGGCAATTACGTTTGCCATTAACAAAATTCAAGTGCACGCGTAACTCGTTACGAATCCTTGGAATGATCATGACCGCTTTGAGAATTTACATTTTGCACTACGCAGAATGCGTCGCTTTTTATGTCGCTTCTCGGTAAATACTCGTGAAATGACACTAGAGGAAGAGCCGGTACGCCCAAATGTTTATTACTTAAATTATTCAATTGTACGTTATCCTGTTCGCCGTTGTTATTGTTAAGTGTTGACTGATTGAGCCAATATCGTACAATATATCCGTCGCCAATGCGATGCGAAGATCGTTCCGCGAACTTGGAGCGATCCAAGCGACGCAAACGAAATGTTTGTGTTTTCTGACGTTATCGCGCCTGGTACGTGGGTGCTGTGATTAGCCCGATATTAATTCTATTATATAAATACGTATTCGTGTTGAATCAAAATCTTCTTAAATTTCATACACCATACAGAGTTTCAACCTTATAAGTAAATAAAATACTTTTGTATGTTGTTGCTTAGAAAGTGTTTATATTTACATTTTTACGGAAACTGCGATAACATTAGTTCGGTTTCCGATGAGCTGAGGTCTAGAGAGTTTTTAGAATTATTATTGAACTTTTATTTCGCCACGAGTTAGATTTCAAAGAATCTATTATTAAAACATTAGTTTATCATATTGAAAACAATATACGCAATAGATAACAGAGGTCATGAGCGTTTCCCGCTACTTCTGGTAATTGATAGTTATATTCATAATTTCTTCAAATAAAGTTATCAGTGTGCCATTGACCCTATATCACGCGTCTTCTATGACTACGATTCTCGGTAACGTTTGATTAAGTTCATTGTTAACAGATAATGGGAAGCCTAACCTTGTACTTGAATTAGTATTAAAAATAGATAACATATATATTTGAAAAGGAACCCCTGTTTTGTCAAATTGTCAAATGTCAAAGAAATCTATGCTTGCTTAATGTATAGTTAGTACTGCATTACCTCATATATGGATATTTTGACCGGAAATGATTGTACCACGCGAGTCCCAGTTCTAATTCGAAATCGTGTTAATTTGTTTAGCCTTACATCTTAGACAGTACTTTACACAAATTAAGATGGCGGTTTTAAATAAGTACCTCTGCGATTATATTCTGTTTGCAATACCAGAGGTTGGTTTTAGTGTATATTATCATTTTTAAATAGAGCCTCGTGAATGATGAGTCCCAAATATGTCAGCACTTAAATCGAATGGAATATAATGATCTAAAGAAATCTATGTCTGTGTCAATATGTTAAATTCAACTATCGTCTATGTTTATTATCAAACTCAATTTTATTTGAGAACGCGAGGATGTTGAAGCCCACAATAACAAAGTCAATTCATTGGAAATCTCTAGTCATATCAATTGATTTTCATTCAATTCGAGTCACGAAAGTATTTTTGAAAAGTTATAATATGTGTGCGTAATATGTGCTTAGTATGTAGTTCTCTAGTCTCGCGACTGTCAGTCACATGATTAAAACAAGAATGATTAAATACGACAAATTTGTCATTGACATGGTTAAAGCATGTTATACTATTAACTATTTTATAACTGGTGAACTATAAATAGAAAATAAATTTGTTGAGTTCGATTCTCAAGAATGTCACCATTCAGATCAAATCATAGACAGTATTCGAAAACAGTACTCCGCGAAAAACCCACAACCACTCGACGCACACTCGGGTTTCGTTCCGACACCGGACATCATCAGGAGATGTTGCTCCAGAACAGGGTTCTCTGCGAATTGAACGTGCCAGCCACTGTCTTTTTTCAGGAGTATCAATTTAATGGTCTAATGTGATTTTGTACTGATGGACTTCCGCAAAGTAACGCCTGATTCAATTAAATACACCTTCAGGATTCAATTTAATGTAAATGTTTGTATCTGAATTAAAAAGGTTTTTTTCGCAGGAGCCGAAGCCAGCCGAAGTAGGTGGTGACTTAATGGCGGACCTTCACGCCAAACTATCTATGCGTCGGCGTGGGATTTCTGGTGTGGAAAGGTCTGGTGGTACAGTCCTTCACACCCTGGCCAGCATCATTCCGGAGCCAGAAGAGCAGTCCGATCCACAACCGTCTTCAAGTGATGATGATTGGATGTAACAGCGGTATGATTAAATGCCAACTAAAACGAAACCAGGAACAAAACTCCATCATAATAATGTAACTGTTTGAAATACTCACAAACTAAATTGGCCTTATTTTCTTTCTCTTAAATACTATATATAGGTGTGGATTCTAATGTACTATTTGTAGTTTGGAAAGTATTTATACCGACATCAACGTTGAACTAAAAATTAATTTACTATACTATTTTCATTACTCTTATATACGTTAGTTGAAATCATTAAATTTAATTTTGTACATCAGAAACGAAACCGAAATTTTTAGATCATAAGTCGTAACGAATTAGTACTAATCTTGCCCGATTGACCTCACTAGGTAATTGTCGTTACTCGGAATCATTTAATATGTAAACCTGAATTCACTCAAATGTTTGAAATTGTAAATTTTATTATGTCGCCGTACTAAGAAATTCGGTATCGTATATCTTACGCAAGTTGGAGCCATCAGAAGACCCGTTCCGGCGGTTTTGGTGTATAATCGTTCTTCTCGGAAGCGTCTAATGTTACTTAATCGATTAACCATATTTACATTTAGGTGATTAACGCGATATAATAAAATTTTCTTCGAATTGAGAGGATTTTTTTTCGTATGCTTAGAATTTCATACACGTTTTTAACTAAAAGAAGTACCAGCAGATGTTAAATTTGGTTCCTGGAGGTTATTATGATAATCGCGCTTCTCACTAGCGACGCGGGTTCTCGCTTTCGTTTCGTGGAAGGTGCACCAACGTAAAGACGGCTTCGACGCGAACTATCAACTGGTTGGGGTGATTAGCTTTTCCAGAATTGAGAGTAAAACACGTTATCTACGGAAGATAAACAATTCTGAAAACGCACACACGTTTGCCGTCACCATTGAAAACTCAAAAGGTCAAAGTTAAGATTCTTTAATTCAAATTATGACGGTAAATACTCTATTGATGTTAAGAACTAATTAATTGAAATTCTTGTGAAGTTTAGTAATTAATTATCTCTCTTCGATGTAATGCTTCTTTTCATTACTTCGTTTAATAGATATTTTCAATAAAGTTATTAAGGTTACGTTAATATTCAAATACAGTTCATAATTCTCTTTTTCGTCTATATTCACCACATCTAGGGGTTGCGCTCATATAATACTGTCTTTGGAGTAACTTATGAACACTTGTCTCGGTAGTTTTGTCACATGTCTTAAATCGTATTGAGAATGTCAACATGTGTTTGGGTCATGGGTCCCTAAATAAATTAACCTTTTTCTATTACATATGGTGACTGAAAAAATTAAGCATGACTAATGAAGCGTTAAAAATATACGCCAATTTAAAAGTTTTAAGCTAACTTTCCCATTTCTGAAAGTCCACGCATAATTCAACTTGCGTAATTTATTACGTAATTGAGCTGGTAATAAAATTATTCGTTTCAATTGTAAAATGTTAAGGAATGGGGCTTGTTTGTTGATAAATTGTTTTAAGTGTTGGTCATTTGTATGCAAGGTGCTAAGGCTACAGTTAGTTCGACGAGTGAGCTTAGGAACGTGGATCAACTTCACACGATTAAAACGATAGAGCTTGTTGAATCATAGATAACAGAGGTGCTTGATGGTAGAGATTATAGTTTTCACAGGTTGGTATTAAGCGGGCCATAACTGTCAATTCATAAAATTAAGATATTTTTACTGTCGGAATGTTTATATACGATGATATATTGGAATGTTTGATAATCAATAATGTAGTTTTATCATGATTATCATAAATCATGTTATTGATAGACGTAGCTAAGAAATATAAAAATATTTAGTTAATAGATATATGAATTCGAACTGTTATTGTGTTCTGAGCAAACAAAATCTTACATGTGTATAATTTCGTAATGGACTTTCGTCGTTATGGCGCTTCTAAAACATGTCAAGTCATTTGTTTAATAAATAGTTAGTTCCTACATATGAATTTTTAAGTAAACCGCGAATTGTTAAATTTTGGACTTAATTTAGAAAAGAATGCTTTGAGGATTTGATGAAGATCCATTCTGGGTATGCCATTTCTCTGCTTACCAGGAAACCTTTTAAGAGTCTTACTAAGTCAAGCAGGAATAAAATGCACTTCACTCGCGGAAGTTTGTTCGTTTCTTCTCACTTGAACCCAAATATGAGAAAGCGAGACAAATAACTGTGTTCGTGTCTCGGTATATTGTATACGTTAAATCTTGTCAAACAATTTTATATAACCGTTTGATAATAGTTTATATTCAAAATAAAGACATTAGTCTAGCATTCCACAGAGTATACAAAGTTGTTACACTAAAAAAGGTTCTATTTGAAATATCAAATGAATAAAATGTGTAATTTTTCGCGACTTTGTGACGTCGCATAGCGTTAATTGAATGTTTCTCACGCGTATATGTATGCCCTTGTAACGATCATATTGTTATCGCCAATTATTGTGTTATAGATGAATAAATTGAAGCCTTAATGTATAGCAAATCGGTACTCTATTGTAAGAAATATTGATATTTGGAAAGAGTTTCTTTAACAATCACTTTGTTCTGTGCCGTTTGCTTTATCTGGGCACCTGTATAGCTTATATGTATCTGCTATATAAGAGTGAGACGAGGGTGTTGCCATAGCCTGATAAAAACTTTGTTAAATATTAAGTCTAAATTTAAATATTTGGAATTAACGGTAGCCCCTCAATATTTGTACCTAATTATACGTCCGTCTTTCTATTCCTATGAAAATCTGATTAGTTTTAAGGCGCTTGCAGATACGCTACAATATCGAGGATTTGTTACTGTACATATTGTATAACAGTTGTATGTTTTGCTGTATAAACTATTAATGTTAAGTATATAAGTAATTTTAACGATTAGCTACTTGCCTTATCATAGATGTTATTATGTTAAGTTTTGACTGAAGTTTTTAATCTGTGTTAGATTCTCGCTGCATTTTAAAGTCGTCAATGTATAGTCATTTGTTGGTTTAGTGATAGCTGAGTCATTATCTTCATGGTTCCCAAACGGATCCTAGTATCGCGAGTATTTTTAATGATAACGGTGCCCATATGAATTAAAATTTTAAATAATCTTTCAAAGTTTAATTCGTCGAGGGTGCTATTGAGTTTTTCAAATACGTGACGTAACAAAGTAATTCGTACTAGGACTTATGTAATGTTCGGAAAAGATTTTCGAAGTTTACATAGCTGAGTTTGGAATTTGTTTTTTTTTTACATTTCTATATACGATTTTCGCCACTGATGGTTTTCGATCGGTTTCTATGTTGAAGAGGTATCCGATTTTAATATCGTTTTAATGTAACCCCGCCTTATTATAACAGCTGCGTCCGAGTTCATCTTATTTTAGATGTAGTTTTATTGTAAATAGCCATTTTTTATCAGGTTTAATGAAATTATATATGCATACGATGTTGTATGGATGGATTTTAACTGTTTTATGTATGTACTGTATGGCAAATAAAGTATTGAAATTTATGTTTGTATTTTATTACAATACATCTAGATTCACACACACACACATCACATCTAAATACACCAGAGCTTAATGGTTGTGGTAATTGAGTCACAAAATAGATCTGTATTATGATTTGAATATATAATTAAGTAAACGCACACAAGAATTTATAGAACGTTTGACACCAATTTCAACACTTATTGTGAAGACAATATCATTGGCAGCAAAAATTAACAATAGATGTGTAAAGCAATTGATGTATGTATAATTTTACAAATATTTATATAATCAACAACGTTACTTGGTACCGTGATACTTCCGGTACAATTCGATTAGGCCATATAATAAAAGGAAAGGTTCTTTTACTCCGGCAAAGCAGTCGCGAATCCTGACTTCTTTCTGAACTTGCTAATCGCGCTTCAGGCACATATTTTATTAAATAACACGTATTCTAATCCAATAGTAAATGTTCTTATATTTGAGATGGCAAATTTTAGCCTATTTATAACAAACATATTGTTTGTAATCAGCCAAATATTATGTTTACGTTATTGAAAGTAGCAATTCACGATAACTCCGATCGAGGAAACAATAGGCGATTCTAATTAGTGAATGCGTCGTTCTCAAAACATCGATTTTCATTCATTATCAAAAACATAATATTTCGTTAAAATTTACATGTTAGACATCTAAATCTCATCAATATTATAAGCAAAAACACCCTTTTTGTGGAAACAAGCTTTTCCTTTTTGTTGCTGTTGGAAACACAGTACGAGTTGCCAAATAAAGCACATCTTATTCTGTATCTATCATCTATCGTAAAACGCGTTAATCGCGGTCAGCGACATCTTCAATTATAGTAAAAGATTCGTGGAGCTTTTCAAATAAAACTTAGTGTATGTAGACAACGTATAATTATATTTATTTACATAGAGTTTGCCAAAATTTAGTACACTTAAAACTATCTTATCCAAAACATACAATACAAAACGGTCTTTTTGGCTTCGCTCAGTCTTGGCAAGCCTGTAAGGATATGTCAATACTTTTCACTTGTTAAGTGACGGAGGATGATTAAGGTCCTCGTACTAAGTAAGGCAGAAGTATATAATTGATAATTGTTAGATATCTAAAATAATGACGTTAAATAATTTCGGATTTCACAAAGATATTTTACACGGTGGAATTATTATAGATAGACATATCTTGTATCGACCGTATGTCGTCATGTCAAGAATAATCATTAATCACGTATAAATTAACGCTTACTAGGAAATAGAGAACGACATACATTAAAATAAAACATCAGTGATTAAAGATTTTTAGTATTGAGCACAGTTTTCAATCATCTGTGAATCGAAGCAAGTATTTTTTTCAATCTCCATCGTATTATCTGTAGTCCGTTCGCGCCTGACCTTGGCTGTGTCTAACTTGTAGAAGCTGTTATGTTGCCTTTACCGTGTTATAACGGAGTTGCATAGAAAGCAACGCGTTTCGGGTGTAGTGTCCCAGAATAACGCTCGTTTCTCGGTATAACTGAGTGGTGTATTTCGGAATCGGAAATAAGTATTCCGGGAAATTGTTGGCCTCAGCGCGTGCGCTGCGCACTGTGCATTGTTGAAGGCGCTAAATGGTTATTAATTATTATGTAATGTTTATATCGGTGATGTCTTCCCTTTTTATTCAGTTGATCAGTTCATCAATCATCACTTGTACGTCGAAAACAAGCTCAAAGAATACATGAACACGATTTTAAATTGATAGTTTATGTTTACAAGGTTAGAAAAAAGGGAAAAAAAAAGAAAAAAAAAAACGAAAAAAAAAAAAAAAATTTAAAAACTGTAGCAGACAAGAAAGTCAGATAAAACGTTACTTTTGGTTATAAATATGTAAACATGTTTTCGTTTTAGTAGGCACTTTGGACACCCTTTGGAAATTAAAAAAAAATAGTCTCTGGAAGATGAAGGGCTGCGACTGCGAGGATTTCGACAAAGACGGAGCAAGAGTAATGAAAATAATTTTTTAAATTTGCATTATTATTTATTCAACCTACCGTGAAATATTAAATGACTTGTATTTAAATAAAACACCAGACAGTGACTTTATATAATACTTAATATTTTTTTTTCAATTTTATGCCGAATCTGTACAAACTATGAAAGAAAGTAATAAAAACAATAAATAATGCTAACGATGCATAAAAGAAGACTAAGTATTAATTTCGAATATATTTTACAAACCAAAGTATTATTTACATTCCGAAATTCGGCGACGAATATAATCTAACTACCTTTTTACAAATATATTCGTAAATTTTCAAGTTATAGGAAGTCTGACGAGTTTCTTAGGTTGCAATGCAGAAAAATAAAAAAAGAAATATAGATATTGTGACTGGATTAAACTCGAGCCATGAGCTTAGTTGAATTATTTTTCTAGGAAGGCGAAGGAAAATGATAATGTAAAGTGCAGCAAAAGATTAATGAATTTTTTGATTAATAATACTTGTCAAGTGAAGCCGGTAATTTATTACTGGGAAATTGCAGACATTCTAAATTTAGTGCTATACTTACAAATTATAATACAAAACTTATCGAAATTTTGAATTATATAAATAGTATGAATACATATTACCATAAATTTATTTGATTGTATTAAATTTGCTAGGGGATGTTTACATTATGTAAGTGAGTAATAATTTAATTAATGTAAGCATCGCTGTACTGTACTGTAGTCAGGAAACATCTTCAATAACGTTCTTGCATTCAATACTATTCAGCGAAAACTTAGACCGAACTTCCGAACCGCGCCGAACTTTACTGATCTACTCCTATTCAATTATAAACGTGAAAGGATGTATTATCAATTTTATACAAAAAGTGTTGAATGGATTTTTATGAAACTTAATATGTAGACAAATAAATAACCATAAAATACATAAGATACTTTTATTTACAAATCGGCAACTCCTATAATGATGCAAATGGGGATGATGTGTAGGGTTGTTATATTGATGACGATAGAACGTGAACGAAGGTGAACAGCTAATCTTATAAAAAGTGTTCTCTTTCTTACATACCTCCTCTCGGCTTTGATAACGAATAGGATGGTAAATCATCACTTAAACCTCGTTACCTAATTCAGATAGATACTATATTTTAATTACCCAACCGCAAATGCTTACAAACCCATCAATAGTAAATGGTAAATAAATAGCACTTAATCGGTAACGTATTTAGAATTAAAACGTTTATTTTACTTTGTCTGCGTATTCATTTTTCGCTCAACGAAACTTAACCGAAACATTACACTCATTTATTATAATAAGAATGTTATAAAAAATCAAATCTTCGTTGCGTGTAATGAAACATTAGGTTTCGTAGAGTAGAGTAAAATTGCCATATGACAACGACTGATAATTGCGAATGATAATTAAAAACGTAAATTGTCATTTGTTAATATTTTTGAAAGTATAATAAAATAGGATCAAATTTGATCTGCCATTACATTTGGCTGTTTATTCGTTTGACATTTGTTTACAAACATGGAAACAACTATACTGCCGATACTGCTGTAATTTTATTTAAGTTGTAAGAGATAATACAATACAAATTTTAATTTAAAGAAATGGCAGCGGCGTTTCAACAGCAAATATTTGCCTTAGACGCTCGGTTTAATGCTTATAGAGCTACAGGAAATCCTAATTTTAGTAAGATTTTTTTTTAATTTTCTCATTTCAAAATATTAACAGTTTACATAATAACTTTTCTTATTATTTCTAGAAACCCTTTATATCCGTCGAAGAAGTCAGCTCTTAAGAGAAAATTCAAAGTTTAAGGTATGTATTATTTAAGCACTTTGACTTTATTTCAGTAAAATATAGCATTAACAGATAAATGTTCTATGTACATTTGAACTGTGCAAAATCCTTATTTTCTAGGATATTGAAACAATTAAGAAATACATTAACATTCGAAGTCAGCTACTTCAGCGCAGATATGGAGTACAGGACAACATATCCATCAGCTCAGCATCGTCTCGGGCACGCTCCAGTAGTAAGGTATAAATCATTGAGAGTATTGATTAACTGTAGATTAGTACTGTTATAGTAACTATTGATTTTGGTGTCTTTAAATAAATTTGGTTAATATGAATAATTTGGTTGTCTTGCTGATCTACATTACATTATTCCTAATTTCTCATGAAAACTTATTTTTCTAATTAGGCAAGTCTGGCGATAGAAGAAAGCATAACTATAAATGCAAAGAGGAAGAATGACCTGACTATATCAGAAAATTATGCTTTTTCTGGTGTTCACCATATTTTCGATCAGGTACTTTATGAACTCTGAAATAGATAAATAAGAGTATGTTGAAGTCTTTATAAGCTGTTTCGTTTATTCTCTGTTCAGACAATCTGTTAGTGAAAGTTGTTTTATAAGTAAAATTTATCATTTGTGTGAACTATTTTCCTGTTCTTGGACTTTGAGAGCAACAAGTAGTGATATAGTAAATCAGATTTTTATGAGCTTCTTAGGTATAATATTGGCAAACTTGACACAAACTTAATACAAGTATATAAGACGCTGTAAAATGTGAATATCTCATTTCAGCATTCAGAACAAGTGAGTGTTGTGAAGTTTGCAAACAATGACCGCTCAAAGCTGTGTTGTGCTTCACATGATGGTACTGTTTCAGTGTGTGATGTCACAACATCTCCACCTAGGGTCGCCTTCATACTTGAGGGACACTCAAAGGCTGTCACTGGTAGCATATATTTATATATAGGATATAGTATTCATTTAACCAAAAATAATTGTTAATTTTTTTAATATGATATTAAATAAGAAAATTTGTATGTAAAATACATTAGTATTCTGTTTATAACTCTTGTTTCTTTTTTCTTAATACTTTGAGGTTTGATTGTATACTGTTATCATTTAATTTTGAAACTATCTGATTACATTTAATGTATACTAAAGGATCACACAGTCTATCCCATGAAATAAAGAAAGATGTATCTATGACTTCTATTTCAATTCAGTAACTGTGAATCTAAAAAAGAACTTGAAAATTTCAGGATGTGATTGGTCAGCATCAAATGATTTGCTAGTAACATGTGGTGCAGATGGGGTTTTACTCCTTTGGGACATCCAGAGACGTCGACAACTTAGGGCTGTTAGGGATCAGCTTCAAGCACCATTACTTTGTTGTGTGTTTCAGCCAGTTAATAATAACATGGTTATTGTATCCTTTTCTAAACATTTGTTATAATTTTTTTTTTATTTTTGTGAAGTAAAAATAGGCACAATCACAATTACTATAATTCATTTTATTTTGATTTAGACACAACTGACTGTAGACAGAATGGGTCTAAAATTTACTTCAAAATTGAAACAATTATTTCACTTAAAGTAACAGGCAGGCAATGCCCGAGGTATGGTGGAAGTTCTTAATGTGTCTACTGGAATATATCCTCGAGGTAACTATTAATATTTATCTTATTTTGTTAATACAAATTTAAACCTGGCTAATTAGTCGTAAGTATTTGCTGACTAAGCAGAAAACTTAAAAACATTACTTATATAAAGTAATAAATCATTTTTAAGTTGGTATTGGTATATAACATATCTTTGTTACATATTATGATAGCAATGTTAATTATTTCCAGGTGGAAGCAGTATTTTGGGTGGTCGAGTGACGTCAATCGCCTGTGAATCTAGTGGAAGGATGTTTTGGGCTGCAAATGACAAGGTATTGTTAACTGTGTCTGATATTTATTGTGAGCTTTGTTTGTGATAGAATAATGATAAATTGAATATTTTTTATGATCAGCAATATTGTTACTCTCAGTACCCATAATAATGACAGAGCTTAAGACCAAATTCGGTGCAAAAATTTAATATCAAATATAAAATCAGGATCGCTATCTATGTTGGAAGTCGAGAACCCTTGGGGTGCATTATTCCTAAAACACCTAAGCTAATTAAGTAGTATTCTATTTTTTATAGAAACATTGAGATGTGTTCCATATATGGAACTACGTTACCAGAATACATTACACAAATTTATAATCGAGGATAAATTGCTATTGGGGCATTGCATTTAGTTCCAACTGTTACCCACGGAGCGCTGTCGAAGTTCCGCTGGCTTGCACATGACGCAGGGTGTGATAGTGAGCTACCTGATGTCGGGCGCGGGCGGGGCTTTGAGCAAACTGCGGCGCTGCTGCGTCGGCGGCGCCGTCTCGTGCCTCAGCTGGAGTCCGTGGCTCGCCAGGCACCCCGCCTTGTTGGTCAGCGCGGCTGACGACTCGCTGTATTTGTTTCGGTGAATATCCATCTGTCTTAACTATTCATAGGCCCCATCTTTATGTACTTTTTTGTTTCAACTCTCTCAATTCTACCAAACTATTTCTAATTTATGTTAAGTCCCTACTGTCTTTTTAACTTTTTTCACTTTTTAGCTGTCTAATATGATTATTTCTTTATGTAACACCACCCTTCCATTTTAGCTTTTATATACATATGTCAGGTTGCCTGGAAGAGATCGCTTGCTAGCGATAAGGCCGCCTTTTATTTATATAATAGTTGCTTTATTACTTTTTTATTCCTTGTGTTATGGTGTATTTTAATAAAATAACTGACTAATTCATGCTAACAAAGGTGTGAAATGTCAGTAAGATTAAAAATATTATATTTCAAAACCTTTAATATTTTGTTTGAATTGACTTTTTTTCAATTGCGTTCTGCTGACGTATTGAAGATTGGGATCTATTAGGGTTTTGTAGCATGGACTTCCGCACAGTAACGCTTAATTCTATTAATTAATTGAATTGGATGTTATCTAAAGTAAATCTCAATAATATTAATGCGTGCTTAATGAAATGTACTAGGGTATCAGACCGTGAGGGGAGTCTGTCGCTGAAGAAGCGATTCGACATAGCGCACCGTACGCACGGCGTACAATCGACTTTCTGCCCGATAATGTCGTTTCGTCGCGGGGTTTGCGTAGTTTCGGGCGCAGAGGATGCCTGCGTCTATTTCCTAGACATCGAGGGCCACGCGGAACATCCTGTTGTTAATAAATTACAAGGTAATATTAAGGAGTGTTTTTCAACAATCCTGTTTTAATAAATTACAATAAAATACCTATTTTTTTTTCTCCCCCGCTGCCCCCCCCCCCCGAAGCTTCGCGACCCCCGGGGGTCGCGACCCACAGGTTGAAAAACAATGATTTAAGGCATACTAAAGAAAAACACTATTAACGGATTAAGCTTTGTATTTTTACATTTAAGTGTATAACATTATATTAAATTTTCCCGACGTTTCGCGTTCTTTACAGCGTGCGTGGTCACGGTAGGCTGAAAACAAATGCTAATTGTCAAAATAAGTGTCACAGCTGCTGAGAGGTTATGTGTTATCTGTATTTATTGCCCCAGAGTTGGTATCGACTAAAACTGGAAGGATTTTTATAAACAATCCGGGAAAATGGAGGACAACGGTGTAGCCAGTAAAAGTTATGTTAATGAATACAATATTAAAGCATATTTTCAAAATACCTCTGTTTACAGGTCACGCTCACCCAGTACTCGGTGTAAGTTTCAGTTATGACGAGAGCTTGTTGGCCACTAGCGATGTGTCGGGGCTGGTCATCATCTGGCGACGAAGCTGACCGCCGCACACACAGTACGATACCACTGAATTGTGATAATATTTGACATTAATAGACATTAATAATAATCGTTTTTGAGGACGTCCATTTTGTGGGTTCCAGGTGTTTTATTTGTAAATTGGACAGGTCATTTATTAATGTCAATATATACGAGCTATTGTTAATTTATGAACTGAAATATAAGAATTTAACTCTGTAACTCTAACGCTAATGAAAGTACTAGAAGTCCGAAAATAAAATAATTTACTCAAGCATAATTGAAATAACGTTGATAAATGATTCTTCAAAATTATTATATAAGTATGTCTAAACTATAGATCTGAATTAATGTGTAAGACTTTAGGTATTCCAGATTTTAAATAAATAATAGTTTTATTTGAGATCTACAACTAGATCTCAATCGGTTGTGTATATATCAAATAAAAGCACAGTGTATAATCATTATTACTTTATTTTCCATATAAATACTTTAAAAGACTCGACATGTCACAATATGAAAAGACATCGGGATGCGCTCATATTCACTTCCATCCAAAGAAAAATAACAACTTTCAATCAATAAATATCATAATTTTGACAATTCATTCAAATAATATCATCAATGTAAATGTGATCTACAACAATTAGCAGAAATTTCTAATCGTATAAAGAACTATTTAAAAAATCTAAATACACAGTTCTTAACTTAAACTACTTCAAATACTCTTTATTAGACTCGGTTTTGATTATCCAGAAAAAAATTGTGTATTTCTTCTCAACCGGAAATTTTGAGTAACCAAAATCAAATCTAACGCGAGCACTGGCTCTTACTTCAAAACTATTATTTCCTACTCGTAATTGTAACAAAATCAACATCTATGCTTATTTACATCTGTACATTAACGAAACACCGTAAAAAGAACAATAAACGCGTAGAATAAAATTTCAATACTTAAAAAATCGTTTAAAATAATATTTACAAATCAAATCGCGATATGAAAATGAAGGATTGCACAAGAGTTTCGAAATTGGACGTATGAGTGCTACACACATGCACACCCGGTGATTTAATGTTGCCAACTGAGAAATTTGGATGGCCACATTCTTGTCACCGTTCGCTCTATACGCATTTCACCCTACTACTAAATAGACTTATCTACGTATTGGCTTTTCAGAAGTTGAGAGCGCGCGTTCCGACCCTCAAAACGAGATTCAACGTGAGTGTGCGATTCACTTGTGCGGTTATGGCCGTGAGAGTATTTCATTCTACAACTATGAGATAAAAGATCAATGTATAAAATGAGAAATTCGGATCGCACCTTCACAACACCCAAACGGATGGAGATTGTGCGTGGTACGCGCGTTTGGCAATATTCATTGTCCACTAACTACACTATATTACGTATCTAGCATGTTGTCTGACGGAGTATAAAATTGGGCACAGCGCAATCATCACAACGCCTAAAACGAATTTCTAAAACTTTTACAAACGAATTGGATGTACATTTTGGGAGTGGGGGGTGGGGGGAACAGTTCGAAAGGAAATAGAAAAATGAAAAAAAAAGACTGAAGACGAGAGGAGTAAACCATTCCTTTGTTTCATTATAATATAAAATGGTAATTTGCAGTATATACGCGTACATGTACGTATATACGCGTACAGGTGTATCGGTACACATATACGCGTACATGTACGTATATACGCGTACAGGTACGTATACTCGCGTACACGTACGCATACTCTAAGGGCGTTGTGATATTGATTGAGCGGATATAGGCCGTAATGTAGGCTATCCCATACTTAAGCTTAAAAAGCATTAAACTATATCTACAATTGAATTCACGGATTTTGTACCATTGTTCTATTCACTGGGCGATGTTTATAGACGATATGTTTCTTGTATTTTAATCCGCTACGTTCAGTTTTAAATTGGCTAATGGCTGCCAATCACCTGAAGCGTAGCGATAACAAACACATATGGCATTGTATTGTGGTAATAACTTTAGAGGAGCTGATGATTATTCTTACAAGATAGGATTCCTTCCATCCTAGCCAAAAAGAACATTTGTTACGAAACTACACACGAAGTTTTTTCATTAATTATTATGCCTTATTTATTTAGGTCTTTATAATTAAAATACACGAGAACTGTTTTTGTAGTGGTTTTAAGATTATTTGAATCCTATTATTTACTTGACCCTTAGGAGATGTTGGAAGCGGGTTTTCGTTCCAATGTAGCCTTGGAACTGCTTTCGATGCCGGAATCTTCGTCGCCGCTGTCCAAAACCGTGCCTTCCCCTTTAACCGGTTCCACTTTATCCGTTTTTTCTTCGACTTTCACGTCCGAATTATCCGTCGTCTCGGGTTCCGCCGTTTCAGCGTTCTCGTTGTCCGTTAAGACAATGTTTTTGGGATCCGCGCTGGATTTGCAAGTTGACTTCCCAAATGTGGAGAAAGTTGGTTCGGGCATTGGATCGTCGCGTTTCGTTACTGGCAGAGACATCATAATGGGTGTCTCGTCGGTCATTACTGAAAATGCAAGCGTCGATTAACTAGAATTTAAAAAAGTGTTTTATTTATTTATTTAATACTTTATTAGCCATGAACATAGTTATAAAACACAATATTAAGAATATACATAAAGTGCGGCATAATCGCTATAAAGCGATCTCTTCCCGGCAACCCAACAGTGAAGGAGACATATGGCAAAAGAAGAAAGAGAGTTTTAAATATATTAACACAAATCACGATATAATTATACCAAAAGTCGACTTACCCAACGGAGTGCGGGGTTCGGTTCGCTTCGGCTTGTCGAGCACAAAGCTGAACACTCTGTTGTGCCGGGGCGAGGGGAGATGGGGGCTGGGGGGCAAGTCCAGCTTGAGCTTGTCCCTCGTGTGCCTCAGCCCCCCCAACTCTCCCGGCGAGCTGGGGCTCACCGATTCGCTTGAACTCGCGCTGTCTGGTTTCCATTCATTCAGATCTTCCTCGATTGTGGGGGTGATGTCCACGCCTGAGTCCGGGGTTGTGAGGTCCAAGGACGTTCTGCTGAGGGGGGGATCGACAGAGGGTAAAGGAGACGGAGGGGGAAAGTCGTTTTCGGGAAGAAGGGACTGCTTAAGGTTCATCCCTGGGAAGAACTGGCTCGTAGTCGATAGTACCCCTAATTCAAAAGGGCGCGCTGTTGATGTTATGTAGAAGTCTTCGTCGTAGTCTGTAAAGAGTTTAAGAAATTCGAAGATGTAGATCAGTTGGTGGTATACTGAGGGTCTGGGGTTGTATCCCCGGTACAGTCAAAATTTGTTACGGACATAAATGTTGGTTATGATCTGGAAATCATATTTGTATTTCAGTTGTACTAGCTTTAAATAACATACTTAGTCTAACCGACCGCGTGTAAAAATCTATCTCGCTGTTAATAATTCAACAGTCATTTCTAATCATGTCACCCTAGTACATATGTGTTTAATTATTAATTTAAAACGTAAATAATGTTTTCCTTAAATTGAGTTGCTCCTAAATAAACAACAGAAATAGATCTGTGATCATTCATTATAGTTCCACACCGGTCACTTACCCCATGAGTAGACCCTTAAACCTACAACGAGCGAATTAAGAGTGAAAGAAAATTACCAGCGCCAAAAGAGATGCCAGCTCTAAGTGGGTACAAGTCGAAAGGGCTTGGCTCTCCATACAACTGCCCGTAACCAACCTCGGCTTCCTCAGCGCTGCGCTGATCCCATTCTATAATATTTAGAAAATTCTATCTTCATACGGATACTAGCTGATCCGGCAAACGTTGTTTTGCCAGATTTCAATTTTCAATTAATTATTCGAATATTATTTAAAATTTGACACTGCGATGGCAGCGCCGTCTGTCGGATCCAATGTAAAACATTCCAAAATCAACAACTGCTAATAAATTAAAAATTAATTAAAAAAACATTGTCAAGCGGACAAAATTGTGAATCTAAACCATTCCCAAATCCCCTTGAACACACACAAAATATTCCATCAAAATCGGTCCAGTCGTTTGAGAGAAGTTCAGTGACATACACACTCACAGAAGAATTATATATATAAAGATTTGTCATCGAATGTATCGCAGCGCCATCTAGTGGCTAAGTGTTTTACTAGTCTGTGGTGATTTCTATGACGTCTCTTGTGTCTCTGATATAGTGTATGTGTGGAATAATTTGAATGTTCACAAAAACATACCGCAATAAGTGGAGAGATCGGGAAAGAAGTTTGCCACGTCGAGGTCACTCACTTCGCGCGGGTACTCGTATACGCAATGGTATTTTTGCCGTTTGAACACTACTCGCTTCTTGCCGTCCTGAATTTTAACATTACAATTATGTTTATCTGAATTTAATAAATATACCTTCAACCTCCATTGAGGGTTCATGCATAAATATTAACACAAATGTCATCTAGATATACGTTTTTCGACATTTATTTATTTAAATAAGGAACGACACAGATGACTTATTATCATAAACATTAACAAGAAATTTCGTTGTGAAAACCATTGTAGGCGTACACGCCATTATCAAGGAAACCCATCTTAAAGGACATCATAAAATTAATGAATTTCAACTTAACAAACATAATAAAAAAGAAGAAATAACAAACATTAAAATTATCTGAAAGAATAAAATAAAATTTTGCGTAGTTAGCAATTTAATTTTTAATTATAAGAATAATATATATTAAAATTAATAAATCATATGACATTATTATTGTTCATTGTAACTGTAATTTTGCATGAAATAAAAGACTTTTTTTTTACGAAACAATTTCTAAAAATAGCGAGTCCATAAAACAATATACAGTACTCCCAACTTAAAACGCATGGAGATCTTCACTATTATGACCTTGGAGTCGCCGGCGACCGTCCGAAATGTTTTCGATCGTGTACACATGACATTGACTCCTATTACTTCCGAACAAGGTGCAAAATGCGAACGCGTTGTTTATGTTATTGTGAAAGATTCTGGTATTTCTGGTAATACAAGCACTAGCGAAGAACTGCATGCGCATTATAATTTTAGGAGTACTGGATACGTTTATGAGCTACTTGAGTTATTGTTTATTATTACTAAAATGGTAAAATTAGATTACAAAATATACATTGAAACAAAACTAAGCAATTCCGGTTCATATAAGGTGTGCGATTTTACAATTATATTGAGAATAACTGGTAAAAATTTAATAAATCCTAAATTTCTCGAAATATTTTGCTTAAAGAATAAATATTTTTATATAATTTATACTTTGTTTGGTTAGAAAATCATATTGCAAAAAGTCTAATTGATACTATATGACATCTCCATAGGATAACGAATATTAGAACCCCTCACCGCTGGCTGCTCTAGGCTTCGAAGCGAAGACTTGGCTGGTGCCGCGCGGCAATCCCACGAAGACGGAACGAATTCCACCTCATCACCCTCGCACCCTGAGCCAGAATCACCAGAGCCCACTGACGACGCCTCATGGTCAGATTCTGCCTCTGCTCGGCTTGGCTGACTATTATCGCGTTGCTGTGTATAATATGAATAGGATTTTATTGGTCTATCGTATATAAGGTGACAATGAGATGTAAATGAGTTATTACGGCCAAAGATGGACGACATGGCAGCCGAAAACTCTTGTTATATTTCAGGCTGTTTTCGAAATGACAATGAAAAGCAACAACAATTGATATACAAAAGGGTGAGCATGCATAAAACCTATTAAAGCATGACACATGAATAATTTTAACTAGGTTAACGTATCATATTGTCATATATTAACATAACTTCTACTCACAGAAAAACACTTTATTAACGGATTTAAGTTATGTATTTTTGCAAAATTTAAATATATTTTGCAAGAATACATAATCATCTACCGTGACCACGCACGCCGTAAAGTACGCGAAACGTCGGAAAAATTAAAAATACATAAATTTAATCCGTTAATAAAGTGTTTTTGTTTAAAGAGGTTATTATCTACCCAACTCTTGAAAAATATCAAGGGATCGCAGCAATTTTTTAAATTCACATTAAACATGACATTATACACTTCATAAGTGTTATATTGAAAACGTTAACCTAGTTTCATATATAGGAACAGCGAGCAGATTGTTTGGGACCTTCACGAGTTAACGTTCATAAAATCCAAAACTGAAAATTTCACACAATACGTATAGTCTTCAACAGGAGAAGGCTCTTACTTCGATAAGAATAAAACATAGATCCCAAATAAATCCTTCGCCCATAAAAAGTGGCACTCACGTGTTGGAAATGCGTGTTCGGCACGAGGGCTGTCTCGTGTCCGTCGCCGTCCTAAGCACACGTCACATGCAAGCACACCGACACCAAATATGTACCGTCACCAAACATTTTTTGCAATACGTTTGAAGCGCCATGGATTTTTTGTTATTAATTTGGCTTTACGAATGAACCACGGTAGTTAGTTTAAATGGCCCACAGACTATACTAATAAAATTATCAATGCTTATCTGTGTTAAACGTTTCGCCCCGCCATTAGTGAAACAATACTGAACCATTTATTACTTATATACTTTTTTTATTAAAACGTTAAAGACAAATCGTTTAGCCAAACTATAATTTTATTAAATAAAAAACGAGCGAAATGGAGATAAATAAATTGGATTCCGATTTCTTGGTGATACGTTGTTAGTTACATTTAACAGATAAGGCGCTTAAAACATTAACATTAAAAAAATTCTCAAACATATTTGGAAACAGTACAGTGTAAAAAGGGACTTAACTATTTTTGGATTGTGAAATATAAAATATTTTTGGGGTTCTATTTCAAGTCGATGTGTTATAAAACAGTAAATTCGGAGGAATTATTTCTAGCACAAACGGATAAAACACATTACAGAGCGCTAGGCGCTAAAAGCATTCAAAATAAACTCTTAAAAAAGGAAATTGTGCACCTACCTTCCAAATAAATTCCCCGCTAGAGGAATTAGTGGAATGCGAGTCGGTATCGCTATCCCACTCTTTCAGTAGTTCAGAAGGCTTGTCTTTGTCCGTAGTGCTGTCCCTCTTGCACTCGGGGGACGTCGGTTCAGTTGGCGATTCTTGGGTGAACGATGTACTCATTATTTCAGTTCCTGGACCTAAATTTTTTTTTGAAATTATGGATTATTCAATAATTTATTTACTATAACTTACGAAGTTTAAAATCAATTGAACAGCTAACCGTAATGTAAACGAAAAAATTACCTGTGAATCTAATATCACTTAAGAGTGGAAAGAACGCGTCGAATTGACAAAAGTTCTTTTCATTTTGCAAAAAATCCTGGGTCACATCTGCTACTTTTTCACCCGCATCACCTTGAATTCTATTGTCTTGCGAGACATGTTCTTCTGGACTCTCTACCGAAAGCCTCGTTTCATTTTTTGAAAGCTTGATTTCATTAGCTTCATTATCATCCACATTACTCTCTAAAAGCTCTTCGAAGCTTTCATTTATATAACTAACAGTTGCAAACACTTGGTTACTTCCATTACATTTCGATTCCTCAGCCGGTTCATTTAAAGAGTCCTTTATAAAACTTTTGTCAAGAATTTGGTTTGACGAATTCATATTGGTCTTGACATCATCCGATTCGCTCCCATCCGCTTTAGAACCATCAGAACTTTCACCAACAGCATCCAAGGTCTGAGCTTTATTGATTTTTGCTAATGGTCTTTCCGTAATTATAATCGAGTGAGGCTGTTCATTTTCATCCAAATCCAAATCAGTGATAAAAACACCGTGATTGTCTCGGTCGGGTGAATCTCTAAAATTTGCAAATGTTGGATTTATGATGACGGACTGTTCTGGGTCAAGTTTACTCGTTGAAGGTGCAATATCTCTATTCATGAAGCTGTTTATGGCATGCTCACTCGATGTCCTCTCACAGGATATTAGCATTGAACTAGCATCGATTAGGGATAGTAAGTCTTGTGGCCGATCTCTAGCAAACGCCTCAAAATTCCGAAACCCCTCAGATCCAACACCGCTTTCGTCACTTGGTGATGACTTATCGAAAGATTGCACATCCTGTGGTTTTGAAGAGGCAGAATTTTCAAAATCTGAATAAGATAATGTCTTTTTTGATATCGCCAAACTATCCGCGTTGCTATTTTGACTAAGATGGTTGTCTCTATCAGAATTTTCACCATTCGAGTGAATATCGCTACTATTTTTTGAGATATCTTGTGGTCTTATTTCCGCAGAATGGAGAAATGATTGAAAGTTTGTCAGACTGTTGAGACTTGTTTCAGATTCATCTGCTTTTATTTCTGGAACTTTAAACATAATGGAATTACTTGTGGTTATTTCCTGGCCCTCACTTTTACTGGACGATCGCTCTTGTGTGTCCGCTGAATCTAGGAATGAGTGTAATGATTTTAAACTTTTGTCAGCATCAGCGTTCTCTATATTACTTGTTTCGTCTTTAGCCTTTTTGTGAGCGTTAGACAAATCTTGCGGTCGCATTTCTACTGACATCATAAAAGAATCTGTGTTTTTTGAACTGTCATCATTGCTATAATTATTCACTAATTCTTCTTTATGATGTAGGCCATTGCTATCGCTAGTGGAATTTTGTGGTCTTATTTCTACTGACTGAACAAATAAATCAAAATTTTTCGAACTAATATCACTTGCCTCGGGGCATTCGGATTTCGTTTCCAAAAATCCAACCACTGAATTGGATTCCATATTCTTGGATATTTCTTGTGGTCGCACTTCAGCTGAACGCGTAAACGATTCAAACTTTGACACACTATCACTTATTCCACCTTTATCATGTTTCATTTGATTTGTACTTAAAAAATCGTTAATTTCACCTTTGCTGTCATTCGGTGAAACTTCCTTCAAAAAAGATGAACTAATAGCGCTTATTTCACCGTCGCCATCTTTAAGTTTGGATAACGTACAGGGAATAACTTCTCCCGTATCATCATCCGCATCAGTTACCGGTGTACTTGTCATGGTATTGATTATATCTTTGAAATTCACATTTGGACTGTCGTTATGTACAGGATAATCGACATCTTTGTTATCTTCGAAACAAGTAATTTCTACGCTATCCATTTTATTCATTTTCGGATTAGCGATTACATCCGGAGACTCCAAGGCGTCAATTTTATCCTCAATCTTTGTTAGTGGACTGATGTTAATCATGTCGCTCATCGGAGACCGCCTCACTAATTCCGGCTGAGGTAACTTCCATGTATCATCGAAGGCAGATGCGAGCTCTGTTGTACAATTGGAGAACGACGGCATTCCTGATCCAAGTGTACCATATGCTAAATCTTTAGTTTGAGTATTTTTCGTGGAATCGTTGAGATCCGATTTTGTATTCGCTGATGGTGTTGTTTTAACTTTGGTGTATGTGTAATTTTCATTTGCGGTAATGGAATCCGGGGAGAACGTTTCGCAGGGTTCAGACTTGCTATCGTGAACTATATAGGTAGAACAGTGGCTGAGTTCTTTATCTTCTTCATTGTGTGTGAGTGTGTCTTCGCTTTCACTCTTATCTCCTTCCGGTTGAGCAAAATCGAGTGGCAGATCGGGGTCCATTGCTAGATCGTCGAAATTCTCTTCGACATTATAAAGTGTGTCGTTTGAACACCACGAGTCGATACTTGTCGCTTTCGACAAGCACTGGGTTTCGGATGGTTTCGATGATTTTGCGTCTGTGGGGATTGTCGCCTTCGATAAAGTGGAGACGGCTGCATTTAAATCTGAATTATCGGGGGCGGATGTGTCAGTCGTTGGACTCAGAAGAAACGGTGATACTTGAGATATTCTTTCACATTTTGATTCTTTATCCGCCTCGCAAATAGTGTATGTTTTATCAGCGTCCGGTGATTCCGCCCCTTCTGGAACTTTCTTTAATGGGCTTCCATTTAAACTGTCTGCGCTCATGGTGATTCTGCGAATATTAAAATAATTAATGAACACGGTCCTTTAGTCCTAAGAACAAGTATATATACAAACAGATTTTTTATGAGTGATTACACAAACTTTACCGAAGATAGAACCCGGGATCCTCTGTTTGGCAGTGCTGCGTTGTGATCAGTGAGCCTAGTGGATCTTCCACTACATCTAGATACTTTCTTCAGATAAAAAAAATTACTGCCAACATGCCAGTAACCATAACAGATTAGCCACAGTGTTTTATACAGGCAGGCTCACCTGGTCTCTAGTCTATAAAATATGATTATTATGACAATAGTGACTACAATACTTACTCCTTACTGACATCTCGCTGCAAGGTGTACGTGGCGTTGGAGTGAATGGTGTACGTCGAGTGCTGAGTGGCACTGGCCAACCCGGGCAGCTCTGTCACTTCATCCGTGGAATTGTTTGCTGGTTCCGGATAACTTTCTGACGATTCCGTGCGGACCGATGTGTTCCCTAAGAGTGAGAACGCACTAAATGACTACACCAGTAAATAATTTGTTCCAAAATCCAGCTATTACTCTAACATAGAGCGAAACGATTTTTTAAAAAAGGGCGCAAACGGGCAGGAGGCTCAACTAATCGGAAGTGTTACCGCCACCCATGGACACTCACAATGTCAGCACAAGTGCGTTGCCGGCCTTTATGATGGCAATACGCTCTTTTCTTGAAGGTCCCTAAGGCATATTGATAATGTTGCAAGATAAAATATTTTTTGTGTATCTAATAGACTATAAAAAATGTATACTGTCAAATTATAATGTATTGTATGTTTTGTCACTGATTTCATAGAAGTTTAACACATTCCAATAATAGTCTTAAGAAAATAGTCTAAGACTATTTTTATTTACTATAAATAACAATTATCATCATTTTCGTAAGCAGTCAGCTGGTGCCCTGTTTCTTCCGCAATGGGGCTTAAAGCTCCGTACGTCACCAACAACTCAGGCGGAGGAGGCAACTCAGTCCATGAAGTGGCCGGTTCGATGCCTGCCACCTGAAAAAAACGAAAAAAATAAAATATATATGTAAAAAAATTAAACATATAATCGAACTGTTAGGAATTATTTGAAGATTGAACAGATTCAGCAGATTTATTACAAGCTAATAAACGCCCCATTGGATGGAAATTTAACTTGGGAATGAAACTAATATGTAAATGTTCAATTGATTACATAATTCAAAGGTGCTTATAACAAAATAACAATTTTTCAATCTGAAATCAAACTCACCTGGGCTAAAGGCAGTTTCAATTCTAATTCATTCCTTAGCTCCTTCATTCGTTCCTCGTCAATCCCAGGATTCTCAGTCTCCTCGACTCCCCCGTTTCCTGCCAAAAATGATTCTGGCAACGTATCATTGAATCTTGTCACTGAATCATTTAAACTTTCCTCGACCAACGGTCCGGAATATTCTAGATTCATGTTATTTTCGTTTTCCGCCATTGCGAGCTGAGAAACGTCCATTTCGTTAATATCGATGCGCTGTATAGCCTCGTTGTCGAGGTCGATATCCACTATGTACGGCTGCGATGTCGTTGCTAAAAAGTTGCCGGGCGAATTGGGCGGTGTAGACGGAGATATTCTCCTCTCAGTTGTTGATTGCTCCTCAGTTTCATCTGTCTCGGTGTGTGGATCCGACAAAATAACAGGTTTTTCTTGACTCGCACTGTCTTCGAATTCATCATTGATTAAATCCGGTACTTCGTTCAAAAAGTTCCCATCGCGTAACGGCGATGGCGTTTCAAGATTTATTTCGCTAAAGTTGGACGAGAAAGCTAAGAGTTCTTCTTTGGGCAGGTCGACGAGATCGGACCCAGCTTTACTTTTAAAGCTCTCTTGCGTGTAGCTTTCGAAGGGTCCTAAGACAACTGAACTGTTCTCATCATATGTATCTGTAGGATGGCTCTTCGTCGGTGATTCGAATGGACTATCGATAGCACCTTTTTGTTCAAGTTTCGTTATGGCCATTGCAGAATAGTCTGGTGCTTTATCTGGTTCGTTAGAATCAAGAATATTATCTGCGGAGCTGTTGCTACCAACAGGGGTGCTTGCATGAAAGTTATCCTGAAACCCTACATCACGACCGCTTATTAACTTCTCTGCATGCAAGAACGTATCCATTTGCCTAATTACGCTAGGGAGATCTAAATAAACGGTAGAATCATTCTTTTCAGGTAAGTCACTATCAGACACAGATTGGTTTTCCGTGTACAACAATGGTTCGTTGTTAAAAACTTTCGAAATTTCGTTCGGTACACCAGATAGGTTCATATACACTGTGCTATCGTTAGACATTTCTATCGTGTTCTCTTCTTCTAGTTTTGATCCGACCAAATCGTTATATTTAATGGTAATTTGATCAAAACACACAGTATCATCGCCCTGAGAATAGGACGATATGTTTTCTTTACTTATGTTTTGTACTTTTTCAGGTGTATTTTGAGATTCATGAGTATTATTCATAAAATCGGGTGCCCTTTCACTTATTTGTACTAAATCAGGTAGCTCTGCTAATACCCCTACGTTTTCTAGTTTTGTTTCTAAATCTAAATCACTTTCTATATGAGATTCCTTTGTAGTCAAATCCTTCGATTCTGTTTCATTATCTATATTCGAGCTTATTCCTAAATTAACAACATTTTCTAACGATGCACACCCAGTTTCTAAATCAAGACTGTTCTCTTCATTGTACGCTAGCTCATTTACGATTTCATCTAAAGGTACATCTGTAACGGGTACAGTCTCTATCAGTTCCTGGTTTTTTATATCCTCGCTTTCATTTGCGATTGAGATATGCTCTTCTGTATTACACATATCGTTACCAAGACTGGATGTTCGTGCTTCTATTTCGTCGTTATTTCTGATTTCATCGGTGTCGGTGATCTCTGATTTGCAAACATCATCACCATTGATACCCACATCTTCAGCACTTTTATTTTCGCTTAAAGAATCTAACAATGATTCACAATGAAAATGTTTTACGTCATTTTCTGTACTACGCTTTGATAGCGGCTCTATATCACTTATATCTGTAACTGTTTCAGTGACTAGCGGACTATCTTCGCTTACATTTTTAATCTCATTTTCAGAAAACGCTATTGGAGATTCTGTTGTATCAAACGATTGTTCTATTTCAGTATCACAAATCATTTCCCTCCCATCAATTCCTTCATTCGGTATTAATTCTACTGACTTAGTATCTTTAATAATATCAGTCCCTAAAACATTATCTTGCGATGTGCAGTCTTTCATTTCCATTGTATTACTTAAACTAGGCAAGGCTCGACACAATTCCTTCAATTTGGGTACTTCTCTATCACTATCTTCTATCTTATCGTTTGGCAATTCTTCTCGAGGCAGAGTTGTATATTCGTTAACTATTCTAAAGTTTTGTTCGCTAAAAGATTCATTTAAGTTACTTATAAAGTCTTTTATCGGCGTTTCGGGTGTTATATTTTCGAGTGTGTACTGGCTATTTGAGTCGCTGTGGCGTTCGAATGAGTGGCTCAGAGTGCCAACGGTGTCACGATCGACATCATCCTCGCACGTGTTATCTTCATCCCTGGAATCGAAACCCATTTCGGAAATATTTTGGAAGTTCCTTATTCCAGGAGACTTGACGAGACAGGTCTGCATAGGATAATCCTTTTTGCATTCCAGACTCAGGTTGTCCCTCGAAGGGCTGGCTTGGTGGCTGGACTCTGAGCTTGATGTTTTCTCGGAGTTCAATATATTATCGAGATTCTTAATCACATCGCTGACATCCTTGAAGTAGCTGACGTCATCTTGGCTACCAGTGATGATGTCTTTAAGCCACGGATCGACGGAGCCGTCGGAGCGGTCTTGCTCTTTCTCCTCCAGAGTTATGTTCCCTTGATGGCATTCAAGAGCCGCCGCTTCGTTATGGGTGAGATAGATGTTTCTAACATCCTCGAAGGATCCGTGCAAATTGTTAAGGCTCTCCGACTTCATTTGGACAGAAAGGGGTTCCTTATCGGACATGATGCTGCTTGACCTTGACACGGCCGTGTCCCCTACGCTTAGTGAGTCTGGTATGGTCTGTGCACTTTCAAATTCCAGATCAGATCCGAATTGCGAGTCTGTGGATGTGGACGGGGCATGGACTATGGCTATGTGTTCGTCTACTTTTGGGATTGTGTTGGGCTTGAGTCGCTGCCAGCGTTCCTCAAAGTGTTGGTCGTCTGTTCCGGTGTGTGAGTGTGTGGTGTGTAGATGGTTGAGCAGCGCGTGCACTTGTGATGCAGTCGGACGATTTTCGGGGTTTGGATTCCAGCAGAGCTGCATCACTTGATATCTGAAATATTAATATAGCTTTTTGGTTTAGTGGTAGTACATATTACTGCTATACTTGTTATTATCGAATTTAGAAATCGAGTGGCTGAATTTTGAACTTGGAAGTTAACTTCTAAGGGAACAAACGCAATATTGCTGCTTCAATCATAGCCATCGAGGATGATAATAGTGGAATTCAAACTCAACTTCAAAAATAGTTTATTCATGTTGGTAACAAAGTACACTTATGAACGTCAAAAGATAGCATTTAAAATTAAATTAATTTACATTTAGTATCAGTTCGCAAGTCAAGGGCGTAGAGCGGACGAGAAGAACTGGCAAGAAACTCTCCGCCACTCTTTTGAAATCGCCAAATTTCAGATCATATTAACCTACATAACCAAGCAATTCTTATAAGAAAACTGTATTGTGCCAGTCTGCTTAAGAATTAGGATAGTACTCACAGATGGTCCCTGTAGGGGCAGGGCAGGTGCGGGGGTGGCGGGGCGCGGGGAGGGGTGCCCCCCCACGCGCACACCTCCCACAGCAGGAAGCCCACGGACCACACTTCGCTGCTAGCCTGGATATACAACAATTTAACCTTAATATTCTAATATTTATTTTAAAGATTTTTTATTTAAGACAAACACATGTCAATTCTTCTGTAAAATATATTTTTTTTGTATTAATTTTTTAGAGATTTTTAATGTTGTTTTATTTTTATTATAAAAGTTTTATATTGTATTATATAATAAATGTATTTTCTTTCAGAAAGACAAACAAACATTTTATTAATTAGAAACTTTATTATATATACTTAGGAGTTTGAGAAAGTGAATATTCTAACTAGATACCCTATATTATAGGACATATTTGCTATTATTTTAAGTGATACTATGAAAATAATACTCACCGTGTGTGACTCGGGCTGCCTTGAGACTTCAGGCGCGAAGCAATCGTGCTGTGGCTCGCTAGTTCCGTAATTGCCTAGAAGCGCACGCGCAGATTCTCCATTACGAATTAGTACTGTGCCGCTCCATAGTGTACTGGAATGAATAAGGATTAGTAAAAAATATATACACATATATAAGTAAAAAAATCATTATACTACTGCTTTTCTCAAATAATTAAGTCTTTAATTTGCCTTATTTTATTAAGACGTCACTGTTATTTGTTTATTGTCAAGTCTGTGTGATTAAAAAAATTTTTTCGTATTTAATTGTAAAAAAAAAACTATAAAGCTTATTTCCCTGTAAAAGAAATGTTGACAAACATGTGAGTTACCAATTTGTTTGTTTAGCATTGATTGTGCACAAATATTTGTTTACGAAACAATTTTTGTCTGTACGGAAAAACGTGAACGAAGTTTTGTTATATAAATGTAATTATTTTGTACTTAATATTCATATCTTAAAAAAGACTAAATAGGAATAATAATAATTATAACCAAAATAATTGAGCCAACTGGGTCACATGCCCATGGGCACTTGACTACCAAAAGCAAAGGCTAATTTACCCATATAAAAATCCCCTCGAGTGCAAATGTGCCAGGCCGGCAGTGACGTCACACATCAACTGCAGAGGCACCCCACTTTCGTTTAGTATCGCCATTTTGGGACGGTTCACTTCCAAGTATTGGTGGAGATCCTAGAAATGGACATTAGAAAACTTTGTTATAATTATTTAATACGTTTCCAACTGTTCAATAAAAAGCGGGCAAGTGAGTCAAAAAATACACTTATTTATTTACACAAAATTATATCTATTTACAGCTCTGTGCGATATGAACATACTGCGAAGTCTGAGGGAATAAAGGGGATAAAAAAATTACACAGATTTAATCTATTTAAAAGTACTGCCAATATCTTAATAAATATAAATCTCCTGTCACTATGTTTGTCCGTGATGGACTTCTTCTTTTTAACCGATTTTAAATTTAATTTTCACAAAAAATCTTTAATCTTTTATAATTATAGTCGCAATTTTATTTTACTGCAAATTATTTGTATATAATTAATTGACAGTCACGATTATCTGTTAACTCCAAAAGATTCTAACAGATGTCGACACTTTTCGACTGGATTGAGTGAGTAATCAATAGATGGCACTGCTATAGTAAACCCACAAACGTGTCATATAAAGATTAATTTATTAACTAAATAAAGCATACTTTTATTGTTTTAAACGCTTTCGATTATAAACATATCTCCGCACACTTAACACTGATAATTATTTTTCTTGAACTAAAGAAACCACATTACCGGCAAAAAATTGTTTGCCGAATCAGCTAGTAATAATATAAAATTTTTTTACAAGCGAATCCAATTCTGAACTCACCATAGAACATAGCTCAAACATGAGCAGCCACGGATCCTCCGACAGACACTTGGCGATAAATGGTAGAATATTCTCGTGGCTGACATCGCGATACATTCTTGCCTCACTTAGAAAACGCGCCTTGTCTTCCAGGCTTGCGTTCTGGTTTAGTATCTTGACGGCCACTGTACCCGATGACGAGCCATCTTCTATTTCACCTTCTACTACCTGAAAATTTTCACCTTTATTTCTACTATACTTAGCTAGATTATTTAAATTTTTAGTACTTAAGCTATACTTTTAGTTATATATCATAGCTAAGCTACATTATCTAATCTATAGTAGTCATCTCTGTGACGTAGGCCTCCCCTAAACCTTTCCATATTTCTGTGAAAATACCTGCTACTACTGAACATAAATTTTGAGTACACTCTCTAAACTAAGTCTCGAAAGCTTTAAACCTTTCAAACGTGAGTAACCTATTCTGTATATTTCTAAATTGATAGCAGTAAGGTTTAATGTCGGATGTACTCTACATCAAATCGCCCCCACGAAATTTTACTTATACGATATATATATCGTAACTGAAAACGAATATATTCCTAACTGAAAAACTGAAAAATTATTTAAGCTTGACAAAGACACGACTAAACGTGAGATGATTTATTGTAATTTACTGTTGAATTAATTGTCAGCGTGTTTTTATAAAATATTATGACCTCTTTGAAAAATACTTAAGGTTGATGAATAAGCCTTAGTTCATCTTTCTATTAACAATCTCAATTGTCCCTCAATTACGGCGTAAACACAATTTCATAGATCGAAATGAAATTTAGACTTCATAATGGATTTTGTTTGATAAATAAGAGTGCCACCCTTCTTATATATAATGGAATTTTTTTAATATTAAATTCCGAAAGATGTTGGATTTTAAATTGTACGACAGTTAATAAATAAAAAAATTGACTTAAAATTTATAAATTCAAAAATTTTGTACTCACCCTGCCGAACCACCCGCGCCCTATTTCTCTAAGATACTGCAATCGGTTTCTGCTAAAATCATCTCCAGCTGAAACAGACCATAGAAATCAACAGACTTCAGTAAACTTCAGACTAAACGTAATTCCGTTTAGAAAGATAAGCATTTATAATACATATCTAAATTAAAATCTCTTGAAAAACAATCCGGGAAAATGGAGGACACCGTGAGCCAGTTTTGTAAAAATCCATATATTTAGTCGATACCAACTCCGGGGCAATAAATACAGATAACACATAACCTCTCTGCAGCTGTGACACTTATTCTGACAATTAACACCTTTTGTCTTCAGTCTACCGTGACCACGCACACTGTAAAGTACGCGAAACGTCGGAAAATTTTAAAATAATGTTAATATATTTAAATTTTTCAAAAATACATAACTTAAATCCGTTAATAAAGTGTTTTACTTTAAATGAGTAACAGTTATGTTAATAAAAGACAATATTAAGTTTGGCATCATCTTACTTAAATAGTATTTTTCTGGGGATACTTCAAATAATCGAAAGGCATCAAGTCGTACGATATTCTCCAATAGCACATTCAGAATCACTTCAAGGGAAAATTCACGTCTTAGCGAACATGTACGAATAAGAATCTGAACGCTTCAGCAGAGTTCTTAAATAATTGATATTATTAAGCGGACCGGTTCGCCGAGATCAATTCAGACTTCAAGTATCTACCAAGTTTACGCTAGCGGCATATTAGCCTTTGAAATCGCGCTGTTGTTAATACAAACCGAATGGCATAAGTCAATAAAGTCTTTTACTTTGAAGTCTAATTCGTATTTTTCTTTATTATAAAGCGATTTGAGTCAAAGCATTGCTTACCAAACCAATCGGCACATCGCTCCAACGGATCGAGTACACGTATCTGTGGCAGTGGTTCAAACTCGACAACGGACTCGCGATTGATTCGATTCCGTTCCTCATTCTCGCTGACGATATACACCGCTGCATTATTGTTGGCGATATTCTGCATCTCCCTGAGGGATATTGGACCATTATTGTTGTCCTCGCTGATGTTGTTGTTCGCTGGTTCCGAGAAACCGGAGTCCGGCGGTTGTGATCTACTGCGCACATCGTGGAGGTGCGTCACGCTCTCTGTGAATATCTGAAATAGGGAGCCACGGTTGGAGTAGGGTTTTTCTTAAATCAATTATGTATTAAATAATGGTAAATGATAATATGAGTGTGTAAAGGTAGCAGTGGCTATCATGTTGATGAATAAAAGCTAGCATTGTTTCAATTTCGCTTCTCGTATGCACGCAGACACTGACGGTGTTAATTTGCCACAGAAAGGGCAAACAATTGAGAAAATATTACAATTAGGGATCTCAAGAGTTCATTGATGTTTAAATTATAACAAAATTGTAAATTGTCTGAAAATTTTTGTTTCTTCACAAATGATCTATAGTGATATCAATACAGATTTCAAATAACCGTCGTAACTTTGTATTGAACATATAACTTGTATAGTAAAACAAAATTACAAGAGAAACCCTTTAAGAACTCTCTGTCTGCTTACAGAAATTACACCTTGAAGGGGCGATTACGTGGGCTGTGAGTAGTTAATAACCCTTGCATAAGGGTTTGACGGAAATAAAGTTAACCGGATATAATGGAAATTATTATTACTTATAAAACGACAATATAATCAATAAATCTTATCAACGTAAGTAGAGTGATTTATTCAAAAGTGTATTTTGATTCTCAGAAAACCATTTTCTAAGTTCGATTGAGTATTATTATTTATTTAAGTTCTAATGCGATAAACTTTAAAAAATGTCGATAAGGCTATTCTAACCGTGTCATGCACGAGTGCTCAACACAAGTCACTTAAACATTTACAATATGATCCTAAAACATGCAAAAGACATACGATTAGCAAGCAAGATGGTATCTGTGTAATTGATGATGATGGATTATTTATTAAAACTACGTCTATTACTACATGACTATATCCACAGAGGTACAAAAATGAGAAGGCAAGTTTATGCATAGAACCGTTGTTTACGCAAATAATACGGTAGGAAGTATATGTACAGTGAAAGCAAAATTAATCGGAAAACTTTACAAAATTATAAGGGCTACCTCGTTATCAGCTCCTTCGTTCGGCTAGACAAGAAAACAAATGAAAATCATAAAAATCTCACCAGATACAGCTTATTAATTGGGATCGAGAAGTACTTAGATAATGTTCTATATTTGAATAATTTCTCGTTCCTATGTAATTCTTTCAAATATGTCAGAATTTTTTGATCTAGAAATTTCAAATATCGAACAACTACCACTATCCATGCCTATTGAACAAAACCTCCAAGCCGCCACCCGTTTAAATAATATAACATTTTACTACTTGTTACAAATTATTGTAAGCTAGTAAGAAAGGATAAACTAGAGTATGCTCTTATCTCAATACTGTGCCTTTTTCTTATTGACTTGTAACTTAAGAATCTTTTCATTTCCGCGTAAAGCTTACCTACAGGAATGTTATTAATTATAAATAGACGTTTATCCTGAAAAACCTAGTCGCTGGCATCATCTACCATGACAGAAATGAGTCATACGACAAATTGGCTTAATGTCAATTTTCAACGTGCCCATTACCGCACCCATTGCGAGACCATCCCTTTTCATTCAACCAAATTGAATGCCGGTCAATTTGTTATACATCAATATTGTTTGGATGAATTATGCGACATAAAAGATTTAATAATGGCTAGTAGCTCATGACAACAATTTTCGATTGCCTCTGAATGATCTATTATTAGTACAAAATCTTAATATTAAAATCTGTGTATAATTTCAATCGCGTAACATTTATCCTTCAGTTTCCATATTAAATATAAATAATACAACAAATAAGATACTTTCAGGAACATCTAATAAGAAAAGAGCTTTTCCAGTATCGAAAAACGTATATATAGAATTTACATGAAGACAAAAAATAATCTTCAAGAGACAATCTATTCATTATAATGCAGTCGATCACACGCAGCCTAGCGTGGTCGTTAACGTGTGAATGAGGACGTAATTAACATACATTTACGTCATAATACGTCAGATTTTTTAAAATTCAGGATGCTACTTATTCGCTGGCCAAAATGACTCGATATGATGACCTTATACCCAAATGGATGCCCAAACATAAGTATGATCATATCTGTGAAATAGTCATTATATTTTGTGTTTTATTATGTGTATCCTATTCGTTTCGGCTAATATCCAGACTAATTAATATGTATGTTGAAAAACGTCACTGTTTTATTACTATTTGGTATCTTCAACATTATATTACATACGCTAACAAAGCCTTCATCCAAAAAAGGTTAATAACGCTACTACAATAATATACAAGTATGTTTTACTTCTGCTCCATACTAGAATGAAGTAAGTCATTATGGAGCATATTATCTAGATATCGTCCTGCCTTCAACACATTGTTCAGTTCTGACGTAAAGAGGTTTACGTGTTCATTTGAAAATTGCAATTCACCCGAATACTCAGCAATTTCCTGTTCATCAATAAATACGTTGCTTTTGTATGTTCTTGGAGCTATCAATTGCGTTAAGAAATAATATTTTATTACGTCGTTTATTATCTTGTTAAAATCGTCGGTTATAGCCTAACTCTGATGTACGGCTTAGAAACTAGTCTTCGAATTTACCAATTAAATATTAAATCCGTTGGAGGTATGAAAAATAATTTTATATAATGTTGATTTGACGTTAGGAGAAACCGTCTATGGTCACAACAATGTATGAAGGTACGTCTGAACTTTCAAGACTAAACTAATAGCACTGCTGTGTTTTAAGTCAAAGGTTTTAGCGTGAAGGGTTTGTTTCAACCGTATAAACACTGTTTATTCGATTTGCAGTTGGTTTCTCCGAACTATTCATTCTAACATCCCATTGTTAGTACAAAGCGTGTGTAGTGTGGTTTTTGTTGGGTTGTGCAAATCTTAACACACAATAACGATTTCATCTTCCGCGACGTTTTGCTGTTCGTAAATACATATGATTTAAATAACTCCATATTAGAATTCAATCCTTGCTTTGCGAGAATTTACACGATAATAGACTTTATGTCAAAGCCGCTGAATAAAAACAGAAGAATACTTTAGTAATAAATCTGTTTAAATTTTGTACTATCGATGCTGAAATTGCATTAATAGGGTTTTGAAGTAATTGCTATCATATATATTAATTGAAGTATTTTACGTATGCAAGGTTTGGTTAAAAAAATGCACTTATACACGTGAAGAGCGAACGAAAATAGAATCGATATTAACGATATTGTATTCATGCCAAAATTATTGGAATTGCGATGTGGACATTGACGCGCTTTTTGAATTTTACGACTTCACCTCATGACTTCAATATGTGTTTAAAGAGCACGAGATTCCTCTGACGATACGCTGTATATAACAATTGGTATTTAATTTTTAAAAATATACTATACAATAAATAAAAAATATAATAAATAATAAATAAAAGATAAGTTTTGTTTATCTGGAATACATTAGATACATTAGAATTATTAAATAAATTAGAAAACTCGCTTACTATATTACAAAAGAAGAGTGTACTTACTTATTAAGGCATATTTAATAAATTCGTTAGTATAGCTAAATGCCACTACACTATTATTTAAATATCAATTTCTGAATATTCAAAAGCGGGGTCACTGAAATTTCGAAATCAAAACGCTTAATAAAATCCTGTCAGATCGCACACAGCTTTTTGCCAACATGTGAGTATCAAATATACACATTTTGAATAACGAAAATTCAAAAGTCGGGTTGACTGAAGTTTCGGTCAAAATTTAGTAAGATATTGATATTCTGATTATTGTAAATTCTGGACTAGAAATAATTTTTACATGTTATATAGATACAATTACGGATAGACTACCCTTAAAGTCTGAAATGATGTTAAATTGAAATTGGCATTCTCAGACAAATTAACAATCTACGAGCTCACAAACCCTCATAGAGCAATATACGGTTAAGCCGTGTTCGAAGGAGGTCAAGATCCTGAGGATGCTCCGGTGTGGGGCGAAACGTACGTCAAGTGTTGTAGTTTTTTCGCGAATCTAGGACCATTCCCCGTCTATGGACATTTACAGTATTTGTAAAATGGTCCAGTCTTGAGAAAATTAATTAAATCTACTATGGAGACAATGGAGGAGTGAAGACCCTAATATTTTCAGTTTTTGCATCTTTTTTATAACAGGCTCATATTACTGTTCTGACGCTCCACCGTGATTTTGTCAGGGGAAAGTCCTTTTTTATTTAAGTCGTTGCTCTGTTCTGTTTTCCGTGGTCGTATTGATCTTATCAGGTTCAGCACGACTAAGGGTTTCGATACTATGGACTTTCGTAAGGTCAAGCCTGGATTAGATTGTTGGTAAAAGTTTATAGCAGCAACTGATGACGAAGAACTAAAATTGCTCATCTGACCGTCCAGTGATCCTCTCACTAGCATTTTATTATGTAAAATAAGTAATCTTAGATATATAACAAATCTTATAAATATCGTATTTAAGGTAAGGTAAGGTAGGGCATAAGCCTAATGGATTGCGACTTTAAGTCTTACACACGAAATAAAAACGCACTAAATCATAATCATTAGAATTTCTTTGCTTATACATTAATAAAGAAATGGTAATTGCTTTAACGATCAGATGGCAGCAGTAACTGATCACCCTAATCCCATTTATGCTGGACCAATCGCGTCATATTGAGAAAAGATACAAAACTCAAATAATGCAAAGGGAATTCCAGAATGCGACGGGGAAAACTTTGTCACACAGTCGTTTGAGTACAAAATTGAAGCCAGCGTACGCCTGCCTGGCTCCAGGTTTCCTGGTGGCTCAGGAAAGAGTGCCATGCGATGGATGTTGCCTTAAACTGTGAAATTAATTTCTAATAGTATTACTATATAAGTTTTATGCAATTTCCATTAATTCTACTATACTAATTCTAATATTAAATATAACAAGATTACAATTATCAATATCGAATTCAAATTTACAATGACTCTTCAAGGATTGTCCATTGCTTACGACCTGTTTAGTTCGTGTATTGGTTAGTTTTAATTTCATTGTTTCTTGTCACGTATGTGGCGTATCAAACCGCTGGTCATCAAAATCTTACACAGGAGATATAACCATAATAATTAGTCATACAACAATTAACACAATAACACTGAAACGTAATTAACCGTGTTTATTCCAGTCACAAGGATCTGCGGTTATCAACATTTCAAGGAGAGCACGTGGTCACATTGTAATTAGCTCATAGTTATGACTCACTGTGATGCGCTCGCATACAATGTGTTTTTAAACGATTCTGTACGATCCTTTCTAGGAGATTTATAAATAAAGTGTATGTACAAAAGTCTATAGCTAGAGGCACCGCAGTCTATGTTTTGTATGTATGCAATTGTTTAGAGAATGGTTACGATGACCTTCAGTATAACTATATTATAATATTGTCTTTTATTGACATAACTATTACTCATTTAAAGGAAAACACTTTATCAACGGATTCAAGTTATGTATTTTTGCAAAATTTAAATATATTTTACATTATTTTAAATTTCTCCGACCTTTCGCGTACTTTACAGCGTGCGCGGTGACGGTAGACCACGGGTGATTTTCTAATAATACAAAACATAATTCCGTTAATAAAGTGTTCTTCTTTAAACTATAGCTATTGAGTCAGCAGGCGCTTCCCTTTATATAACAAAACTTTTATTTCCAAAAGATTAAATAATGAGAGACAATATCGGAACCATTTTTAGGACTACCCAAAGCTTATAAACGCACCCTATTACTAAGACATCGCTGTTTGTCTGTAGGGTGTATCTTCTGTGGTAATCACACAGATAAAAACAAATATTTCCCGTAAAACAAAGGTGGTTTTTCCCTAACGCCTTCATGCGAGTCCGACTCGCATTGGCCCGTTTTTTGCATACTTCTTAAATAACCAGCGATGACGTAAGCATTGTTTACGGTCCTTAGTAATCGCTGTCGCTCAAGCGTCCAAATTTCTTGTTGACACGATACGGGCACAGGATATGAGTGAGACGGGAGACCACTAAATATAAACACGTCTTATCTGGATGACTAAGCACGCTTTAATTTGTGCCAGTTATTAAACAGATGCTCCTATCTTTAGGCACAAACGACGCATTAAACCAAAGCGTATCTCTGATGAGACATTTGGTGTATGATGCTAAAATGCACTACTCTATGAGCTGCAGGGTTCGCTATTCCATTGAGGCTCACAATGCTTGCAATGGTTATTTTTTTAATATAAAATAGAGGGGCAAACGAGCTTGCGGGTGGCCTAAGCAGGAACAGCCCGTAAACATCCATTAATGGGTGCGTTGCCGGCCCTTAAGGAGTAGTATGCACTCTTTTTAAGGAATTGGAGGTCGTATCTTGTACCGGAGATATGAAAAGCGCATCTCCAGTTTAAAGCATTGCTAATTGCATTCAATATTTCACAAAAACAAAATAAATTTTAATATAGCTCAACACTGAATTGTTTTGAGAGACAAACCTTTTTAAACCATTTAAAAATATAATACAGAACGTCTATTTAACAAGTGACCGTTCAAAGCGTGACATCCTATTTCTTATAGATTTGCAAAACAAATTGCAGCATTATTGGTGGCTAAGAGTCATGAGTTGCCAAAATACTATTTTAACCGAGTAAAACGTAAAGCTGGATGTTTTTTCATATTGCCAATGACCTTGTATCAGCAAAGATTATATTTTATACTATTATAGAATGAGCATTAAGAAGTTCCACGAGGGTACAACTAGCTAGAATGTAAAACACTCGTACTTGTCCGATTCTATCAGAATAGGGAAAATTGCCCCATAAACAAGAGAGACGGCACTTGTGCGACGAGAGAAAACTTTTCTGAAAATGTACATGCAATAAAGGAAGTCGTCGCACATGACGCTTAATTGTTTAATGGAACGGAACGATCAATGAATGCGACCGGCGATTGTGATTTGTTGGATAACAGGCTTTACAAAAAGAAACACAGTATGGTATTTATGTGGTGAATTTAAATTTAAGGCTTCTATTCACTTTAAAACATATGTTTCACCACATAATTTGGCCTCGTACAAATCTTTTTACCGTCGAGGACTTTGTCTCACTTGACATTAGACAATATAGGATTCGTTTTATCAAAAGCACTGTAGCTTGGAGATAAGATTGTACTGTTCAGACAGATAGTGAAACCAAAATCTATTATTCTCTAGTATTATTTTATTGTGCCAATGTACCACACAACTGCTATTTTAAAACTGTATTATTATTGTTTTTTTTGTGTCTTGTTTAAACTGTAACTCTCTTTCTTCTTTCGCCATATGTGCACGCGTTCCCTATACAACTGTTTTCTAATATCTCCTTCACTGTTGGGTTGCCTGGGAGAGATCGCTTGTAGCGATAAGGCCGCTTTACACTTTATGTATATTCTTAATATTGTGTCTTACTATGTTCATGTGTAAAAAGTATTAAATAAAATAAATAAATCTGAATTATAACAAATGGATGAATGCTGCTTTTTCATACATAATATAAATTATAGTGTTGTTCAAGTGAAAATTGTTTCGACGATCACGGCACCACTACAATTAGGGAGTACTTTATTATGCAAAAAAGAGATTCAAACGGCGACCTACCCCAAGCCCGATATTGGCTTATCTGCTGATTCACCGTGTGTCAAGGCTTATCATTCAATCGTGGCCTTCTCTTTGATCGGCTGATTCACTAGTGCTTTTATGTATCTAGTCGAAAATATAATATTTCTAAACATAAAAGGAAACTTAATTTGGCTTAACTGTAATTGCTTCATAAAATACATACATAGAGAACCGTGTGAGATATTTAAAAAAATGTAATTCTTTAAAAACGGCTTTGTAACCATATCGCCCAAATGGACATACATACAAATAAGTTATATATACGAGTATATCGTTTATGTATTAGCCGTGTTAAAGCCTTACAAGATGTGTTAATATATTGAAGTAGGCTTCCTGTTTAGTTGAACGTTAATTGTAACGTCTGATATCTTAATATATATAAATCTCCTGTCACGATGTTTGTCCGCGATGGACTCCTAAACTACTTAATCGACTTTAAATTAAATTGGCACACGGTGAGCAGTCTGGTCCAACTTAAGAGATAGGATAGCTTAGATCTTTAATTATAGTCGCAATTTTATTTTATTGCAAATTATTTTTCTATAATTAATTGACAATCACAATTATCAGTTAACTTCAAAAGATTCTAACAGATGTCGATACTTTTCGACTGGGCTGAGTGAGTAATAAATAGATGGCACTGCTATGGTGAACCGACAAACGTGTCATATAAGCTACAATTAAATATCATGGACTACCACTACCACGTATTATGGAGGCCTAAATTATAAATTAAATTTATTTTTTAATTTTTGGTGTTAGCAATAAAGACTATCACTTAGATCTAAGTGTAAATCAAAGTCCTGCGCAGACGAAGTCGCTGTGCACCAGCTAGAATATAATATAAAAAATAATTATGGTCCGCGTTCGATCATCGCGACTCTATACTCATATTCTACGATGGAAGTTTATAATTTCGGATATACTCACAGGATTCGGATATCCACATGTGAATATATTATTAACAAAACTGCTAGTTTCATCATTGAGTCAATTGCGATCGGCGAGACTGTCCGATCAAGCTGACTGAATACATTGATATTTACGCAATCTTTTGCCGCGAAGTGAATTTTCAATTTTCTAACGGCTACAACTTCAGCAGTCACTTCTTCTCTTCATGAGAAATACAGAATTAGTATTACTATAAAGTTCGTGCCATGAAATTTAGTAGCATTAGTATTTGAAGACGTCATCTCTTTTCTCTTCTTACAGTTGATTAAAATTGTTTTTTTTTAGGTCAGCGATAGTTCACTTAGACCAGAGACAAATATGTACCGAACCGTATGTATGTATACTTAAAAGTAGATAATAATATTTCGTATACATTCCCTTATGTTTCCAAATAAGCGTAGCGTAGACTCATATTTTAAAAGTTCATCGCTAGGTCAACAAGCTCGTATTGTGCCTATGCACTAACTCAGAGTAGGAAAAGGGAGGCGCAATGCGTTGACATAGGGGTACAAAAGGCTCAGTACGCGTACATATAACGGATTAAAAGTTTATTATTAACTAGCAAACGTTGTTTTGTCATACATGTGATTTCCAGCAGATCTTTTTTTATTATAGTTAAATAAAAAAAATCAGCTTAATTATCCCGTAAAAATTTAGGATCGTATGTATTTTTGTATGCTGTATCATATAAAAATAAAATAATAGGTGAAAACCCGCCCCTTAACATTTAGGGGGATGAATAATAGATGTTAGCCGATTCTCAGAGTTACTCTATACGCTCACAAAGTTTCATGAGAATCGGTGAAGCCGTTTGAGGATAAAACTGTGACACGAGAATTTTATATATAAGATATTACTAAAACGTGTTTGATGATTTATTTATTTCCTTCTAGTGCATTCAAATAATGCAGGCTTTAACTATATGTTCAATTATCATAGTCACAGACATATCATTAGATCATAGTTAAGAGATACACTTAACAACTGCAGTAACAGATAACTTAGGTGATTACGTCACCCATTTCTAATTATATTGCCCGGTCATCTTCAAATCCAACTCCGCATATATTTCATTCTTGGGTGGCAAACCTGGGAGCATTCATTTCGGGCGCCCTGCCAACTAGAAGCGCCACTGCGCTCACTGCATCACGTCCTAACACAAATAATCGCGCCAAAAACACTTCTATCACATGAAGATAGGGTCGATAATGGCAAAATCGCATCTCGAGAACACTCATCGCATGTCTCGCGTGTAGTCTAGGCTTTTTAATGTGAAGCATTTCAAAGTCCAACGAAAAGAATTCACGAGATTATTTTTCCTGCACGGAAATATTTCAACACGACATTCGTATCTCAAATTCTGCAGAGCAGGATGAATAACATTTTATACGAACGTTTCGGATTGTTAAAAAAGTATTTGTCGTTACCGAGATCATGTTACTTCTATAATATTCAATAGCTAGAAATAGATAGCTATAGATTGAGTGGTATATTTCAGACCTCAGCAAATATTGGCAGGGAGATATAATATTACTTTTGTTTTTTCTCTATTGGACGTACAAGAGAGCTTTTTGTGGTAAATTCATTAAAAAATGTAACTCGTTAACATTAAATATTAAACTAGAAACATACTGGACACTTATATAGACAGAAAAATAGGCCCTCTGCCGAGCATTGCACCCAAAGAATGACCTAATTTACTTATGGATAACTAGCTCTCGCGGCGCACTGTACCCACTCGTTAAAGCACGAAAAACTACTGTTCGAGGTAATTTCTCATTAAAGTACATTTTCTATTGAAAGCATCCTTTCATTTCGAAAATTGTGCCTCCATTTTTACGCGACGGCTCAGGTCAATGACCTGGATTACAGCAGTTTCATGAATTATGAAACATTTCAATCAACGCGATGATACAGGCACGCCGTATAAAAATGATTTTATAATTCGACTCTCGTAACATTATTAAGTTAAATTCAATTTTATTTAGTTGAAATAGAAACACTTAAATAAGGTGTTCCTTCTCTTCCTTCTTTTTCTAGCTAAAGCTATCCATCAATTATTAGTCGGTGATGTCTAAACGCTTCACAAGATAATGAATATTTTATAAATTTAGTTTTAATAAGGGTTATCAAACACTCTATTGGGGTAAGCAGTACAGCTCCAGCAGGTAACTCATTTATATTATATGTGGTATGTAAAAGTACTCCTTATGTATAGCATCTTTAGCAGTAAACAACTTTCGGTATATTCTATTTATCAGACTCGTAATCGTGCCTTATAGCATGATTCCTTGCATAGGACTCAGTTCTGCATCGCGTAGTCCGAGAGAACAAACAAGAATTTCTGGGGCTCGATTAAATTAATTTGACACAAATTAAAAAAAACACCGCTACTTAAATTGGGTACAACACCAACACTTTTGTTTATATTTTCTTGTTTTGGCTTTAGTAGCATTTACATTGTACACACGTTGTTTGGCTTAGATTTGGGTAAATAAAAAAGTTCAAAAAGAAGTTTTATTAAAAGCATTAATTTCTGTGTGTCCTAAGTGTTCTAAAAAAATATCCAATCCACTGTAACCGTCGAAAATATTCTTATTAGAATCTAATTTGTCTGATAGACGCTGAAGGTTGGTCACGCAATAACACCGACCATGAACCAAACTTCCGATAAATATTTTTCTATTAAATACCCACTATCATTTAAGAAGTTGTTTAGTACTGCTTTTAAAGTCTTCAATAATGAACACGTCATTAAATACAGCTTTTAGTTGAGAGAGTTCATCAATCAATGTCGATTTTATATTTTTACTTACGGAAATTTTGTGCGCTATTTAAATTTATAATTCACCCAAAATTAGCAGAGTAAGGCATATATTACATAGTGGAAACCTCAACTACCTTCAGTATAAATTGTTCATCGTAATTTAGAAATGCTATTTAAGCCATCGTTAATACGCGGATGTAATTTATTGTTACGACCATTGACAATACTTTATTTAATGATTTGAGTTCTATGAATTGTGTATTACATACACACTATGAATAATACCTTAATCAATTCATATTCATATTGAATTATTAAGGTTTATTGTGTTAACAATGTCAGACAAAATTAATTACATACATTAAAGAGACGTAATAATTGTTATAACTGTCAAAAAATTTACACAAAAAGTGAATCAATGATCGTTCGATCTCATTAGATAGGATAGAGAGTCTAAATTTTTTTTTTTAGAGTCAGTAACTCTGTGATAGGTATCCATCTGACTGATTGTTCGCCTGTTAGCCTGTCACGCGGTAGAGAATGAACTAAAATAAAACTATAAAATATTTAAGGAAGTTCCCATACTAGAAACTGTGTGTTTATCGTATTTGCGAAACAAATAATACTTTATTTTTAACCTATTCGACATAACATTTCGGGATCGAGAGGTGAAAATAAAGGTACATTATAGATAGATCCTCATCTACCCTCAGAGATAATATTGCTGAAGTTCTTGTATAAATGAAAAATGGACACTTTACGTAAAAGATAATAACTGCCGGGGTTGTTCAACTATTTTACTTAATTAAAAGCTTTTATATTTGTACCTATACAAAATTGTTAAGACTTCTTGACCGTTTCAGATCATTACAGAGCTTGTTCGATCATTTTCCCCCGAGTTCTGTATAAATTTCAAGTCAAGTCAAGTCAAAAATCATTTATTCAAATAGGATTGTTACATGATCACATTTGCACGTCACTAAAAAACTAAATTTATAGGCTTGTTCACTAAACGCGCCCGAGTCTGAGAGGAACAAGCAAGAAACTCAGCCGGGTTGGTCTTTTTTTTTGATCATGCTTACAACTTAAAATTTTTATAAATGGAGCAATTTAGTCTGTACTGTGATACTGTGTTTATTTTGCATAAGAACGAGAGTCGTGAATAGAGTTTGCTGAATCAGTGATAAGATATGCTAACCTGTATTACGGTAAGCAACGATCTTCATTCAATAAACTTAAGTAAATGTTAGTATTCAGCAATTATCGTAATTGGAACGTAACATGTTTTCCCGCCCGTGCCCGTCATATACGTTAATAATTGGCCACATCTTGTCAAATGCATCATAATGAATAGAGCGATCAGCTGCCAAATATCCCAGCCGATGACTAATAGGAACAACAATACAAGATGGTTGAATGAATTTAAGGGTGTATTAGAACCTTAACCGAGACTTGAAACATGATAGGTCTCAATTGCACGGCGGGAAAGAGCTGTAGTCTAAGACGTTTGGAACGAAGCCCGCTTTATGCTTTTGGGTGTTAATGTGCCGTTAAAAATAATCGTTTAATTGCCAAGCTATCAATGACACCGTTTTAGGAAAGTCTCTAGACTTTAGAAGAGGTATTTCCGAAACTAATGACAAAAACTCAATTAACTCGCGATTAAAAATAAAATTAATACACTTATTTTACCTGGCTAGTGAATAGTCAGCTTAGCCGTCTGGGCCAATGGCCTACATCGAAATGCTTTTAAAAAATGCCTAACAGACTCAAAAACGATGTAACGCCGTATGTTTAGCAATTATCACACAATAATCCAATAATTTCATTCAGATAAGAAAAATAAGCAATCCAATGAACAATGGTGTTGATTCATAATCGTAATTCTTAATGAACGCAGCGTAAAGTGATTCACTTTTTTCCCTACGCAGTTATCATACGCACAGAGCGTTGACCTCGCTCTGTGATTAGATACAACTCTTATTAGGCTGGCTACGAGATTATGCACTTTTTCTGCATGTTTTCATGTTATTATCATCTGGACCTATTAACTATTCCACTACTTTTAACACAGCATTGAATAAATAAACATAAAGACTAACTACCATAACAGTAGTGTGTTAGTTCAAAGTATGTCTCAACTTTGAAATACCAGACTTATAGATTATAGATAAATATATTATGTATTTATGATTATCAATATATGGATTGGAGGTCAATTGTTCTATCCAATATAATATGGAAATGAGTAAGTCCTAACAATACTAATATTATCAATAAACCCCACATTTGCAAAATCTTAAATTCATATAAAACCTTTATAACTTTAGTTTAGTATGTGTGAATTTATTGTCCCCCTTAATTATAGATAAATGCATACATAGTTTACTGGGGCATATATCTTCTACCATAAATACATATTAAAGTCTAAAACTTTTTAATACTATAAATACTTTCAAAACTTACTTTGCAATCTTTATGTTGGTAACACCAGGTACAGCCAAATAGGAGACCAACAGCTGTTAAAACCAACGCCAGCGCTGGCAGCGCATAGAAACCACCCTCAGAGCCCCATCCAACATTTTCTTCACTTAGAGACTCTACAAGGATATGAGAAACATTTAACTAGTACTTAAGTAATCATTTATAGCGACTAATTTAGTGATCATGTGTACAAAGATTTATTTGTATAATATTCATAGATTTACTTGGTTCTTAAAAATTGTTATATATTAAAAGTTGCATTTATGCTAATATGTATTTCTTTATCCCAAGGTTAGCAATTTTGTGAAGCCTAACTACTTAAATATTTAAATAGTAAATTGTAGGTACACTTTGAGAATATAGACAAAATGTCTTTAGTTTACAAGATGCTAGCCTTGTTGACATCTAAATCGCTACTGCCATAGCAATTCTTTTATTTTTTATAAAATAACTATCTAAAGGAGATTAAAAGTAAAGAAAACAATAGTACGAAAATTACAATTAATTTATCTGAGATCTTTATGCCAAAAAAATCTAACTACACACTTTTATTAAAATGCCCACGCTTTATTATCCAAATAATTAAACTTTGAAGAATTCACTGGCCAAAGGAACTTCATTTCAAAGCATCGCCTATCACTATATTCTGGTTTGATTAAAGATAAAAAAATGATATAGCAGTAAAAAGTATTTTTTTTGGTCTTACCCACGTTTACGTTTCCGGTAGTTTAAACTCTTTTTTGAATAAATTCATTGCTTACCATGAGGGTAGACTTGAGGTGTTTCCCCTACGGGTAGACCACTCACAGCTCGTAGGAGTACTGAGGCCGAAAATAAAACCACCCATAACACAGCCATCATATTTACATTATTTGCACAGCCGTATTATTTTCCGTTTCATTATTTACTATTACAATACATCACCACAACACAATAAATTGACGACGGTCCATGACAGTTCGGTACAAACTAAATTACAATATCACTGCACAATATTCGCGGTTCAACTGATAAATTAATAACATTATGAATCCTTCATAATAATTTTTTGAAGTTTATTATTTTAATTATAAGGTTTATTTCGAAGATTTACATGAAAATTGCGCAATACGAATCCACAGCTGTACAAAACGCCATTTTTGATTTTTCTACTTTAGGGTTGCTAGTTGATACTTCAAAATTTAGTGAACTTAAAAGTTAGAACAGAAAGACTTTTGTACATACATTAAAATATGTTAATAACAAAAAGTACAAAAACATACATTCAACGACAGTCTTAATAAAGGAATAGCAAATTATAAAGATAAGATAAACCTTATCATAAACCAGAATATTTACGAATAATGCGTACTTTTTACCACAATTAAATGTCATTGTCAATTATAAAGAAAACCACGATGACGGTTTTGTATCTTGACATTAGCAAAAAACATCTGTGCGGCTTTTGTTCCAAATCTAAATTTGCCAATGTATCAATAAAAATAAATTTAGTTATTTATTTACATTTAAAATAAGTTGAAATTATGTACAAAAGCCCTCTAATTCACAATTGAAGAAGATTTGATGAACTGAAATGCTCGTAACATTTAAAATCACCAATAATTATAACCTCTAAACACATGTGTGGTAAACTCTATTTATTTACAAAAGTAGTTAGATGCAAATTCTTAAATAACGCCTATTACTCAACTAAGAGTAGTAATCGGCTGTTGGACATTTTAGCCAACATGCCGAAATCGAATACTGCAAGGATAGCTGAAGTTCAACGACAACGTCAAAAAAATGCTAAGAAGGGGGATAAGTATGGTCCTAGCACGATTTACCTGCAAGTATTGGGCTCAGGGGCTCGTGGTGCACCCAATACGTTATATCTTTTCACAGATCAAAAACGGTAAGTTTCTTCTTTTCTGTTTGCAATATTGAACTGGCTATCTTTAATAGCTTGGGAATATGTCTGAAATAAATTTGTAACAAACTGTTCCAGATATATGTTTAATTGTGGGGAATGCACACAGCGACTGGCTCATGAGCATAAAGTTAAGCTATCTAAATTAGACCACATCTTTATAACAAGTAAGACATGGAAAAATTTGGGAGGTTTGCCTGGACTGTCACTTACTTTGCAGGATGTTGGTGTTCCTAATATCACATTACATGGACCAGATGGCCTGGTAAATAATATTTTAAAACTCTGAGTGTGTATACAATAATTGCATTCAATATAAATAAATCAATAATATAAGTGCAGCCGTAGATCAGAGCTGTAAAGTAATTGTATTGTATTTTAATAGTATTTAAAAGGACACAGCATTTTTAATATTTATATATTGAAATAAGTTATTTTATTTTAGGATGAACTTTATAATGCAACCAAAAGATTTGTTATTATGAAAGATTTAAATGTTACAATGGCAAAATGTAGCCCAAGTGTAGATTTTGAAGATAATGTTATGTCTGTGAAGTATGTGATCATGTGAGTATTTGGCATCATAATTATTAATTTAAAACAATTAATATTGCATAAATGTGTATAAAGATGATGCTTTTCTTGTGAAATATGTATCAGCAATTCCACTTGAGTTTTGGAGGCATGTGTCATAGATTAATTCTTGATGATTATGAAAATAATAAAGCAAAATTGATATGATTTGTTTAAGTATAATTGAAATGCTAAGGTCACGTTGACAAAGTAACATCTATTAGAACCCTTGAACTTAGCCAAAACCAAAAATTTCTGGAGTTAAATAAAATTCTTGCAATATATATTAAATAAAAGCGTACCAGCCCATAACTCCTATATTTCTCTATCATATGTATAGTATAGTAGTAATGTTTTAAGAATTTGAATTTGATAGACTACAAATTTGTGTATCTTTTTAGGAGTCCTCAACAAACCTTATTCCCTGAAATGAAGCCTGTAGCTAAAAAACCAAAGTTAGACTCATCCCCAGAACAACTTAGTAAGCAAGAACAGGAATTTGAAGAGTTTATTCATGATGACACAGATTATTATCGGCGTGAAACCGACAAAACTAAAAATGTTAAGCAGAAACCAAAAGTTAATATTGAGAAAGGTATGATACATATTAATACTTTATCCACCCGTTTTTTTACTCAAAACAGCAACAAAGCATGTTTTTTGGAATTATAGAGAATATTTTTGTATATTTATTTTTCTTTTTAGATAAAGAAAAGAAAAAGCCAGAAAAATTACATCACGTTTTACAAAAAGTCCCCAATAATTGTAGTGTGGCATATATTTGTACATTAAAGGTAATTGAGAAATATATAAATTGACTAAATATAAAATTACGATCACAAATATGATTCTCTGGGAACACACTTTATGGCTAAATCTAAATGATTGTCTTTACCTAAGAAGAACAACTTTGCTACTATCAGTCTGAGTTTTTCCGATTACCCACAGATTTTGGTTTTACAATTATAAATATGTAATGATAGTAAATGATGTTTAAAAAATTCATTCTAGAAAATTCTGTGTCTGAAGTCATTATAGGATGTGTGACTTATAAATTAGTATTTTATTAAATTTAAACAAAAAATTGCACAGAAACGCTTAGGTACCTTAGACCTAGAGAAATGTGTTGAAATGGGAGTGAAACCTGGTCCACTGTTAGGGCAACTGAAAAGTGGACAGGATGTAGTGTTGCCTGATGGAACCCTTGTCTTATCAAAGGATGTCAAGACCCCAGATGACCCTGGGCCTGTATTTATAGGTAAGAAATTGTTCTTTATACTTTATTATCTGGATATCATTTTTTTAAATCAATATTGGGTGGATAAGTTGAAGTACTGAATATTTTACTCTGTGTTTTCAAACAATTTTATTGCTTTCTAATTAAGCCTTGCTTGGGACATTTCAACCGAAATTTGTAAGTTGACACACACATTTAAAAATATTGCTATAACTATACTCCTACTTGCTATATATAAGCAGCATTGATAATCCTGACAAACTAATTTAAATATAACATTCATTACTTGTAATGAATTGAGTACAAATTTTTATAAATTGACTAGCTGATCTGGTAAATGTTGTTGTGCCATACATGTGATTTCAATTTTCAATTAATAAATAAAAAATAAGGGTTGATCAAAGAAGGGTGAAAATTTAAGATTGTATGTATTTTTGTATGTTGTATCATAAAAAAATAGAAACTTAAAAATTTTGTCTAAATAATAAAATTTAGGGGTGGACTACCCTTAATATTTAGGGAGATGAAAAATAGATGTTGGATTCTCAGACTTACTCAATACGCTCACAATTTTTCATGAGAATCGGTCAAGCCGTTTCGGACGAGTTCAAGGTCGAACCCTTGACACGTGACACGAGAATTTTATACATTACATTTTACAAACAATAATAGCAAAATTTTTTAGTGTTAGAATTGCCAGACATCAAATGGCTGAAAGAAGATGAATTTGCTGCCCACTTTGACAACGGAACGAATCCACCTGAAAACATTCCTACTGTAGTTGTACATTATACACCGCCGCATGTATTCCATCACTCAAGGTGAGATACATATATCAATTTATAATTGTATATATTGACTAGCTGACCCGGCGAACTTCGTACCGCCTTAGCGTAGCTTTGATGCACTATTTTATTTCGTATTATAAGAGTGATAGAGATAGAAATAAGCCACGATTCTCTCACTCTCTCTCATGACGTTGACATTCGTTACGCGCGTTTTGTTCCTTTACGTAGACTGCGGAACCCTAATAAAAGTAGCCTAAGTGACTCCTTATTACATCAGCAACCAATCAAAAAAAGTCCCGTCAAAATCGGTCCAGTCATTCCAGAGATTAGCCGGAACAAACAGAAGACAGACAGACCAAAAATTAAAAAAATGTCATTTTGGTGTGTGTATCGTATATATATTCATATGCATGTAGTAAAAAACGGTTATTTCAATATTAAAAACAGACACTCCAATTTTATATATTAGTATAGATTATACAGACCATCATATGATAGTAAAATTGGCCAGATGTCTTGAAAATATTGAACGATAATGTTCAATTGTCTATATATTTTTATTTTTTTTGCATCTAATCACAAATCTATTAATACAGAAACAAACTGACACAGAGTATTAAAGTTCATTCAAAAGTATAAGTGAAAACAGCAAATGCTTTGCCAACAATAATTTTTCAATTCAAAACTAATTCTTCAGTTTTGTCTATTAGCCTGACTCATCTCATGCCTCCGTTGATAAATCTGCTAATCGAACTCAAAGGAAAAATCTTTAGCTTAATAATATTATCATGGAAATTTTAAAACATTTCAGATATCAAGCCTTTATGTCTCTATTTGGTGCGAACACACAACACCTGATACTCAATGAGCAGAACTCTTGCCTTGGCTCGGAAGCGGTTCATAAAACCCAGCATAAGCTACATCTTCTGGACCCAGATATATTTCCACAATTGAAGGATTTGAGCGTTCCTGCTGTATGGAATTCACATCCCCCACTTCCGAAGACCAGCAGCCCAATAATGCTTAAGGGTTTGGAAGAGTTGAAGAATAAGGTGTGTGCATGTATTTTTAATGTAGATTATGGAGGCTGGTGTAAAAATTAACTGGTTAAAATTTGAAGATGTTGTGATTTATATTAATTATGATTCTCCATAACTTGGTAAATTTTCTTATGTCACAAATATGTATATATAATCTAATTATTGTAGCTGTAGAAAAATGTTGTAGCTTAACCAGATAGGGTCTAGGCTAGAATCAAAGCCATAAAATCTCCTCGACATAGTGTGTTTTACGTCCCAAGTCCAAACGTCTCCGTTTTGCTAGAAGTTTTTGGTTGCATGCTGGTGGTGGCATAACGTACTAAATTTTAGATTGCCGTCGCCCAGTTCCAGACCATAATAAGCATGGAGGGGCAGGGGGAGGGAGAAGCCACGACTGATAGCACGCGGCTGAACCTCATGGCGGCTAGGACGCTCACTATGTTCCACTTGCGACCTAAGAGGGAGTTGGACAGGTGGGTTGGCTCAGCTGGAATTTCATTCTTTTTTAGTGTGGGGGGGGGGGGGAGAAGTATGCTATGCATTAATAATAACTTACCTTGCAGGTAACAGACCGTCTCCTGATGAAATGAAATTTAACATTATACATATTTTAAATTTTTTAGAGATTTACGCTTCTGAACGTTTATTTCATTCTTCATTCTTGTTCATTTGTTATCAGATCAGCTGAACCGAAGCTCCACATCCAAGATTACATCCAAGAAACAATGGATGTGGATGGATTTGTGCCCAGTTTGGAACAGTTTCGAAGTCTGGTGGACAACATTCGATATTTAAAAAGTGACGCCAAGGAGTTTCCGAAAGTTGTCTTCTTGGGTACCGGCTCCTGTATACCCAGTAAGACTAGAAATACCAGTGGGATTGTTTTGCAAATCGAGTAAGTATGATGGGAAGAATATATTGGTAGAATGGTCTCAGAATTTTCTGGAACATTTTTCATAAGCATAACATTATGTAAGTTCATCAATGCCTAGTTGCCGCCTTAACTAAACAGCTTTCAATGCCAGTTCGAAATTTAAATTAAACCTTTAATAAGTTACCTCTTTGGTCTCCATGGTCGCATTAGTAGAAGATCGTTCCATTTTTAAATTACATGACAAATATGTTTTTACATAGTAATTCATTTGGCCGCTAAATACGACTGATACGTATTTAATACAACTATTGCCGGCCGCTGCTTGAACAATATAGCAAGGTCCATTTATCCAAACAATTCCAGGCATGTTTGAGAAAATACTTTATAGCTAGTTTTAATCTGACCGTAAAAAATGGAATTTAATTTAAATATTTTATAACGGATTATAACAAAATTTTCGATACGTTTAGCAATTGTAGTCAGTCAGGCAGTGATTATAGTCGCTGAAAAAATGTTAGCGTGAGATTAAAATAAGAAATAAACAAAGACAAAATAGTACGTATTTAAATGATACATTTTTTTTACTAATAATTACCGGTTTTTATTTGTTATATATACATTTACATAAACCCTAATAGACAAATCTACAAGCAATACTCCGCGAAAAACCCACAACAACTCGACGTACGTTTAACTCCGACACCGGAGCATTATCAGGATATTGCCTCAAATGTTTGAGATTGGTCTATTAGGGTTTTGTACTATGGACTTCCGCAAAGTAACGCCTGATTCTATTAATTATACATTTATATATACAACGACTTACACTATTTGTAAATTTCCTCCATTTTCCATCTTTTGTGCAATCTCGTTATCTATCAAAATATTTTTATTTTAAATATAATAATTTATATGGGGAAAGTATTAGTTCTGGACTGAAGCCATACCACGCCGCTTCTAACATCCTTTCTTTACAGTGAAAATCGATCAATGCTGCTGGACTGTGGCGAAGGCACCTTTAGTCAACTGGTCCGATTCTACGGGCCCAAACGCGTGAACGCTTTCCTGAGGTCCTTAAAAGCTATATTCGTGTCTCACCTTCATGCCGATCATCACATTGGTAACGTATTTTATCTACCTGCCTTTGTACAAAGCGAATTTCTATTAAAGACCATTTAAATTATCTCGCAAATTTTATTGGAATAAAAAAAATATTTGACTGCTTCTTAGAGGGAAATACGGACCTCGAATTCTCGCTACCTTATATTTTTTTTTTTTTTTTTTTTTTCACCTACTGGCCTACCTTCCCCGGCTTTGTCACCGGGGCCGTGGAACTAAGCTAATCATTCATCTTGTCTGGCATTCATCCTCTGAATAAAACACGGGAGTCAAACTTTTTATTTAGGATATCAGTTACATAATATATAAATTCTATTTCATTCTTATTCTACTGTGGTTGCGCCGGCGGCGGCCGGTTAGACTATACGGTAAATATTCAATAATATTTATTGGAAGTCGGTGCGGAGCCCGGGCCCGCACACCACTTTTACTATTGTTGAAAATCCTACATCTTTTAACTATCTTCTTACAAAATTCCTCCAGGTGCGACCTGTGCCCCAGCAGTAGACCAGGCAAGCTCTCAAGACTAATCTGTTTGTACCCTGTGCCCAGGTCACACCGTTCGGATCCAAAGATTGGGAATTTAAATTAAGTTTTATGATTGTATTCGTGGGGTGCACTGATCTGGGCTTGTTTGATCCCAAAGCGGAACAGATACCCGAAGGACCTCCTGTAGGACTGACATCTCCGGGCCAAACACCGTGTTGTTATTTATATTTAAATTTCTAAGTATTGTAATAATTTAATTAGAAAAACTTAATTAAGTTACTCCCAATAGGGTAGTAGCGAGTCAACTTATTTTAGAAGAGGTTTAAAGAAACCCCTGTCACTAGCCTAGTGTCGAGTGATAATTCGGGAGGGGTAAGTGAATTTTTTGGGGGGAGCCTTGCCTTATATGTGTGGGAGGGGGGGTGGAGTGGACCTTTTGAGGGTGCGAGTAGGGAGTCGAATAAGGTGTAAACTTGTGTCTCTAAAGTGTGATGGGGGGGGTTAATAGGTAGTGTCGACCGCAACAATCTTCTCCTTCTTAGGAGTCGAATGAGCCTCGATTTTATTTGTTTAAACTGTTGTGTGTTTTTATACAATATTGTTGTGTGTGTTGATGAGCTGTACGTAGCTATTGTTGCCTTCTGGAGAAGTAGGTTGAGTTTTTTGGGTTTATTTCGTAAGGGGTGGGGTGGTGGGTGAGGGGGTAAAGAGGATAGTCCCTATAGCCTTTTATAACCAAAAAAGCGAAAATATAATTATGGATTATGAACTTGTAGTATCATTATTATAATTTTTTAAACAAAGTTTATAAAAGATTTTTAAAAAATTTTGAATTTTTAGGGGTAAGGGGTAAAACTCCATATATATTATATACTGATCGGAACGTAAGATCCCGATTATTTTTTTATGATTGGATATAACTGAGCCCTAGATTTCTTTCTTATATTTATGGTTGACGAGATTTGAAGGTGGGGGGGTGGATAAGTGGTTATCCTTATTTTTCCTTCAGGAGTTAAGTAGTAGTAGAAAATTTTGTACCCCTCAAACATGCACAATTGAAACTGCACTTTATGGTATAAAGGGTTATTACTTGAATATTATTAAATTTTTGTTATTTTAAAAGGTAAATTTTCTTTTTATAAAATTTTTTCATGAACAATTTAAAATTTTGAGTATTTTTACTCAGCTTCTTAAGGTTGGTTAAGAGTAGGGGGGAGAGGTTTGAGACATAGTTTTTTAATTTTTAATTTTTCCCCTTTTTTCTTGATGGAAAAATCCAAAGTGGTATAAAGAAGGTATAGGGTTTAGATAAAAAATATATTAAGACTTTTTTTAAATTTTAATTTTAATTAAACTTTTCAACTTTTTAAAAAGAGTTATATTACATTAAAAATGAAATATAATTATACCTATTTTAGGATTATGAGACTTGTTTGAGTGCTTATATTATATAGAAACTTGTTGTATTGAACAAGTCATTTTTGAAGATTTAAAACGTTGAAACCTTACGTTTGCATCTCCGCAAACTAGGCAAGCCCAATTTTCCTATACCAGGCTTAATTTGTGTGTTTGTTTTGTTTTGCAGGCCTAATAGGCGTGCTTCAAGCCCGACGTCACGCTTTGGACGAAATTTCAAGCGACGACAGATCGTTGTATCTATTAGCCCCGGGTCAAATTGTCACGTGGCTGTCCAAATACGACCAGCAGTTTGAGACTATACAAAATGAGTTTACTTTAATACCTAATCAAAATTTGGTAAGTGTATATGTTTTTAGATAACCGCTTCATATAGATAAATATAAATACTTTATAATATTGTCTTTTGTTGACATGACCATTACTCATTTAAAGAGATGGCGGACATTGTGAGCTAGTTTTGTAAAAATCCTTCTGGTTTTAGTCATTACCAACTCAGGGGCAATAAATACAGATAACAATATCTCTGCAGCTGTGACACTTATTTTGACAATTAACACCTTTTGTGTTCAGTCTACCGAGACCATGCCGTAAAGTACGCGAAACGTCGGGAAAATTTAAAATAATGTTATATACTTAGATTTTGTAAAAATCCCTAGTTTAATCCGTTAATCTTTGTACGTTACGCGTTTTTCTTTGTACTTTGGATGTTTGGTGCGAATTAAAAAACTCGTTTATGTTCTCAAATATCAAAACTAGATATAAATCGCTCATGTAACTATACTTACTAATCACCTAAAGTAAAATAAAATATAAATCTTTCAGTTAGATGCAAAATCATCGGAGGCGAATAGTGACGTCACATCCGCCATATTAGCGAGCATCGGTGTTGAGAACATCGCCGCTTGTCTGGTCTCACATTGCCCGAACGCGTTTGGTGTTGCCATTCAAGTGGATGGGAGACAGAAAGTCACTTATTCCGGTGATACTATACCCTGCGAAGAGCTGATTAAAATCGGTAAGTTTCTTGGTAATTCAATATCGATATATATTTTTTGTTGAATGAGGTAATCTCAGAGCTATAAAATATATCGCAGTTGAATCATCGCAAAATGAAATGTTTTGAAATCGTTAAAAACTGGTCCTTTATGAGCGATATGAAAACGGCGTATGAAAACTTTGTTTGCCTTAGCTTCTAGCTGAGAAAAGTTTATTGGAAAGACTAAGAAATACTTTAATAATAAGCTTAAATAGCTATAAAAGTTACATGCTATGTGTGTGAAAACGAATATAACAAGAGCCTAACATACAAAGGTATGCACAACACAGCGTTTAGGTTGTCGCATAAATCGTCGTATTTCACTCACATAACACTTTTATAGAACAGGGGGCAAACGAGCAGGAGGCTCACCTGATGTTAAATGATACCGCCGCCCATGGACACTCGCGAAGTCAGAGGGCTCACCAGTGCGTTGCCGGCCTCTAAGATAGCTCTTATACGCTCTTGCTTTTTTTTCTTTTATTTCTTTTCTTCTTTTTGAGAATTACTTCACTAATTACAACACCCCATAATCTGATGGCCTGACAACTCAAGAACTGTGGGGGGGGGTTAAGTTGCCAGGCGGTAGACTATAGAAACAGATTACCGAATATTAGCTATCGAAATGCCATAATCTATAAAAAAGTGACTTGATTCTTTAAGGAATGAACTCTACATTGTTGATCCACGAAGCGACAATGGAGGACGAATTAGCAGACGAGGCCCGGACAAAGATGCATTCGACCACATCGCAGGCGATTGACATGGGACGAAAGATGAACGCGGCCTTCACAGTGCTGACGCACTTTAGCCAGAGATACGCGAGGCTGCCGAGACTCAACGCAAATATATTGAATGATAATAAGAGTATTGGCATTGCCTTCGATAATATGCAGGTGAGTCAGCTGAGATTCTTTGAAATTGCATGCAGAGAATTGTGATAAAAGTAAAGGAAACAAATAAACGTTATTGTCGGTGCTGTGCCGAGTAATACTTTTTACGAATGACAGTCTCGATGTCAATTGTCGGAATGACAGCTGACGTTCATTGTGCGCAATGTGTGTGTTTAAGTGAGTGATGTGCCTATATGTATCCCTAGAGGTAGATGTTACGAAAATATTAATAAATTTTTTCAGTTTATTTTTTAATATTTTTTCAGATTACTATGAGCGATTTAGAGCTTCTACCGCATATGTACGCCCCACTACAACTCATGTTTGCTGAACATTGCGTGGAATTGGAGCTTAAAGCGGCGCAAAGGCAAAAGCAGAAGGAGAAGCAGGCTTCCACTCCGAACATACCTACATCCGGTATAGTACAATGAAATGAAATATCGTTAAATTATGCTGCTGACGGTACATTAATTGTATGTTCATACGACTAATTGAAAGGGTTAATCGCTTAATACGGCATTATTTTGCACATTGTAAAACACTACACATTGGCTATGTTAGTACATCGTTTTGTCAAACATTACGCTACTCTGTGGTTCATTTCTAGACAGAGACAATTTGGTCGGGAAAATGTAAGTGCGGATGTTTAGGATACATTACGATTCCGTACAATAATGAGGATTATTTATATAAATACAATTTTGTACACACATATTGAATATGATTCCACGATTCCGCAAGTTAAAATTCCTGTTAAAGTTTTTAACCTTTCATAGTACATATTTGAACCATGAATCACCAAGCTTAAGAATTAAATAAATTATATAAAGTAGTCATGTAGACATGTGCATAAAGGATAGTTTTTTTTTTATTTATTTACGAAATGGCAGAATTAATAGTTGAAAGGAATAATAATAGAAGTTTGTACGGCCCATTTATGTATTTGATACATTAGTTCTGTTGACTCTCAAAACAAAATTTTCTAATTGACAATATTAATTTTGACAACTGTATATTTTAGTTCATGTTTTTTAACCTGTGGGGCGCGTCTATAGGGGGGTGCTAATAGGAGTTGCGGGAGTTCGAAAAAAATAGGACCTTAGACAAAAATTAATATTGTTAATGGCTAGTATTCACCTACATGCATGCTAAAAGGCAGGGGGTGGCGAAATTTTTTTTATATATGGGGTCGCATCATGAAACACCGCTTTAGTTAGACTAAATGATTGAAAAACATAAGGCTGAATTAATTTAGCTAGTTTCTTAAAAAGTGTCAATACTAACTAGAAATCCGTATAAGTTTATGTAGTATTCGAATTTTTTTCTAACGTTGCCTCCATGTATGTCCACAGCAGTGGCGGATTTACGGCGGCCTTTTTTTTGGCACGGAACATTTAGGCACATTTTCTTGCTTTAAATAAAAAAAAATCTAAATTATGTTTTCTGATGTTACAGACGTCTATTTGTATCGTAAATTGTAGATTGCAGGAAAAACTTTACCTGTAAATCCGCCATGTATGTAAAGATTGCTTTTCATTTAATATTTCAATTGTTTGTCATGTAAATTTAAGTAACCATGGTAACCACATATGTGTAGTCGATGCTCCATATAAGTCGTTCGCGTTTATGTTTTTATGAATCGAAGGTAGTGAATCGAGAGGTATGTTAAGTTTGAACTGTTTAGTATATGGTTAATAAAGTATTTTGAATACTTCATTGTTGTTTGACTATCGTTCATTCTGTGTAGATTGTATGTAGTTTTTACGACAGAGAATGTAAACTATAGTTATAATGTAAATCATATGTAACTTTACAATTAAAATGTAATGCAGCGCTACATATTTAAACTAACTGCCTACACTAGATCCAATATAACTTTATGTAAAAAAAAATAACATGGAAAAACTTAAATTTGAAAGGGTTTTTTTTTAATGTTTTTGAGTTTTGACGACCGATTTGCCATAATATACAATATATTTTTGTATTTTATTGGCATTTGTTGGGGCATTTTTTGTTAGCAGATTGTGCAGCAATCATAAATGTTTCTTTTGTCATTGAAAATAAATTTGTATTTTTTTAACTATGTCTTACTTAAAAACCCAATTCCAGATATATTTAATATTTTATTTTTTATTTTTCATGTCGAATAATAGTTTTTATTGATTATTTATATGCAAAACTAAATCATATATATATTTTAGGAAGGTTATCTACATATTGAGAGAATCGATCTGATTAGTATTAGAAAATTATTCTTTTATTGACATAAGTTACTCATTAAAAGTAAATCTTTTTTATAATCATTTTTATTATTGTTTGATATTGCAGATATGTCCAGAACGCGTTTGAACAGTCATACCACGACAAGTCAAGATGAGAAAGTTAAATACAGAGAGAGCAATTCATCTAGTAAGATCTTATACTTACTACGAGATTTTATGTGAAGTTGTGATACTCTTGTAAATTAAATACATTATCATCTTATAATTTAAAAAATAAAAAAATTAATAAGGATTTTTTGATAGTTCCTTAACTATTTTTTAATCGAAGACGGATTCTAAATTCGTTATGTCATTTTTTATGCTAGCGGATAACTTTTACTGGATTATATCACCACGGTACTATGATAACGGAAAACTCTAATGATGACTGATAAATCGAGGGGTTTATCCTTCCTAGTTTAAGTGGATTTTTTCTTCTGTTAGTTTTTTTAAACGGGCAGGTGGCTCATCTGATGTAAAGTGATACCGCCGCCCATGGCAATGGCGTGACAAGTGCGTTGACGGCCTTTTAGATGACTATACGCTCCTTTGTATTTAGAAATAATCTTTGTATTTAATCAACTTAAGAGTAACTAGTCGTATTTCTTGACGGTATCTTCACTCTGGATTAGACATTCCGAACCGGTGGTAGACATCGGTGTTTTTAACCTTCCCGCGTGTTGTATTAGAATAAAGATGGTTTGAGTTTGATGAATATTTGTAATTTTTAAGGATTGAGACGAGAAAGGAAGTGTCACCCAGTAACGAGTGATGGGGTGAATTCCAGCTGTCGCAGCAAGTCATGTTCATCGCCACGTCGTTCACCGATTCCAAATGTTTCTAGTAAGGATAGTATTTAGATATTGATCAAGATGTAGATACCGAAGAATAGGAATGAACGATGAACGATTGAATGGCACTTGTACAGTACAATCGCAAAGGGCAAAAATAGGGTACCTTATTAGTGCCGCTATAACATAATTTGAGGGGCTCAAATACAAAAACCAAGGTTTTTCGTAACATAATGGTACGGAGGCGAGTTGGACTTGTCTGGCTAGACATTTTTAATAGATGATCTGAGAATAGATGTAATTTTTATAAATAATGACGAAGCGGTGACAGTAAAATTGTAATTCCTGTTAGACTCTATGAATGGAAGCGGAGCACGGTCGCCAGAAAGGTCACGAAGTAATAATTCGAGTAAGTGAATTGTAAATTTGCGTTATTGAGAAATGTAGGCAAAAACAAACAACATTATCTTATATATAAAATTCTCGTGTCACATTTTTCGTTCCCATACTCCTCCGAAACGGCTTGACCGATTCTCATGAAACTTTGTGAACGTATTGAGTAGGTCTGAGAATCGGCTAACATCTATTATTCATCCCCCTAAATGTTAGGGATAGTCCACCCCTAAATTTTATTTTTTAGACAATTTTAAGTTTCTATTTTTTTATGATACAACATACAAAAATACATACAACCCTAAATGTTTACCCCTCTACGAAGAAACCCCTATTTTATATTTATTTATTGAAAATTGAAATCACAAAACAACGTTTTGCTGGGTCAACTAGTAAGTATTATAGTATGGGTAGGACGACAGTTTGTTGGTTATATCATGCCTTAACGTTTGTACAAGATTTCTCTTAGTTTTGTTGTTGAAACATGTTTTAAAAGTAATCAATTACGTGTTTTCAAATTACATATTTTACAGTAAAACGATTTTCTTTATATTCATAGGTCGATCTGTGAGCGCGTCGCTTAAAGCCACCGAAAAAAGAATTATTGAGCCAAAATCTCGGGATGTCAATCGTACGTATATAAAAAGATGTAATGTTAGTGGTTGGATTGTAGTTTAAAGAATTCTATTTTGAAAAATTAGTTCATAGGGTATTTAGATTAAGATCATTAAAAAATAGGTTTTTAATGTTTTGACTTTCAGCGCGTTCGAAAAACATAAGTTCTCCAAGTAATTACTCGGCCAAGATGGCGGAGACCATAAAGCCAGTTAGGAATAGTCAACGCTGCACACCTTCGGATCCAGGTACAATATCTGGAGGGGATTTCAAATAAATGTTTGAATTTCTATTTTTATTATTTCTAGGAAATAAAATTCACATGTAATATAATTTGCTTAAAAATGATATTTTTGGTTTGAGGTGCCACCTCACCTAGTATTCAACAGTTATTTTATGTACGTCATGTACAGTTTTACATTTACAGTACTACTACTCAGGCTGAGTGGTGGTTGGTCTTGAGACGTGTAGGTGCGGTCCGAAAGATAACAGAATAGCTTTATTATTGTTGAATGCAGCTTTGTAATTTAGAAATGACAATAAAAAGTCTCAATTTACAGAACCACTAAGTGGTTATGGAAAGCCTCTTGTCACGCCAATGCAAAGAAAACTGTTAGTAAATCGGAATACGCGTCCCGTTTCTTCGCCAGGTATGGAATATTTTTGCAAATTCATACCCTATAAAATTACTAAACTAACTTTAGATAATAAGTACCTAATTATTGTTTTTTTTTCGAACTAGTAATAATAATAAGAACTACTAATAACTTCAAAAAATACTAGGCTTTTTTATTTTTAATTATTTATTTATACCCAGACAGAAAATAGGATTATATATATTTTTATAATTTCAGTTTCGATTTATTGTTATGAAAAAATAGTTTATTGTTAAAAAATATCGAAAAACGTTATTTCTTAGCCCCGGTTAGCAAGATACCTCTGCCGCAGCTTGGACGCAGTCGATCGCCTAACCTACCTTGGAAAGGTAAGTACTAAATATAAGTCGTGTGATATAAAGTGTACTAAATGACTTTAGTGTAAGCAACTTCTCATATAAATATTTATTATATATTCGAAGTTTTATTTTTGAAATGTTATAACTTAATGAGAGGCTACGATTCAGATATTACAAGTAGGTACAATATGAACTTTAAATGTTCTCCGTCCGTCATTGATTTTGTATAAGGTTCGGTGCTTAGTGAAATTGTTTCTAGCTATATCATATTTCTTTAAAGCAGAAAACAGACCATCCTCAACCAGATCCACACCACAACGTGATCTCAGCAGAGCTAGCATTCTATGTGAGTTTTTTCTTACTGTTTAGTTTGCGTCGATTTAGGTACATTCCAAAAAATTCAGGCGAGAACCGAAAGCGAGGGTAGCTAAAAATATTTTAACTATTTCAGTAATAGACACAATAATCAGCATTTCTACCCACATTTTGCTCTGGAGGCTTTACCGTATCGTCGCATGCTTGTCGTACTTGCAATGGCAGTCTCTGATTACAATAATAGCAGTTAGTTATTTGTTTTGGACAGCCAGTAAGCCGTGTAGTGATAAGCAACCAGGCAACGCAAGAGAGGCCAGAAACCCTCCAGTCATGGCGTTTAATACTGGTATGTTAGAATCTTAGTACGTCTAATAAACACATTATGAGGTACTATCAACATTTCATACCGAAATCATTAAATTACTAATCTTCATACTGACTGAATTGGGATTGACATATCATTTTGCTACACTGAAAATGTTGTTCTTCTAATTGACTGTACGTAGTACACTTATTACTGAAGTGGTTCCTACACTTAAAGGACACGAAACGATGTGAATTTTTTTTTTGTATGATTGAATGTAAGACTACGTATACATATTTAATATTTGTTGGACTCTCTCCTGACATGCACTTAGCGCGATATTTGCAAATCGTTATAGAAAGTGACTCGAAAACACTTAAAAGATCACATAGGCTATATGAAAGTGTCGTTTTGATTTTTTAAAATTTAGCTGTTAGAGTAAGACCGCGGCCACCAACCCCGGAGTTAAAGTCTTCTGTGGCAAGATCAGCTGCTGGGAATAAGACGCCCCAAGGTGAGATTTAGTAAACACTTTTAACCTGATAACATACTTTGTCAGTGTGCTTAGGATTTGATTTCTGCTGATACAATTTTGCTTCATTTGAAATGGACATAGAGATGTTTTAACAAGTCGTACCTAATTCACGAGGAAACAACTGAAGAAATTCGCGTGACGTTAAAGAGTATGTATGTATTAATAAACTATTTAAATTCTTTACAGACACAAATTCAACACCAAAACCAAAAATTATAAGAGCCTCAAAAAACAAACAAAAAATACAAGGTATCATGCTATTATATTGTATTTACATACATCGGTCGAGTTTGGTATGTATTGATTTTATCGGTGAAGGCTTATTTGCTTAATGAAAATAGGATTTTGACTACGGTATTGGAACCTAACATAGTCACCAAGGATTATCCATTTCAAAAATGTTCATCTTTAATAAAATCTCATCGTTTATGTTCATGATTTAAGAATTAAACTTTCGTCTTATTACAGATGATGTCAGATCAAACGCCTCTTCACACAGATCTTTGAACAACCAAAATAGCGAAATTTTTGCACATATAAAGATGCCATCTTCTATAAAAACTAATAGTAAGACTATAATTTTTTATATCGACTCGCTGTTGCTTTAATGAGAGTAGAATTTGGGAAAGTTGAGATTTGGATCTCCATTGATGTACTACGTTAAAGTCAGACGTGTGTCTTTTTTAAGACGAAAATCCACACTAAATATCTTTTTAAACACAATAAAGTGTCAAAATGTTACCCTTTCACTGCTTACCCGCAGCACCAATTTGGATAACATTTTAAATAATTCAAGAATCGTCAAACAAACACTAATGTTTTACACTACTTGCAGGTGAGGTTACCAATCATAAGAACGAAATTTTTGCACACGTTAATCCTCCATCCTTTGCGAAACCAAGCTGTAAGTTGTATGGAGTTGATTACTTTAGTTCACTTAGTAATAGGTTTCCTTAATACATTAATTTGTCTAAAAATATTTATCTATAACATGATAGCCAGAATAAATGTTATTTAAATTTTAAGGGAATTTAATTTTCTTTCATGGTAACTGATTAATGTTGTTAACTGAAATGAAATAATGTAGAGTTCTATTTTGAAATTTAAGATATTTAGTATATGTATATTATTCTCAGTTGTAAATTATGGCAGCAAGAATTATAAGCCTCAGTTAGAAGATATTAAAAGTTCAGATTTTGTACTCAATGTTAAAAAACAGGATCACTCTGTCAAAAGAAATAGTAAGTCCATTCCTAAAGTTATTAATTCATATTTTATTTTATATATTGCTGAAATAAGTCCATCAAATAAGTAAAATACAAAACAAATAAAATTATTAAGTATTAAAATAACAGCTGTAAATGTTAATATGTAAATGTCTTATAGAATCACCTATTCCTATACAAAAACCACAGCCATTAATTGAGGAACAGAGAAAAATGGCTCTCCTTCAGGCTAAAAATAAATTCAAGACAAAAAAGTTTTGGGATGATGCAAGTATGCTTAATAAAACAATATTCTGTGTGCAACTATTTATTAATACTAAACCCAAATGACTATTTTTACAGGATATGAGAAAATAGAAGGACTCAATTGGGTATCTTGGAAATAAACCGTTTGTTTAATAATGTATATATTTATTGTGGTGTTTTGACAAAATTGTTACATAGTTACGAGCATTATTAAATAAAAAAATTGAAAAATATCTTTCAATTATTTTCCTTGGAACTAGAACCTTTACCATCCTTATCCTTTTGGTCTTTATCATCTTTACCATCCTTATCTTTCTTTATGGTGGACATAGCATTTCGGATCGCTTCACTTTGAGGATCAACACCAGGCAAGTTTTCAAGAACACTCTGAAGGAATGCTGGATCATTCATTACTTCAGCATACTCTTCAGGCACATCCATGCTTTCATCAGCCTGTGGGGCATCTTGTTGCATGCTCATCTGCATCGCTAAAGCAATCTGGTCTTCCTCTGATAACTCCATAGGTTCACGACCAAGAGGAATGCCAGCAGCTTGACCTTCTCCAGGTTTTGGTGCTTCACCCTCAGTTCCTGCTTGTTGGCGCCGAGACTCTTCCTCTTGACGCTGTCTTTGTTCCTCCATGGACACTCTTAGAGCCAGAGCTAGCTCAGGATCTTCATTGGGATCAACACCAAATTCAAATGGTGATAAACCAGAACCAGATGGGCCAGCACCATCCCCACCAATGACAGGGCTAGAGATCAAAGCTTCAGATAATACAACGCATCCTCCAGCTGGTACTGACACTAGATGACTACCTCCAGATGTATTGTCTTTTCCATTGAGAGTGTTAACAAATGTTGTCAATAGAGGATTATTTTCTGAATCCTCGCCGAAAGAAATGACGTCACAATTGACCTTCTCCTTTTTGAGTCTTTTAGCCAGCTTAACCAGCTCCTTTTCGTCTGTACTTACAGGTGATCCAACGAAGACAATAATTCGCATCTTGTGGTTTTTTCCCTGGCGATGCTTAAGTGCTAAATGAGCGATTCTGATACCAGTAAGTATGTTGATGTTACCATTTGGCTGGACCCTGTGAAGCTTAGACAGTATGCGGCCAACATCGCTAGTCAAAGTAGCTAATACTTCAACATTAGCCAAAGTTAATAATCCAACGTTATTCTCAGGATTTGATCGTGTTTTTGAATGACATACCAAATTTACCGCATCTTGTTGGGCCTGCAGTCTTGTTGGCAAAAAGTCTCCATTTCTCATGTAATCGCTGTTATCTACACAAATCATAGTACTCTCCAAAACCATTTTGATAGGAAATAATTTCAATTGACCAAGTTAATTTTATTTCTTTTCTTCTAATAACTAATCCACAAAGCAAAATTGTATTCCACTGACAATGACTGACATAAAGATTTTGATTTTTGCTGTCTAATGTTACAGATTCTCAATTTTTAAAAAGTACAAGGCATGGCTATTGGTTTATAGTTTCTGATAATATTTATTTAGATTTTTAATAACGTGTATTTAGTTATTTATTAATATATTTTAAACGGCAAGTAAAAATGACTATATCTATCTTATATAATTTTATGTTATCACATTCTATTCAGGAACACTATTCGAAATAACTTTATCTAGGGTTTCATCTTATTCTGCTGCCATATTCGTTCGATCACACAATTGACAAAAAAACCGATTGTCACTGTCACATTAGAACGAGAAGATTGGGCCTGAGTAAAATCTGCAATCTTCCTTTGAAAATTTTACTTATTTGATTAAGGATATATAGGGAAGGCACAAATCTGCTCTAAATATGGGATTCGGAGACTATCCCAAGGAATACAACCCATCGGTCCATGGCCCGTACGACCCTGCGCGTTTTTATGGCAAACGTAAGTACGTTGTTAAAGTACCAATGGAAGGTAAATTCGATTATGTAATTTAAGTTTTATTTTCAGCTGATACCCCGTTCGGTCAGTTGAAGTTAAGTGAAATAGGATCATGGCTTGGACGCCGTAACAAAACGCCCTCAGCATTCATGGGTGCTGTTAGCCGAGGTAAGAAATCTTGCATTTTTAATTTTAGGTTATTCTTCATTGAGAACAAATAGTCCAGGAAAATGTAATATAATTATATTTTATATGTATACATCATTTATATTAATTTAAATTTAATTTCAACTCAAATTAATGAAACAAGAAATATCTATAATAAATGTATATTAAATACTCAGATTTATAAGCTACATATACAAAAATTTGTATGACAAAGCTGAAATTACTTAATTTTATTAAGTCTTAAAAACATGTTAAATTCATGAGCTTATCTATTAACTTCAAACAAGTGAGTTTTTTTCAAAATGGTGGCAGTGGCCTAAGTTTATATTTGTATATAAACTTATATCCGAAACACAACTACAGCAAGATAAATAATATTATATACAAAAAGCCGAATATAATGGAGTGAATGGATTGACCTGATTATGATATATTTATTAAATTAAGAGAAATAATTTTACAGAATATTGAGTGTCACCATTCAGTTTCAATGTTTGAGTATTTATGTGGCTTAAGTATATGAGTCTATTCACATTGGCAGTTGACATGACCACTATGCGAAACTTGATTTAATCAAAATGTCAGTTATTATAATCAAAATATTTATACATTTCAGCTTGGTGGAGGTGGCAACACAAGTATGTGCAACCTAAAAGAGTTGGCATGGCCCCATTCTTCCAACTGGTTGTGGCTAATATGATTTTCTTCTACACAATTAACTATGGAAAAATGAGTAAGATAAATTATTCATCAATACATAATCAAATTGTATTGTATATGCAATATCTTTCATTTTTATAAAAAAATATATATTAGACTTAAATATTATTTAAAATAGTAAGTTTTATGTTTAATAAAATCTCTCAACCCCCATTAAGTTTTTATGTTTTGGTGGTTGTTTTTAAAAACTATTTTTCTTCTTTTCAGAGCACCACAGGAACTACAAGTACCACTAATCCATGAAGATTTGATTCAACATTCTTCTTTATTTATATTGTAACTCAAAAAAGCTGCATGTATTAGGTGTTGAACATGATTAAATAGATTAAACTGTGTATTTTATTATTTACTTCTGTTCCTATTTCAATACAATATAATTTATGACAATTCTTTCTTTTGTGATAAACTTATTTCAATATTATCCAACTGTTTTATTATTTATTGAATTGAAATTTTTGGTTATGCTTTACAATTAAAGACATAGGTACAGAGTAGGGAATAGAAAATGAAAAAATCTTGATTATGAAAAATATTTACTTAGATTACAATAATTTATTGTGTATGCGCGCAACATTCATAGCTACATTCATTTCAAATAATAATGTTGAAACATTTCAATTACACTCCCACAAGTCTATGATGATTTATCACAAAGTCTTGAGTTATTTTATCTGAAATAATAAAAAAAAATTTTAATGAAACTTACATGCAAAATTTTGAAATAATTTAAAGTACATATTAAAAAAACAAAATTATATCACTTCATGTTAGATAAAATACATAGACATATCATATAAGAGAGCATTTTAGTTGCATACCTACTGTATTATTGCTATTACAGTTCAGATCTACCCATATATTTGGGTTTAAGTTCTTCTATCCTCTTGATGAAGTCTGTTTTCTCTATACAACCATCGCAGTTTTCATCCCAATCATTCAGAATTTTCTTTAAATCTCTAACCTTCAATTTCTTTAAATCAACATTATTTAAGTCAATTTGCTTTTCAAAACGCAGGTCACAAATTTGTGCATCCTTTTTTCTCAATTTTTCACATATTTTATCACTGGGCATTGACCAGCTTAGGGGTTTTGATAGCTCACCAAGAATGCCGGTGGCAGATTCCTCTAAGCCACCTAAATAGTAACAAAATCTGTTCTCTTTATTTTTAGATCCTTTACAGAATTTTTTGAATTCGGCCTCTATTAGTTTTGGGTCCTTTTTTATATTGTCTGATAACGTGGCTGCAAATTTATCCACAGTTTTAATACAAACCTCGCATTCGCCTTCTTTCAAAGCGTAACATTTCTGAACAACGGTTACAAGAAATAAAAAATAAAATACACCGTATTTGTACATATTTATGCTTTTTGATTATAAATATTAGTAACTTTTACACAAAACACCTGAATTTTCGAATATCGTAAACGAAATTGAGGTTGAAGAAGATTCGGTGCTTCATCAAACACGGAGACGTTGACAATTATACTTGGCGGGTTTTGATTGGTGCACGTAACTTTTTAAAATGCGCTTCAGATTACGCAAAAATATGCGTGGTAAGTTTGCTCTTGATGTTTGATGCTTGGATTGTTTGTGTTGCTATCCTCAAATACTTTCCTTTATAATATAATTATTTTGATATGTTAAAATATATGGTTTATTTAAATGGAATGTAGGTAACAATAGACTGTTTTTTACACTAAAAAAAATAATTATGTATTTACATTACTTATTTTCCGTTATCACTGACACTTTTTAATGTTTTGAGTTTTGTTCTGTTTGTATTGGGTAGTGCGCAGAAGTGTAATAGGATCAAATAGGCATACCTATAAAGTATGTCAATTATGATATAGGTTTTATGAAACACTAGCTGACGTGGCAGACTTCGTACTGCCTCAATTGATAAATTAAAGACCTACATTTTTGTATATAATAATGTTAGAACAAACAAAATAAATAAAACAAATAAAGAAATAAAATACAGAGTATCATTTTCTGTATGGCCACCAAGTATTATGTAAATCACCTGTTCCTTTGCCTCTGACCGATAAAAAATAACATTATAAAGGAAGAAGAAAAATATTATTTAATAATGCATAAATTATATTATGTTTGGAAGCTTTTATCGTAGTAGTATTAGAAATATAAATATGTTTGTCGTTATAGAAATTAATATACTTATTACTTGTGACTGAAATCGTATACTTTATAATGTTAGAGTATCGTGTTGCAGTATTTTTTAGTAAACTTATTACGCAACTTTCGGTTTATCGCTAATAGTTTTGTAAACTTTCCAAACAATAGAATCCGAAACCCATTACATTTTCATTTGGTAAAATGAATTTAGACCAGACTCTGTTTCTCATAATTTCATTGTTAAGTTCAACATTAATTAATTGTGCAAAAAATTCAGATGAGTCTAATAAGCCAGATATTGCAAGAGCGGGAAAAACAAGACGTCAAAAAATGGGTAAATTTCCTTATCGGCTTTCGCAAAGATTTCTTTATTTAAACTGACAATTTAGTTATTATTTAATTGTTCCCTGTATAGGAAATAGAAAGTAGACTCCCTGTGTCAAATTTTCCCTACAAACGATATAAATGTGTTATTAAAACATTTAAAATCACGTTTGCCTCTTTTTCAATGATGAAAATTAATTGATTTAATGTTATATTTAGCACAAAACTCGGCGGTTGGTACTCTATCGAATGTAATCACGCAAATTCAAAATTTGCCAAATATGGATCTCGGAAGGCGATTCAGAACACCATGTAAGACGGGTAATAAATGTGGCAAGGTATGATTTATGATTTAGTAATCGAGCGTAATATTAATAAAATACATGTCATTTCTTACAGCATTTTATAATACGTAACTATGTTATTTTTTTATCTAATAGCCAAATGCATACAGAATTTTGTATCTAAATAAAATTTATTGACTCCCAAGCAACCACAGTTAGGAAAACTGATCGCAAAGTATGTGAAAAAGTATATGAAAAGCATTTTGAAATATTTCTAATAATTTTCCAGGTGATAAAACGCTTAATGGTACCGAAGCTGGCCCAATTGGAGAACACGATTATGGGTGTGATGAAAGAACTCTCAAAGATGCCACCGGGATCCCGTCTCCCCGATAAATACACCAAAACTGAACCTATTAAGTTGTTGTTAGATCAGAATTACAAGTAAACACATTACTACTAGACTTTTATGAATTACATCACTATAGTTAATAAAACAAAATCTTATTTTAGGGAAGACGTGTGCATGGATAAACTGGAGTCATGTTTGAAGGAAGATAAGCGCCGGAAGCGTATTCTAAAGAAGTTGTTCTTTAAGAAATATAACGCAGTACGGCAAGAGCTCATTGGCTATGGCGGCCGGCGGCTCTGGGGCGGAGAAGGAAATCTCTTTTATAAACGATAGATTAATAAAAATCCTTGAATTATTAATGGCTTTAATTTATTATATATGGTTAATCAAATATTTTATGACATTCAACAATTTGACTTCGTAGTCGACTTTCCCGTAACTTTATCTATCGCAATTTATTTTCCTACGATGTACCAGAAAAGGAATTACATATGTACTTTACTTTTATTTAATACGGTCGCTGATACAGTCTCTTCATTTAATACAAAAAAAAAAAAAAAAAAAAAAAAAAAAAAAAAAAAAAAAAAAAGGGGGGGGGGGGGGGGGGGGGGGGGGGGGGGGGGGGGGGGGGGGGGGGGGGAAAAAAAAAAAAAAAAAAAAAAAAAAAAAAAAAAAAAAAAAAAAAAAAAAAAAAAAAAAAAAAAAAGGGGGGGGGGGGGGAGGAAAACCCCCCCCCCCGGGGGGGGGGGGGGGCCCCCCCCCCCCCCCCCCCCCGCCCCGCGGGGGGGGGGGGGGGGGGGGGGGGCCGGCCCGCCCGCCCCCCCCCCCGGGGGGAAAGAAAAGCAAAACCCCCCCCCCCCCCCCCCCCCCCCCCCCCCCCCCCCCCCACCCAACACACACAGGCCGGGGGGGGGGGGGGGGGGGGGGAAAAAAAAAAAAAAAAAAAAACCCCCCCCCCCGGGGAAACACCCCCCCCCCCGGGGGAAAAAAAAAAAAAAAAAAAAAAAAAAAAAAAAAAAAAATAAAGGGGGGGGGGGGACCCCACCCCCCCCCCCGGCCCCCCCCCCCCCCCCCCCCCCCCCCCCCCCCCCCCCCCCCCCCCCCCCCCCCCCCCCCCACCCCCCCCCCCCCCCCCCCCCCCCCCACAAATTCACAGGGGGCCCCCCCCGGGGGAGAAACACCCCCCAAAAACACGGGGGGTTTTTTTTAAATTTTGTTTTTAATGCAAATTACAATTACAATTTATATTTATTCGTTTTTCAATACGTTACGCCAGTTCGTTTCGTTCATTCATTCCTCCATTCACATAACTTCATCATACACGCTCGTCGGTTATGCCTGCTTTTGACCTGACCTTTTTCAGGTTCTTCTGAATGTGATCGAGAAACGTTCGCGCAGATCTTCCAGCCTCGCCCTCACCACACACGCCTTATTTATCCGCCTTGTCAGTTCTTACTGTTTAATTTGCTCAAAATTTTACAGTAAATCCATTTTTGTTTTGTTTTAAAGGATAAATTCGGAAAGTAAATTTTTGTTAGAAATTAAAGTGTTTTAAAAAATTTATGGTGTCTTGGTAAATTGAACCCGATTTGAGAGAGGAAACATATAATCGCAGAACATTTTAACCGTTGTAGTAACGTTATTCTATTTTATCAGAATAAATATTTGCTACGGGAATATGAGAAGGAGTTAGATTCCAATGGTGTGCTTGTTTTCTTTATAACAATGAATTATAGTTACACAACGCACCTATATGAATATTTTATTAAAGATATGATAAAATATAATACTACAATATGATTATTTGTTGCTGACTTTCGGCTATCGGCTTTCGGCAAAAAAAGTCTTGCTCATTGATATTACTCATAATGTGATGGGATTGCATCGCAGGCGTGCTCAATCTGTATTGATCTAGCTTATCCAATGCAAGACAGATATGACATAATTTATAATGATTTGTCTCTGCTTGTTTGTCCACATACAAATCCATTATATATCATAGTTGTTATATTATAGATATCAAACACATTGGTATATATAAAGATCAAAGTTTGTTTTCCATACCAGAGCAGAATTATAACCGGCTGTCAACGTTAGCCAGGAAATAATAGGGCCCGTAACAAATATGAGGGTACCTTTGTCTACAGAACATGTAAAATACCTTTTATACATTACAAGTTTGCTGGAGGTTACGTTTAGGTACTTTGAAGGAAATAGCTTGTAAATATTACCGATACTTATAAGTAGTCACGTTTTATTGTTAGTAAACAATAGCCGTTTTACAAACATTACCAGACTTTTACATACAGAAAAGCTAGCAATATATGAATCTTTGTCGAATTGGAAAAATGATTGGTGAAGTCATGTTCGACAAGTGTATATTAAAAATTGTGATTTTAATTGTAACTATTAAATGTATTCTTGGCGTAGATGATAGTAAGTGTTATGATCTAATTAACTTAAGCAAAAATTAGCGTTGGTGACATATAATTCTATACCGCGGAATATGTAAAACTTATAATCAAAGTACAGTTAAATGTTGTAACATATATATGTATATTTCTTACTTAATTATGGTTTTCTTAACGTTATAAATTTGTAGGTCTGCTTTTCACAATAACGAGAGCACCGCGTTACTTCGGTATCCTACAGGATCATAGGGGACAACCACTATCTGTTGAAATTTCTGAGGAATATATGGACCAAGACTACATCGCCACGAACAGGTATTTTCGCAACCATTATTAGCTTAACTACGTTATTATTATTTTAACTGTATATTAAATACAGTACTTTTTTTTTCAGAAAACGGCATAAAATCGATTGGCATAAGTAAGTTACGTTTATTATATTTGATGACATAAATATAAAAGAGTGCTGTAGAATTCATGTAGAGTTGCACATAATATTGTCTTTTATTGACATAACTGTTACTCATTTAAAGAAAAAACACTTTTGAACGGATTTAGTTGTGTAGTTTTTGCAAAATTTAAATATAATTACATTATTTAAAAAAATTCCCGAAGTTTCGCGTGCTTTACAGCGTGCGTGGTCACGGTATTTATGGTCATTTCGAGTTGTACTACTGGCCTCGGGACGGAAAATAGTATAAACAGTATCAAAATAATTAAAGATACTTATTACTAATTAACAAATAATTATTAACCTCATTCACATTTCAGGAATCCTTTAGATATGGATGATTTTGACGATGATGAAACAGAAGAGGTATTTGACGACAAAGATAAAGATGTGAAGATACCTAATAAGTTTAATTTACAAGCCGGACCAGTATAGAAATGTGTATATCGTTAATAAACCAAAAATTATAAAATCTTTTACTTATCCATCTTATCATATTATATCCATACATCTATTCTCCCACATACAAAAGCGTTTAATCCAAGTCACTTTATAACCTAATAAACCTGACTAAATATAACTTTCAATATTTTCGGTTAATAGTGCGTTTACGACCATAAATGATGTAGATTATTCTATATTTAAAAGAAATTGTAGGTTTTATAACAAAATACACTTAGATGTCATAATTCAACGCCTAGTTCTCGATTACTACTAACAATATACATTTTGTAATTATATACTATTTCAATTATTCCTACAAGAACTTATCAAAAACACCTAGTGTATTCGTGAACAGAGAATAATACGATCCAAGGTTAGTCTAGTCAGGTATGTGTTTGTCCTTTGCGAACAAATATTTATCGCGGGACGCATTATCAACGAATCAGCCTGACATAAATTTGTTCGGTAGTTAGCTAACATTGGATGCATACGAAAGAAAATAAAATCAAACAGAACCCTTTTCTCGAGTGCGCTTCTCGAAATGTGGGAATGATTAAAATACATGTGAGTTCACGTCGAGTTAAGCTTGCGTGTTAAAAATTGACTCCTCAATCCTCAACGCAAACAATACGAGTATTAAGTGTAGGCCCAGGTAAAACAATATCACTGCTCAATCCTCAAAGATATAGCGCAAAACAATTACGGTTGTAGGCCCGGCTTAAGGGTTCAATAATAAAATGCACAGAAATATAAAAAGGAATATAAATTTATTAAAAAAGTATTGAACAAAATCTACCGCAAATCGTCGTACATTTGAGCGAATCGGTTCTCTGTAGATTCTCGGAATTGTTGTGCAAACAGTGGCATTCTGGCCATCTCTAATGACTCCTCAGAGTAATCTGTGGTTTCGTCTGAGTATTGATCAGCTATGTGATCTTGGTAGATCTTTTCACATTCGCTGGGATGATCGCTCTTTGATGTACTTGGATGATAGCCGATTGCATCTATGGGGCCAACTGTGAAGTATGGCATCTGAGTAGTCACTTGAAAGTGTTTATCTGTAAAAAAGAATGCACTCTATAAATCCTTCAAAACGCCCAAACCAATTCAGTCGGTAGATAATCTATCTCAGTTGTTGTGTTTGACTTATTTTAGACAAAACACGCTTTGATTTATATCACTGCAATTACTTTTAACTCATTTATCCAATTCAACTGACTCACTGATTTTGAATTCAAGAGTCGTCTTGTTAAACGAATTTTTTTAACACAAGAGGTTTTTTCTATAGCACAATTTTCACATGCTATTTACATACATAGCTAAGTTGTATATAGTAAAAGTACAGACAGTTTACTTAAGGTCGTAAGCAACGAATTGTCAATATCAACAATTATCATTTCTAAATTACAAAATTTAATACATATTGTAAAAGTGCCCATCTATTACCATATGACAAATGCCGCGAATACTCATACAACAATATGTTGTCTGAATTATAGCAATAGTCTTCTTAAGCAGTTTTATGTTACTCACAATCAATATGATCCGGTATTATGACAGTCGCAACAGTCTTAGCGACTTTGTCTTCATAATAATCTCCGAATATATCAACTTTCCCTCCTTCGTGTACTTCTTTCCATTTTGGAGCTTCGGTACACTCATCTGCTAAGTGCCGTCTTCCAGATCTGTGATGGATTTTCGGTGCTGGCAACTCCGTGAGTGGCATAAAGCTTTTACTTATCGCACCTCCCACTGGCTTCACTTGGGTGAGCCTTTAAAGAGTTTATCAGTTTTTAAATTGGAAAATTCTGGGACTTTAAGTCGATTTAGTACAATGGCAGACTACCCAAGGTATAGTGTAATTTCACTTACCTGATCTTAGTGTTAAGCATTAAAAGCTTTTGGAAAGAAAATTAATATAATAATAATACCTTATAGCACATTTCAACTTTACACTTAAATTTGGGAAATTAACATTTTTTTTTTAATAATTAAATAGAGAACTTCACGCAAAATACTTACTTATTAACAATTAAACTGCTCCTGATCTCAGCGTTTATGGAAGCAAAAAACAACGTCACGAATCTTAGCCACATTTTCGCGATTAACCGAGTTTCGATTAATGACCAGGTACACTTATAGACGATTTAACAATTATCTACAATCTGGTAACAAAGTGCATTGTTTCAACAGGTGGGCTTAGGTTTTTTTCGTGTCACGTAATCTGTGATTGTAATTCTGAATCGTGCAGACGCAGAATTTAATTGGATGTATAAAATTACTTTAGGATTAAAACGATTTTTATTATATTTCTAGAGCCTTATGCATATTCCTAATAGTATTATAAAACGCCACCACTATTTATTTTATTGGCTTATTTTTGCTTTTTACTTGCCAAGATAAGCAACCATGTATGCCTTACAACAAGATAATTAAACACTTATTTGAATGCACCGCGAGGACATCACGAAAGCAAAGAAAATATTTATTAAATTAGCTATAATTTTAAATTATAGCTAAATTTAATTTTAATTTATTTAATTTTAAATTAGCTGTAATCTTCTCTATTGAAAGAATAAGATCGTTTCAAATAATTTCCCCAAATCATAGTGCAATTAAATAATGCCAGAGAAAAATCGTTACTTCAACAATCGATTATTATTAATAAACCCTTCCCCTCTTCCGTTTGTATACGACAGGATCCAGGTGCCAGGTTTGATTACCACCACAAGAGATCAGGGTGTAGCAGCCACCATACACGATCGGTGGATCTGTGTCTGGCACACAGACGTTGTCCTGGCAGAATGTTGCTGTACCTGAAGAAATCTTATTTTTTATACGTTGTACGCTCGTACAAGTAAGGTTCTTTAAGTAGGTAACAAACACCGCCAAAATATTTAAAAAAATAATAATAATGACTAATGACTAATAATTAGTAATTATTAATTATTATATTATATATCACACATATTTTAATTACTATCTCAAGTCGCAATCCAACTGAAAATTATCTAGAAAACGTCATACATTAAAAATGGTTTAATAGCTCTTAAAACTAGATTTAATTCTGAGGTCTGGAACAGCCCAAGAGCGTCACATATTCCTGTGTGCATGAAATTCCTTCTCTTCTTACCGACGTATCCCGTAGGTCTTGCTTGTCGTTTATTCTTGACATAATCTACCACAGCTTTGGATAAAGCGTAGAAGTGCTTGCTGGCTTTGTATCGCATTTTGGCAAGGGCAGCATCGCAGTCACTTTTGTCAGCTCGACAATGGTATACCAAGTTGTTCGTGTTTGCTTTAATCATCTCTTCACGAAGTACCTGGTACTTTGTGTCCGTGTAGAGTAATTGAGCGAAGCGGACGTTTACTGTAAAAATATGCAATATATTAATATTGGAGACTCGTACGGACAAAATTATTGATGAAATTTTGTTAATGTTAATGTCTTAAACCGTACTTATTTAGATTAAAATGGCAGATAGAATATAACGAATTAATTAATTTAAATGTTATATAAAAATAGTCTATTTTATAAAATAGTCTAATTTCTAGTCATATATGTGTATTTATACTAAAGAAATTGTGTTAATTTAAAGCATGCGGGCCCTTTACAGCTATTCTACATTGCAAAGAGAGTCTGTGGTCTATAAACAATGCCCAATGTTTGTTTCATCTTTATGAAATTGTGTAAAGACATAAAGTTTCTGTTTTAACAATCTGAGGAAATGAGAAATGAAAGAGAGGATGCGTCATACGAAATTTTCTAATTTTGCTTAAATTATTTAAGCAAAAAATGTTTAACGTATACAAGATTAAATGTGTGTCTTTTAATTTAAGCTATTTGCTACCTTATTATCTAAAGAAAATATTCGTTAAAAGAATTAAAATGTCTGTATATCTAAACTACCATGTACTTACGTCCAGCCCCTACAAGATAGCCGACCGTGTCTTTTACATTTACAATTAGTTGTGTATAAAATACAATCAACACGATCGCTTTCATTTTTCGCACATTTAAATTGAAAACAAAGTGCCTGTAAATTGGAAATATTCTTGCCCAATTACAGTAGTTATATTTTTATTACTCTGAAGATAAGATTGGTAAAAAAAATATAGGTATTTAGATTGTACAAACATTTTTGCTTGTTTCATGTTAGATGGTGTAATGCAAATTTGTCTAACAAAAAACCTGTTGCTGTGATGAATAGCGGAGAGTCAATTGTCAGTTCAAAAAAAAAAAAAAAAAAAAAAAAACCCCCCAAAAAAAAAGGGCCCCAAAAAAAAAAAAAAGGCCCCCCCCCCCCCCAAAAAAAAAAAAACCCCTTTTGGAAAAACTAAGAGACAACTTATGTATAGATGTTTTTACAATGAATACGATATTCTCTAGGGAAACAAAAGACCGTAGCGTCGGCTCAGGTCTGTTGTACGCCTAATTGATGTGACTTAAGGGGGGGGGGGCCCAAAGAGAAAAAAAAAAAAAAAAAAGGGGAGGGAAGGGCCTTTAAGGGTTAATAGAAAAGAAAATTTTATGTAACAATTCTACATTTTTTATTTGAGCGGATACTCAACACATTATATTTCTTCGCACTTATCGATCATGTATCTGTTGAGATATGCAAAAGCACTATATTATGGCAATAACGTTCAACAGAAATCAAATTTGCGAATAGATATTATATTATAAGTGTAATTATAAAGCGGATAAAATCCATTGCTAAATAATCTCACATTATCTTTAATCCCGTCTCTCATTATGTCTACTTGGAGTTTTTCACATGAATTGGAATGGAACCTTGATATATATCTTATGAGTTTAAACCTATTCTCGTAATACCCAACTTGCCGTAGCCCGCGCTTTAAGTATCCTTCGAGTAGGTATATATAAAATGGCGGCGGAGCAAGAAACTGCCTTCTATTATGTATATTACTCTACTATATTAGTATTACTATATAAGTATACTTACTACTTAATTCAATATTCTTAAAACCAAAACTATATTTATTTATACAAATTTCATTGGATTCTCACAACAATGTCGACTTGGCCACGCATTACTCCACTGCTTCTTTTATAAATAAATTGAAGTAATTATTACTGTCGTAAACGTCGTAAATGGTAGATATATTTTGTGTTCATCTAACTACCGTATTGTATTGGGTACCACTATTAACTACATATTAGTTGTTTTGTGGAACTCAATCCAATGTTTTATTTATTTACTTTATTTTGACATATTTCGTTACATAATGATATTTCTGGTTGTATTTCTAATAATGTATTAATAGATTACTATGATATGAGAAAAAAGATAACAGAAAATACTTGGAGAGAAATCGTAAAGAAAGGTCAAAAAAAGGTCATACTTTTGTTGTTTGTACAAATTTTTCGTATATTGCAATAGCTTATTCGCCACTTGAATGATAATGTCCTTTTATATACACAACCATAAATGATAAAAATACTCAACAAAAAAATTATTAACATTTTCCAATAGAATTTAAATTGCTTTCGACTCAAGTGTCGTATGTAATGAATCATATAAATGAGGGGCTTTAATCGTTTCTAGTTTACTCCCAATATGAAGACTATCAAAATAAATATCAAAAGAGTTTGGTGATTAAAGGTTTCATTAAAAGAAATGGCACATGGTGAGATTTTATTTTAACATAATTATGATTGAATTTAACGCATAATACTTCTATATGTAATTGATGAACTTATAAATACAATATACATCGTCCCTGCCACTAATAAGATGTAATGTTACATCCCCTAATAGATTTTATTCCAATGCCTTAAATAAATAATGTAAAAAAGTATTCAAAGTGATACCCTTACTTGCGCTTACAGCTTGTACATCCAATCGCTTAATAAATTATAAAAAAAACGTATACAAAGTGCAAATTTTTACTTCCGCACAATTCGGCACGCACCTGCACCTATCTTTACAGCAAAATCCATAAATTCCACTGTAGCATCTATGGTATCGGGGTCCCCATCCATCATGATACTGTAAGACGCCCACTGGCCACAAACCGGTTGTTATCTAACGGCTTTGCATATTATACGCCGCATAGATCTTCATTACACGTGCTAAATATAAATTATGTCGTAGCACGCGACTTTCGTAATTTCAGGGGTTATACTTTTAGAGCTTTTCATACTGCGTGTCGTTGATGCTACGCGATATTGGATACAAAGTCTACGGCATGATGATGATGATATTTAGAAAGATTTCACACACGGTCGACTAGCCTTATGGTAAGTGATAGGCGTCATACGGTATAGAATACAGCTGTTAAAAATATCTTAAGTCGTCTTCTTTTGGAGTTGTCGATCATCATGGCTACTCTGATTTTGGATGTCGCGCTTCTGAACAATCATTTAGTACTTAGACCATAGATAAACATCATAAACTTACATATACAAATTATATATGAGTTAGAAAAATAGTTATCAAATTCCCAAAAAAAAAATGGGTTATGTTTAATATCTTTAGCCGTCTTCTTTTGAAATAGGCGATCATCATGGATAATCTGATTTTGAATGCCGCGCTTCTGAACAATCATTTAGTGCTATGACCATAGATAAACATCACTTACATAAAAAATTATATATGTGTTAGAAAATATTGAAGTGCTACCGATATGACCGCGCATAACATCGCTTTCGTAGGCCGAAGATAAAAATATTTCAAGCTTAACAAATGCCTTGCTTAATACTTACCGAGATTTATAATAGTTAAAAATAAATCATAACCATTCCAGTACTTTCAACACTTGTGCTGGGACACTAATTCGATATTTATGCCCTGCTCTTTGATATCGTGAAAGTCGCCATAATATCTCAGTTATTCGTAACAATAGGCCAAGATAAGCCGTTGATGTATTATTTTGCGATGCAATTAGTGCGTGCGTGCAATTTTACGCATCGAGGATCTTGCTGTGTGTACTGACCATTGCGCGTTTTATAGGAATGGCGTCGAACGATATTAGTACTAAATTGTATTACGTTAATACTATTTCCTAATTAACACTCCCAGTTTTGAAGAATGGTTATATAATATATGGATACATTACGAGTATAAAGAAATTAGTTTGTGACGTTTACATATTGATTTTTTTAAATGAAAATGGAAAGAAATGGTTCGTAAAAACGAAATTCCACCCATAATACCTCGATGCCTCCCATTTAACAACTGACCGCTTGGCCTGGTCGCATAAGAAAGCGCTTTCAGCCAAGAACCAGCTGCCAACTGTGATATTTTCAATTCATACGACTTAGGGAACTTTAAGAAAATAGCTTATCGTCATGTGAAAGGCCGACAACGCATTTGCAAAGCCTCCGGAATATACACCCATATATAATAATTATATAGAAAAAAATATGTTTACTATGATGTTGAACATAGATAAATTGTAAACTTGAAAAGAAAACTAAAATCACATTTACAGATTCGAGAGTTCTCAATAATTCTGTATAATCGACGAACATATCTGGCAAGAAACTCCGCCACTCCTTCCATCCATGCCAGCCTATTTCCAGTCTAAATCAAAAACCAAATAAAACAAAAAGAAATTACATTATATACAGATAAATAGACAGTCAATTTATTAAAAAAAAGTCATAGATTCGTCATGACAAAACAAACACCTTCACAGATATGAATATGTATCGTGGAAGCCTCTGTATAAAGCGACATTATCACTGAGCTTTAGGTTCACAATACCGGGCGTTGAATCCATGTAGATGAAGTCGAGGACTTGCTAGTTTTTATATATAAATGCTATATACATCCTATTTTGTAAATATGTATTAACATTTCGGGTTACGTATAAAACTTCGGTCACAAAACCTTCCTTAACTTTTGAATCTTCAAATCTATTAGACTAGTAACGCAATAGATTTTGGAGGGGAAATTATAATACTCTATAAAAAATAATATAATACACTACTTTACGCAATTAAATAGATGACAGACGTCGTAAAGGTAGTGCAATAATTAATCAGATCTTGGGGATTTTCGAATAAAAATTCAAAGAATCCGTTCAATTTATCTACGGTAAAATTAGGAATTCGTGCATACAATTCGCTGAAATCTTCTGAATGGTTAACAATGCGGTTATAAGGTGCATTCTATCGGCTAATAGTAACAATGGCGAGATAACCCTCTCGCCCTATTAGTAAGGCACGAATTTTATAGTAAACCAACATTTTATAAATTATACTCGAGCAAGTCAATAAATTAGTCTGCTCTTATCACAATTACTGTTGCAGCTTTTACAATGCATTATTAAGGCCTCGGTTTTTTCACATCTGTTATAAATTACTTATATTGAATCGGGCGCTTACAGACTGACGTCTTACACATAGGTCTCACATTTTCATTTTGGTCGTGATTTTTCTCATGCAAGCAACTTTCGTCATGTAATCCATCGATCTTTTGGTATGGTTGTTAAGTCATTAAGTAAACCCTTTAAGAAGAATTTTAAATGTTGTAATTTGCCTGGCACGGCATTAGAACTAGAATTCTATATTAGTACTCCTTTGCAATTGTCAACACAGCACTTTTTATCCCACCTCATTTCAAAGTTGCCTCACACATTCCTGTTAATAGAAGTCGATAAAACATATTTACATGTAACATGTCTATAAACAATAGAATAAATAGATATTATCTGTTTAAGTTTTACTAAAAAGGGAGGGTTAGCTGCTATATAACAGTTTTAGCAAATTGATATAGGCTTTAATTGTTTTAATAATAAGTATTATAGCGTTAACAGAACCATTGTCGCAAGCCATCGGCCCTTTATGGTTGTAATTAAATTAATATGGCTTCCACTAATTGGTATGCTGTTGTTAGAATACGTAGCTAATTGTTATGTTATGAAAGCTTTTTGCGATAAATACGCACTGTATTTAATGATAATCTATTTCATAGCGTAGTTTTAATAATTATTATGGTATGAGTGAATAATTGTCTAAACATTGTTGCTGCAAAAAGTTTGCAACGTTTTCGTTCTCCAAGTTCTTTGTATATGGAAGCGTATATCTAAATATAACATAAATTCGTATAATAATATTATACGGAGTATGCATTTGGCATAAATGCGTAAAAGTATATTTCTGTATGTAACAAAAGTCCACAGATTATAATAAATCAACAAAATGTTGCCCTTTTAAATTAAGTTGGTACCACGGAAATTGCACAAAATGGAAAGCTGGTTTCACAGTGATAAATTAGATAATGGGTGTGGCATCGTTTGTTGAAGACAATAATGAGGAATATTTATATCTATTTGAATATTGAACAATTCGTGACAATGTTGTCGTACTTTAAATCGCAACGCTAAGTTATATGGGCTAGTCTACATATTATAGTAACTTATATTCATTTCAAAAGGCGGTTTGGCACTATTCCGAATATACGAAGTGTGTTTAAAATAGAAAAACATATTTAACTCTATTTGATCTCAAAATATTCATTGAGTTTGCAAAATAAACAAAATACATTCAAATTACTGTATAAATTTCTTCAGCCAAAACGCTCGGACCCCTCGCGTGACGTCACTCGCAAGTTAACATTGTTAAAAATGTTATATTCCTGAAAAAACTAATAGTTTTTGTTTGCTCTCCAAATAGTTGAAGAATTTTGTACAAGTTAACGATAGAAACCTTCCTAAGACGGACATTTTGGTTGCCCTTTTTTTTAAATAAACACTATTTATGAATGAACTCGCAGGATTCTGGAATCCAATAAAAATAATAATACTAAATTTTGTTCTGTATTAATTTTTACATAATAAATTCATCGATAGAATCACAATATCTTAATTCTATCGATTTATCGAAAGACGCGGTGTATCTGACCTCAGTACATTTAAATTTCCTGAAGGCGGAATGTACACAGTTGATATCTGATTAGAAGCCAGTGGAATTTATCAGATGTTAAATCCTACTATGGGAATTCAATGCGACTTAAAAGCTTCAAATGCTGTCTATATTTTTAAATACAGTAGTTTTACAATGAGTTTGAAATATACACCAATATCGTAAATTAAGTGCAGCCAGTGGTGTACATACAAATTTTTAAGCGGTCTTAGAATAGCCGGTATAGTGTCTTGCTGTAAAATTTCCAAAACAATCTTGCGGTATTTCAGATTATTTACTAAATCAAACTCCATTCTGGATTCCTGCTTTTACTAGATAAAAATTGCAAACAATGCGTGCCACTTTATAAGCACACATGATAATGATAAGTTAATGAATTTTTTGAAAAATAATACAGTAATCTCTAACTCATTCAAAGTCAAACACGCTGCAAATCGCCCCTCACACTGTCGGAAGACTCGATTGCTTTCGTTTGTCGTTGCCGAGTGTATATTTTTAAAATGAACGCATTTGAATTTGTCGGTTAGCCTCAGGTAAGCTATTAACAGCTCGAGACGTTTGCTAATACAACTACTATAAATATTGTATAATGTTGAGGATATACGAACAAACCCAGGAACTACGTGCACCCTGCTGTGACTCTCACGTACACTAAGTCATTTTATCTATTAAAATGTTTATACCTATTAAGAATACTTGCCTATTTTATCTGTGCGAGTTTCCCATAGTAGCGTCAAAGATTTTCACTTATCTAGCACGCGCAGGGATCGTCTTACTACCAAGTCTCAACTACTCAGCAAACAATAGTACCTACTCTCATCGAGTCGCAACATACTGATATTAAATTATTCCAACATTTCACTAACGGTGCTTTAGCTTAATAAATGTTATGTTAGCAACTATAACAATAGAATTTATTAATATGTATATTTTGATAATATTTAGCCTGGGAACGTTATCTTTGTCCTTTTATTTAGAATTGATAATAGTAATTTGGAAGATAGATTTATATAGTGGTGTACACACAGGTAAGAATTAATTTTCTTTAATAGATCATCTATAGAAAGCTCGGAGTTGTTGTAACTTTTAAATCTGTTAAACAGATTGATAAAATTGCTACATACTGTTACATATGGCACTGAACCCTGAAATTATTGCTGATCAGCAATATATGCCTATATTCCATCAATTATTTACATTGGGATAAGTCTCTATTAAACTCGCGACGCGGAATTTCTGTTAGTGTATATAAAAGTAATCAGTGGTAAGAATTTTAGTTGTTGTAATTATAATTATAAAATATAATAAAATACTTTCGTCAAAAAGTTGTTTTTTTTAAACACAAACGCGACGAGGTAACAGTACGTTACACAACGTAATTTTAATTTAATTTTAAACTGTGTTACGTTCCAATACACGGCTCAAGGGCTTTTTTTTAAACTTTGGTGTAATATTAAAATCGTTATCTTATAATAAGACCGCATTAGCATAGTTCAAACATACTAAGTAAAGTTGAATTGTTAAAATACGAACCGGCATGACATCGCTACATGTTCGGATGGAGCATCGATAATTTAGTTGTACAGAACAAAGCACTAAATACACTAAAACATTGTTGAACAGACTATAAAACGAGATTTGTGCGGCTCCAAGCACTACTATAAACAAAGTGAAATTCAAACAGCGATAATATTGTTGAACAATATCTATCACAAGATATCGGGGATTCGAACAATTCATGTGTTAGTACAAGATGGGTGTGTGTGAGCCGAGAGCTTAGGTTCACGTTTTTTTTACAACTCTTTTGGCTCTGCTAAAAGTTTCAGTATGTCAATCTAACACCATATATAAGAGGAACTAAGAAATCTTGATCATGCTATAATCTAAAACGTTGAATAAATATCGGATTAAAAAGTGGTTTATGATAACGTTTCGGATGCAACTGTGACCGTGGCCAAACAGGTATTTTTTTAATATATTTACATGTAAAACCTTACGGCTAGAGAGTGAAATGAGACAGGGTATTTGCTCAATACGAAGCAATGTTCAGGGACAATATTGGAAAGAAATTCCAACGTCATCCCACGCGGCTTATTCGCAATCGACACTAAATAAAACATACACAATGTAACGATTTGTATATCTTAAACTATTTTATTAGCTCTCATACTACATAGAATAATATGGGATATTGAGATAGTCTTCTATCCTAACATTTCGAAAGGGATCGAACATTCTCCAGGCAAACATTAACAATGCATATTGCCCGCATAACAGAATGAATAAATATAAATTATACGCCGGTCGATTGTTTAATTATGGAGCTTTCAATGTTTTATTTCAGCTTCAGCCATACAGGAATATATTTACCATGAGACCGCTATAAAACTACCAGCTACTCAATATTTTGAGTTGACAAATGTGTCATATAATGATGTCATGTCAAATAATGATTGATGTGTGTTTGGAAAAAATCGTTTTGTTTTTACAAGGAAAAATCCACCCTAGAGCTTTAATTAGGCTACATATTGATAACTTTCGATGAATAAATAGCTCTATAACAACGTCACTCTCACAAGCAAGTATTACAATATGAACATAATACATAACAATAACACCTATTTAGGGATCTTGGCAGACCAAACGGGTTTAAAAAGAACTAATAATCAATAAGATATTTATTAAATTAATGATACTTATTAAATTGAACATTAATTCGTTAATTAATACTTGTCTGTCACTGCTATTACTCAGTCTGTATATCTGTACCGACATTCTCGGTACTCGTTTTACCTATTTTATCGGTTAAATAAAAATTCTTTATTATTTTCCGCACGAGCTTGTCGATTGATGATTTAGATAGGTACATTCAATTTATGTATTTATACCGGCTTAACATTCACGAAGTTAAAATTTTCATTGAATTGAGGGACTGTTACATTAACCGAATTAAGAAGTGCTCATAAGTATTAACGTTAAAAGGACACCTTGTATTTCAATTTCAAGTTGTTTAATAAACAAATAAGAAATAATTTAGAAGAAAGCAATTTATGTATAAATTATACAAAAGTAAATTCAACATCAATCTCGTTAATATGGTTTCGAGACAATATCATATTATAAAAGGTTTTCAATATATGTTTGATTTTATACATAAAACAGACACTTTGAATCGCAATACAATAATTAAACTTGTATCTGGGAACCCTTTCTAGATAAAACTAATACCTTCCTCAAATTGGATATTAAGCCTAGATCGAGTGATACGAAAGTTGTCGAACAGCAATAAAGGTCAAATTGGCTCGTTAATGTGTGGTGATTACAATGCAAGTGTATAGAATACACGGATATAGTGCACGGAATAATGGTCTTTAAGATAATTGTCTTGCCAAGGAACCAGTAGGAATGTAATGGAGGATATTCACGACAACTTTTGAGTTACTTTGTCTCTCAAATATTATTTAAGATAAAGGTAAAATTCGATCGAACTCGGAACAGAGCTTTTAATAAGGAATAATTAATACAATGTATCTTCATCATAAATACCAAAAACAAACATAGTACGAAGCTCCCGTTACTTAATACACGTACCATAAAATCGAGTAGGCTTTACTTTTAAGTTTAAGTACTAAAATTAGTATTCATTAACTCCTTTCGATTGACGAAGACAGGGGATTATTAGCAATAACCTAAATGAATTATGATTTTTTCTGCCTCCGCAACCATTAGGGATGCCTTCTATTTAGACTTTCAATCGTTAAATTAATTACATTTGTAAAAGTGTAGATATTCTAACTTACAGAGGAACATAATTCCTTATTATTATACTGTGTGATGAGGTATATTATAGGGTATATATATATTTAAATCGCAGCTGGGCACAACTAAAGGATTTAGTTTTTATGTTCGTTATACAACAGCGCCATTAGACCAAAAATCGCTCTCTTTGGCCTACTGGAACGCAGATGTTTTCGAAACTACATTTTCATTCTAAAATTAAACATTGACAAGAAATGTAAAGGAAAACTTTTCACATAGGCCACGAACATACTAATTTATAATCTAACCGGAATTTCAAATACATAGTCGTGATTTATAGGATAGTTAATCAAACTTGCAATGAATTAAAATCAGTTGATGTTGGCGGTTGCATTTAGTCCCTGCGGCACAAGTCGAGGTGAAAGATATATTAGATGCATGCTTTATGCCACTCTGTTCGCATAGGTTATATAACATATTTTTAGGTCAATAAAAATAATTATTTATTTGGGATAATAAATTAATCTTTAATATGACTTTACGTTTGCCGGTTTACCATACTATGCCATCTATTGATTACTTACTCAATCCAGTCTCAAAAAGTATCGACATCTGTTAGAATCTTTTGGAGTTAACAGATAATTCTGACTGACAATTAATTATAGACAAATTATTTGCAATAAAATAAAATTGCGGCTATATTTAAAGATCTAAGCTATCCTATCTCTTAAGTTGGACCAGACTGCTCACGGTGTGCCAATTCAATGAAAAATCGGTTAAATAGTTTAGGTGTCCATCGCGGACAAACATCGTGACAGGAGACTTATATATATTAAGATATAACAATGGCTATATAAAAATAACAAAAAATACTATTACAAATATGTATACCTAAATCGAAAAAACGTACCAAAAAGTTGACATCCCAATCATTATTATTACGGATGTTGACGCAGTTCAAGAATGGTTTCGCAGCTGCCAAACAGTTTGGTTGCGTTGCCCGCCTTTTGCAGAAATACTTTCGCTAACCACGAACCCCTAAAAGGTTATTAATGGGTCATAGACCAAACTGATACGTGTCGTATCGCCTTATTAGTAATCCGTTAGGAGATATAGATAAGTATTCTTTACAACCAATAGAAAACAATTATACAATCGTGAACAAAGCGAGTGCGCCGCTGTAACGACCTCAAACCATATTCGCAATGTTTAAATATATTGGTTTTGATACCTTATAGGTATCAGACGATAGCACTTACAGTATCTGGGATAAGCGTTAAATTTAATATGTATATAAAGAGGACCTCTTTATTTTAAACATTGTTTTATTTAAGACAAAGACACGTGTCAATTTTTGGCTGCTGTTTTCTTTCAAGTCAGTTATTTTAACATATTATATGTTGTTTTGTTAAAAAATTGTAATTTCTTTCAGAAAAACAAACCACTATTATTAATTACAAACTTTATTATATGTATTACAGTCTGTAGAAAATTACCTTCTCTAAGTATGCACCTTAAACGTAACCTAACCTTTAGATGTAATACCTCTTTTATCACAGAGATTTTTTATGTTAGCTTTTAATCCGATTGACAATAATACGAAGAGAGGAATTAAAAACGTTCAACTATGTGACACCTTAAGACACATCGACACTTTTCAAAAAACTATTTTCGTAAAGGTAAAAGATACTAAGAGATGTAATATGGGTTGATTTGAATTCACTATCATTATGATGGAGCAGTATCGCCAAACATGTTAAAAATACTTATATAATATAGGATTAATATTAGTTTCTTGTTAAAACTGTAAAACGAGTCCTCCGATTTCATTAGCAGATTAATAGGAAAGTTCATTCTTTGATAGGGTTGCTAACGGTTTACAGAAATAACTATTTTAGCCTGTCGAGTCCATTCCGGTAAATGTACTTTAGAATTACTCTTTTATAACTTAGATAGGAAAAACATTAATTTAAACGAGGTACCAAAAGAGGTATTGCCGAACAAATACGATTTAGGGACCTACAAGAAAAGAGCGTACAAACATCTCAAAGGCCGCCAACGCACTGGTGAAGCCTCTGGAATTGCGGGTATCCATGGGCGGCGGTATCACTTAACATAAGGTGAGCCTTCTGCCCGTTTGCCCGCTGTTTTATAAAAAAAGCACTTAAGCAACCTTATATACGTTAAAACAATAAGATTTATTTAAGTTTCAGCAAGATGTTGTCTCTAAACTCAATTAGCGCCTGCGTAAAAATAAGACTGACTGATACATACATAATAAATATATGGAAACATCCTTAACTAATATAGTTATATTATTATACCATTTTTAATAATATAATGAACAATATAATGGTTGTATTTAAAATATTTTTTTTTTTACAATAATTTAAACAAATCAAATCCTTGAAAGCACTCCAAGTGTCTGTTTATGATATCGACTCGCATTTATGTATTGTACTGCGTTAGACTTTTTAGTGAAAACATTTATATATATCAAATTTTAAATTGATTATATCACAAGCCAAGCTGAGAATGGTATTTTGCTACATCAGGTTGTTATTATACCAAGCTTTACTCAACTATTGTACAGTATAGAAATAATTCGAAGTGGACCAATCTGTCGATTATGGAAAGTGTTCTTTGCCTTTGCTTATGTTTCATATATAAATTTTTTGTGTTTTTCATAATTAATTTTAAGTTTTCTCTTTTTGTATACTTAATGAATGCCCTCCGCGCCTTTTATAAAGGCCGCACTTTAACTGTTAGTATATTATTTGTTTCCTTTTCTTGTGGCTCTATAGATGAATAAATAATTATTAACAATAAAAGTTAGAAGTAAAAAGTAGTATGCGGGTAGCATCCGTTATCAGAGACGACAAAATGTAGTGTGACGACCCTAGCAATATTCAAACATAATGATGTTATTATTTGATAGAAGCAGTTGTATGTTAAATAAGCTTCAGATGAATCTATAATTCTTGTATATTTATGCAATTTTACTTAGGAAATTGGCTGGATAATAAGCATTTGCATTACGCTTTTAAAGCGGATTTCGAAACTTAATTGTATTGAAAATTATATAGAGAATGTTGTATAGTTTTCATATATATTTACGGACAAAGAAATAATGAATGACTTAGGAGATTGTATACTAACAGTACCTAAGTGGCGGTTAATCTGGCGGACAAGTTCAGACTATCATCTATCATCGTATGATGTGTGCTTTTACTTAATAATTGTGCCTTAAGTCATAGAATTATAGCGTTTCTTAATCTACAATGAAGCTGAACTGTTTGTTTGTTCTAATAGATGATCTCAGGAACTTCTGTTGCCAATTGAAGTTCTCTTATCGAGGAAGGAATTCACACATCTCGCATACACGAAAAATGTTGAGAAGGGGAAATGGTTCATAAATCAAATTAACAAAACAAGTATTTAACAACATAATACTAAGGTAATAACGATATTCCTTCAAGATTCAGGTGTTTTATATGTAATGATAATGATCCGCGTTTGTTAACGTTTAGCAGCGCTATCTATTGATGTTTTAGAGGACTATTCTGTACCATGCCCACTCATTGCCTTACATGAAAATGATGCCCGCAAATCCATATCATTTATATGGATGTGCTAAACACAGATTTTCTTTCATTTCCTATTTTTTTTTTTGTTTATTTGAGGAAATTCATAAAATCACATTATTTGAAAGTGTAAATTGCAGCAAAGTAAAGTTTATGAAATAAGTTATAAACTTTTTAATTATCCCACTGGAACTCAATTTTTCAGGGATGAATTGTTAGAAGATTGTTGTTCCAGAGACAAAAAAAAAAATCAGTATTAAAAATTTCATTTCAATCGAATCAATTTCGGATATTGTCCATAGACAAACATACATACAAGATTAAAAAATAAGGTTTGTTACATTTTTTATCAATTCCCAGATTCTACTACAGTTTTATTTAAGCACTGGAGTGCTCTCTATCTAATAAATATTCGAAGAGAAAAATGATTCAAGATTCAATTTAATATTTGATCTAATTTAGGCACAGGAAAAAGTTAAAAACACTCAAGTTTTTTCAAAATTATCATATTTTTTATTGACAATTACCGATATTTTATACTTTATACCATACCAGATAAACTTCATATTAAACTAGTGATGTAGTCTTTATCGCAAATCGATATATATCGACTATATGAACAGTTTTTGCAATCACTGAATACCCTATTTCGCTTTCGATGTAACTAGTCTTAATCAAACCTACAAAATCATAACATATCCCTACTTTATAAATGTCACAAAACATTCTTGAGATAAGTTTACGTCACTACGTTTATAAATATATTTTTTCTCTTGAACGGTTCTCACAAAAGTATGCTTAAAACTATAAGACAAACTGCTAAATATTCAAGACATATCATGCAATAGATATATAATAAATAAGCAAAACACTTAATCTTCACTTTGTTTATTAAAGAACGAAGAAATTTTTTACTCGATTTAAATACTATATTAGCGTCTATAAAGATTTCAATAAATATTAAACATGTAACAAATGCTTAAAGAGCATCGTTTCGTTAACAAATAAATTATTGAGTTCTATGTATAAATAAGCTGAGTAATTACCATTAAGTAGTGTGAACTGTAAAATACATCGACGAGCTAATATTATCTGTGGAGCCATAATTTAATAAACCATTCAAAATTTAACCGGAATTTAAAAAATAAATACTGTTATAATAAAGTTATATAATAATAATAATAATAATAATAATAATAATAATAATAATAATAATAATAATAATAATAACAATAATAATAATATTGCTTAGGAACAAGGCAATTGTCTTAGCATAGCTTTGTTAAATAAATACTTTGTTCCTCTTCTTCTTCGCGTGCCTCTCCATTACTGGAGGTCGGCTGTCAAACTTTTGAAGCGTCTCTTGTCTCGGGCCAGGTGCAGCAGCTCCTCAGCAGTTCTAATACCCATCCACTCCCTAACGTTACGCAGCCATGATTTCTTCCGCCTACCAACTTTCCTTTTACCTTGTATTTTTCCCATCATTATAATTTGGAGCAGTTGTTATTACTTAAAATACTTTGTTAGAACAAGTTAGTTAATTCAATAACTTGCGATTAATAAATATGGAAGGGCGATATATGTATCGTAAAACAATCATATTTAATTTGACATCATTTTCATTGAATATTTTTTTATTAAAACTTAAAACAAATGCTTGCCATTTAACTAATTAATTATTGAGTATTCAAAAAGTAAAATCTACTTTGAAGTGTTTTAGGTGTTTGGTTAGAAGCGGCAATGAAATATTCCAAAACCAAGCCTATTTATTAATGTTCAGTTCTTCGCTTTTGTTTACAATTCTCTATAGAGTTCTCAATACAAATTATTTAAATAGAAGTAAGATTTGTTCTAGTTTACTATGAAGGGAAAATATAATATGCATCAATTATGGTAATCCATCAAATATGGTAATCAATCAATAATGAATACGCTCCATGTGACAATTCAAATGTTTCTTGTTGTATTAGGTTTGAATTGTTGTGTTGCGATCATCTGCTAACCTATTAAGAACCAATGAATTCATTTCATAATTGACTTCCTTTACATTCATAAATTCTTTCGCCAGTTTCAAAGATCCGTAAGCATTATTGATATTAATTAATAGAATGAGGCGTTGCCTTGCGGAAATCCATAGTACAAAACCCTAATAGACCAATATGTTAGCAATCCACAACCAGTCTTCCGCTCGACCGCTCGATGAGCGCTGTTCTTAAGGCAACTTCCTGTGGATGCTCCGGTGTCGGTGCGAAACGTACGTCGAGTGGTTGTTTATTCTGTCGCGGAGTATTGCCATCGTATTGGTCTAATAGGGTTTTGTATTATTGATATTATTATTAAATGTAAAAATAGGTACCTTATTACTGAAGCTCGATCCGTTTGTCACCAGGTCGTATCTCAGCAACCATAATAGTCAGGCAGCTAAATATTATATATCGTGGTTAAAACAACAATTACTACATAAACAAAATTTTATATTAAATGGAGTTCCCATAGAACAAAAGTGCCAAAGCAATGGAACTTTTCGGTTCGACTTGGCTCGGTTTTTTCCTTAATTCATTAATACAACAAATAAAAGCAATGGGAACAAATGCCGTTTGAGTAATCCCTTAGCCGATAAGTAAAATTTCCCCATTCGTAGCGGGAACGCGATAAATCAGATAATTTTAATGGTTAGTCTTAGGCCACATTAGCGAAAACGAAACCGTACTTCGATACAGTTATCAAGAAAGTAGATACATTTGATTATTGCCTCAAGTATTTTCATATAAACTGAACTTAACAAGAAATCCAATGTTTATAGGGAGTTTATAGTTCGTAAAACTTCTTTTCATTGTATTCGTTTCGTTTGCTTTTCAGCAATCCCTGTCGAATTTATGCACTCTTTTAACTATAATCCTTTTGTCTCTTTTAATCAAATTATGTTTACACTGTGATGAAACGAGACAGTATCCGATATAATATTAGTCTATCTTTTATTAATAAAGGTCTTCGTAAAACGGTCTAGAAATGTATATTAACATGGTTAAAATGAAAACGTTCCAACATTCGATTTAGTTTTAATTATAGCTCTGGTAAAAATCTTCTCCGGACACTAAAGCACATAAAAAAATTACTTCACCCGTTTACATTAATATATATTTTCAGACTATTTTTGTCCCAAACTGAAGTGTTTTATAATAAATTATTGTTAATCGGCCATATGTTGAATAATTGGTTAGTATAACTCTAATTACATATAATATGAGTACGTCATATTATTCGTGGTGGTCCGGTCAGCTGCCGCACGACTTTTACATTACTGACCTTACACGTCATGTTTGTCTGTTTGTTACATACATACCATCAAAGGCACCGACCGCTGGACCTTAGTTACACTATTTATTGGCTTGTAATGATGTTGCTTATAGAATTGTTGTATCAGCATTATGGGTCGAATTGTTCAAATGATACGCAGGATTAATATGAAAATCTTGACATATTGTTCGTAATTGTATTGTGACGTAATTGCACACTGTTTTCAATGTTAAAAATCATAAAAACATATATACCATGTACATACGTATATATAGAAATGTATATATAAATGACAGTCGTGTTAGTAAACTATTTATTATTCAAGAAGAATTGATTGATGAATGGTGACGAGGAAGAACCAAAAGGTGGACGTTTTATTTTTTCTGTGTATCCCCTATGAATCACTATTTATATAATAGTAGAATTAATGAACATATTTTTCTTAAATATTATACAAATTTTATATATACAATAGACTGCATTCACTTTATAATCTATGGAAAATAGCCGAGAGTATTATCTGTACCACGCTGTTCGTATCGAAGCTGCGAATGATTTATACAGCACTTCTTATTTAACTGTATCACAGAAGATTCAGGGCGTAACAATACAATTTAGTTAACTAATGTTAAATAATGTGATTCGATTTACTGGTTAAAAAGATATGAATAAACCTGCGAAATATACATATATGAAACTAAAACAAACAAACAAAAAATTTCTCAATCAAAAAATCAAGTAGTTCCCGAGATGAGTATGTGGAATTGAACAAAGAACCTATCAGTTTTAATTAAATAATTATACCTCAAGAATATCTTATGGTCTCCTCATTCACGCTGATAGAATAGTTCATAATATTGTATTTTATTGACATAACTATTACTCATTTAAAAACAAACACTTTATTAACGGATTAAGTTATGTATTTTTGCAAAATTTATATATATTTTATATTACTATAAATTTTTCCGACGTTTCCCGTAGGTACTTTACAGCGTGCGTGGTCGCGGTAGACTGAAGACAAAAGGTGTTGATTGTCAAAATAAGTGTCAAAGTTGCAGAGAGGTTGTGTGTAAAATACTTGCGACTTTCTTTCTTTATTTGGTTTAACGCGTATATATTATTACAAAGGTATTTGGTATTTTTTATGGAAGTCGTCTAATTTTTCTTTCTTCTGACCTTCGATTTCTTTCTTTTTAAATGTTTGCTATATTTAACTTCCTTACGAAAAAACATCCTCTTACAAGAAATTTTAATTTCGGTTATAGAATCTGATCTATGGGATGTGATTCAAGAGAATAAGTGGTTTTCTGTCAGAGCCTCGGAAATCTAGAAAAAGCCGAGACATATAACGCTTGCGTAGCATATATTTTGTAAATAGAACCTTGTTGGTCTCAGTATTTTTATGTAGACTTGTAACCGAGTTAATAATTTAACCCATAAATGTAGGAGAAAAAACAGTCCACGATCGTATGTCACGTCACTTAGAACTAGAATTGAAATGGGCACATAACTTGCGATTACAAAAGAGGATTTCTAGAAGCCTCCTTGGAACCCCACACACTTAGAGAATTTATTATATGATCTACTTAATGTTAGAGTGGCTCCATAAATGGAAGGCTTTTGAAAAAGTTAATAAATTGTAATGTGATCATATTGAACAGGATTATGTTAGACTTGTATAATTTTGTTACGCGCAGTTGTATATAAATAACGTTAATATCAAATCAAGCGAATAACATGTCGGCTATTGATAATATAACCATCAGACGCTTTTACTTCGTCATCACCATAATCATCAGCCTATAATCATCAACCACTGCTGGACATAGGCGTCCCACAAATAGCGCCACAACACTCGGCTTTTATTAATATGCGTAAATTTATTTCTCACCGAAATTTAATCCATGCGAGTAAAACCACAACAACTTCTTGCAATACGAATGTCCTTGAAGTAGAACATCCATTTTATCAGATATCATTAACAATAATTGCTTGATGATGCAAACATTTATACTCAATAATACATAGAGTTTTAAAGGGAGAAAATTATTTGCGTTTTATAATATTTTTTAATTTAAATTTAGTCATCGTTTTGGTAAATCATTCATGAAAACTGTTTAGATTTTATAGAACTTATTTTATCAAATTGGGCTTACGCCATGATCAAGAGTAACACTGCAATGAGGTTGATAATTTGTGGCGAACGGTGTGCGAATCTGTGGTAATCAGTCTTATAAATTTTTATTTAGACGTAAGTTTGTTAATCTTTCAAAAAATTTCGGTTTCATTTATTTTTTATCAACTAAAAATCATTTTTAATTACATCTCTAAGAATATCTTCGATGCTTATATGCGACATTTAACATATTCCGTTTACAGATACACAAACGACATAGATTACATCTAAAACACATAAAACGGTTGGTTTTAATGTATTGCATATTATCTGTAGTTAAGATACGGAATGCAAACAATATGCCATTATTTAGACAGTCGCTTAAGATTCTAGATGCGAAATGATTCCAATCGTTTTATAATAAATTGAATCCTCATTAGATTGTCTCTTGTATTCTTAAACAAAAATGTATACAAACAATTCTGTATGAGTTTATGTATGTCACACAAGTTATGAATGTGTTTATCCATCTTCCATTAAAAGAAGTTTTATTAAAAGTCGGTATTGGTATTAGCTGTGACATAATTGGTCGAGAGCTCTTTTTATGTTTTGTGAATGTTTTTTATTATAAATACTGATTCGTAGTTATATAACTAAGATTCATATTTGTATGTAAATGCTGTATGCAGTCTGTTCTATTTTAAAATCAATGAAAATAATATTGTGTAGCTGTGTTCCTTTAGCATTTTCAGAAAATGCAAATGTTTATCTGTATTTAATAAAAAACAAGAAATTAGAAATTCCTGGTTTGGCGTTTGGAAATTGTAAATGTCACAGTCAATGTCTTCTGAAATACAGATTTATATCTGTTCGAAAACAGTGCTCAATATAATTTGTACGTATGTTTTTGGTGAAATAAATAAAAAATAAAAAAAAATCTCTTAAAAAAAGTGCAAGTGCCTTACCTCCTAATGTTTAGACAAATTCTTAAATATTATCCTCTTATTGGTTTTCAATTCGCAGACCTCGCGGTTTCCTTGAGCAACAGGTGTGGACTCACCATTCGTATTGCCATATCGTTATACTGTGGCGTCATTCCGCACAACTACTTGGAACGAACCAAACATTCTGGAACTAATATGTTTCCTCCCCCAGATGCTCAACAATTTTTAAATTTACTCTTGTTTGATACGACTGAAGATGTGTCAAAAAAAAACACCTTTTTGACGAAAGTACTTTATTGTTCTTAATTATTACTAGTACACTACGTTTTTTCCACTGATTACTTTTATGTAAACCGAGAGAAATTCCACGTCGCGGGTTTGAATTTTGACTGCACCCAAAAGTTAAATTATTGATGGATATAGGCGTATATAACAATTTTAGGGTTCAGCAATATATAACATGGTTAGTGACGTCAGAGTGCTGTTAATCCGGCCCTGTAGAAGGTGGGTGGCTAACGTCAATTATAAGAATTATAACGACGACAGATCGTGAGTCGCAGCAATGTCGGATGTCTGGACTTTTGTGAACTGATGGTCAATTGTGCAGTTGCAATACTCGATATTAAATACATGGCAGTGCTATTATAGTGAAACTTTAATATTTAGATGTCGGTCTGGGAGCATTTAACGAAAAAAACTATATACTTTAAAAGTTATATTTGGTATTCAAGAAAGTTACACTTAAATCTAATTTAAAACTTAGATCTGTCAAACCCTTTTTTTTCTATTTGAACATTGACATTTTGAGAATCTTCAAGACGCAATTGTGATTTATTGGACTAAAGATGTTAGTGTCGTTAACATTTATTGTAAAATTTATATTTCTTTTCCTTTTCAATTAATATGCAATATTCTGTTCAATAAGTATTGCTTCGTTCATAAAAAGAATTCGTGCTATTGTAGCAACACCTTTACAGTAAATAACGATCTAGATTATCTCTGGACGATTGATAATGATAGTACAAAAACATAAAACTGCAACTTGCTATTACTGCGTACAGTGAAAGGTGTGTGAGGCGTTAACGCCGTCACCATTGGGCCGTAGTCATTAATTATCATAAGTCAAACGACAGCTGGGCGTCAATTGTGTCAAAGGTTAGGCCACGCCTCACATCTATCATTCCATGTAGTCTATAACAAAGAGGACATATATGTACTAAGATTTAATTGGTCTATATTTGAAAATGGAACGCTCGCTTTTTCATATTAAAAAAAATAAATCCGGCTTATTATCTGTACAACAAATTATCCAGATTCAAAATAGCACGAGTATAATGTTAATAACTTTGCTTCAGGTTCGGACCCTAAGGAAATGCAATATAATTAAGTGTAAGAAGGAATACTTGCTAATATTATTGAGTCGTGATAAGATCAAGCTTTTACTGGCAATCACGACTCAAAATTACTAGTTACCGAGTGTGAAACCACGGGGAATCAATTTTATCTACTGCACGTAAGACGATCTTGGCATCAATCTGTTATTATCTATATTTTCTATGTACAATTTTATGTCTTACTGTGCTAAGAACACTTTGCCTGATTAAAACAATTTTAGAAACATATGCCTCTTCGTCGAAGGTGCAGGTACACTGTGTGTGTTTTATTATCATTACAATTATTATAAATTACTGGTAGAGGTCCCGAAGAATTATTATTACAGCTTCATAAACATACAAACTAATTTAAGAGTGGTTGCCAGTTCAACCGAAAAAGACCGGTCATGCTCCTTTCCACTATTGAAACTATTCTTAAATATTAATATTATTATTCTTAATTCTTATATTATAAATAATATGAAAATATGACTAAATGATTCTATCCACAGATAATTAGGACGTGCAATGTTGTATTGAGGAGAAACAAGACAGAAACAATCATCACTTCACATTACAATAGATTTATGGTATACTTCAATTCCTATTAATAACTAATAAAACAAAACCGTTCTCCATTTATCCGTCAGTTAGGGCACCGCCCGATATGGTGGCAATTAGCAATCCGAATTACAACAACGTTCGTTGTCAATTATTTGCCACACAATAAAGCTATCGGCAGTTTCAGCAAAGAATAGCCAAGTTACTGTATTGTCAGCTTATTGAGAAACGCGTACAATGCAAGCAAACTTTTAATGCTTATAGTGTTGAACGTAATCTCAAATTTTCTAACGTCACGCGGAAGAATCCCGCTTTTTTTGCCTACGATCTTTTTAATAATGAGCAAGATGGTACAAGTTTCCTCTATAACTAAATGGGCTATCGATGTACAAAATCAGTTAATGTCCACCAGTATAGTAATATTAACGTTGCAAACTTTAAAAGCTTTATAACAGATTATAAGCAATGAGGTCCTAGATACGAAGAGAACTTTTTTTTTAAATAGTGAACAAACAAATAGGTGTATGGTTGTAAAAATAATGCTTGAAATGAAGTGCATTTAAAAATGAGATATAACACTAAAAAGATAAATTTTAATGTAAACAAGTGTTTAATTAAATATACTTTTTAACTGTTTAAAATTAATAATACTTACCTACTCCGCTGTCAACTCAAAGAATCGCCATCGTTGCTTTTCTTACTATTACTAATATTGTCTTTTATTAACATAACTATTACTCATTTAAAGATAAACACTTTGTTAACGGATTAAGTTATGTATTTTACAAAATTTAAGTATATCAGGTACATTATTTTAAATTTTTCCAACGTTTCGCTTGCTTGACCAGCATGCGTGGTCACGGTAGACTGAAGACAAAATAATTGTCAAAATAAGTGAGAGCATGAAGGAGCAAGCATAATGCACAATTTTTTTCTTAATTATAACTTCTAATAGCTAAATTTAGTCACCGATATACGTTAAAGTTACACCTGCATTTCAGACATTTAAGATATATAAAAAGAAGAGACCACAGTCGCCTAATCACTATGCAAATACGTCTCTAATAAGTAATACATGGTTTAAACAGTCATTACGTTTCGATCGTTAATCATGTCACTCAGTCCTATGACGTTGACTTTTTTCAAAGTTGCTTAGAATAAGGAAATGAGGATAAGCTTAAAGCGCACCATTGTTCGTTTGCTTTTTATGCTATTTGCTACGTAATAAATTTATAGTTCCTGTTCAATACCATTAATAGAAAAGCTTCTAACAAAAGTAATTTGCAATTCATATTGAGGAAAAAAATTAAAGGTCACTCGGCTGATGACCTTCCTGTAAATCTTACAAAGACGGACAGAGGTCCTGACAAGGCTGGCGTTAGCTATCTTCAGTATGTCCTAACGAAATGTGAGAAAATTGTACAATCTAGAATTTTATGGCAATGTTAAAGTAAGCTCCACCCTCTGTATCTGATATAAATTTAAACAATTTGAAGACTTCAATTGATATACAACATACTATTTATTGAAGATAGTGCTTGGGAAGTACTTAACTCAGGATGTACAAATATTCCTCAGTCAATCAGTGCCAGAATTGTTTCTATATATTTGCACTTTAACATCAAGGCCATTCTGGCTCTTTACAGCTGACATTGGAATACTTGGTGTTGACGTATCGAACGACGTTCAGTTACATGGTGCATTTCAAAAACTTCGTCGGTGTTTCAGTCCGTTAGTTGTTGTTTGTAAATATTTCCTGTTGGTACAAATGGCACATTTAAAAACCAATAATTGAAAAGCTAGTCTTATTTGCTTATTGGTATTCTAAATTTCTTCGTTTCTAAAAACTCCTTTTATAATTAATGCCATACCAATCTACAAGCAATACTCCGCGAAGTTTAACTTCCTGAGGATGCTCCAGTGTCGTGGCGAAACGTGCGTCGATTGGTTACGGGTATTTTTTTATTTCACGGAGTATTGCTGGTAGATTGGTCTATGAGGGTTTTGTATTCTAAAAGCTTTGTCATGTATATCAGAACACCATTAGAAAATGTTCCGAAAAATTGATACTGAACTAGGTAGTAAGCAATATAATTAAGGCGAAATGTGACTACACCTTTAGTTATACTATCAAGAATCTGGCCTGCGGCTTTACTTAGCTTTAAAATTTTATTGTAACGACCTAAGAAGGCCATCGTTCGTGGTTTACATCTTTATGTTTCGGCCAAGAAACTACCGATATTTAATATTTAAACATAATCTTGCGATATTTTGTGAATAATTTAATATGGTATATTTTATACGTTTACTATTAAGTACCCTATGATTAAACCAACAGAAACACGTTAAGTAGGTAATTTTAGGATATCATCGTTGTACAATTGTATCTATATATTGCAACGTTCAAATAGTTTTGAACTATTATTCACGTATATATTGAAACAAATTCTTGTATTTATGGAAAAAAAATATGAATAAATATGAGTGGAAAAATGATGATGCCGCATGCTGCAAAGGGAATTTAATTATACGGTGAATGAATTATTTAATGCCTAATATGAATCGTGGGGCGTTACTTTTTTTACGAAAACCAGCTGGTTTCCGAGGTTCCACCTGCTTTTATTCGGTGATAAGTCTGACAATGGTATTGGTAAGTTTTTCAGTCGTTTATGTTTTTGCAAGTTTTTAGACATTACTAACAATATTAACGTAATGAACGTAGGAATAATATATTGTAACTTTTTAAATAATCCTGATATTTTTCTTTGACTGACCTGATTCCATTCAAAATCTATTACTCTGTAAAAATGTTACCCAATACTAATTTTCTCAAAGTGAACGGTCCTACAGCTTTAAGGAGGTTTTATTATTACAAAAACTATTTCCTGTTTCGAAGATTTCGTGGCCAGAAGTTAATAGCGTAAGATTCCTAACCATTGTTCTATCGAACCCGTTCACTGTATAGTTTTACTATCATTTTGCAAATATCTTATCAAAATATAATGTCATTTTATCGTATTTATTATGTTACCTTCTTGTATTGAACATAAATGTTAGGATAGGTGACCATCGAGATTTGAAATAATAATAATAATATAATAATAGCCTTTATTCAGACATATTTTTACACTTCGTCTTACACTAATCTTAATCTACGACTGGCGAGTCTTCGACGCCGACAATATCGTCTGTTTGCCTCAGTTTGGCAAAGGCATCCTCCATTCTTTTCCAACCTCATCTATTATGGGCTTCCCTTGTCCATGTTTTCCCGGCAACAAGTTTAATTTCGTCTTCCCATCTTCGAACCTGTCTGTCTCTTCTTCTCTTCCTCTTTCTTGGTTACGAGATTTGAAATAAGCGACCATAAAGAAACGCATAAAAAAATAACATTAAAACATTTGATACACGGTTGGTTTACATACATTGACTTTCCGAATCCGCGACCTTCTGTTGGTATATTTTTATTTTATTGCACGCATCACGATTCTCTTTCTGCGTGACGTTGAGAACTGAGGATTGTTGTAATAATATTAATAAAGTTTTCCTCAGACCAGAGATCCATATATGAGTCGATTAATAAAATATTAATGCGTTATTATGCGTTTTAGTAATTATTAGTAAGATAAATAACCTATAGTAGGACCTTTTAATTCGTAATAATTTGATGAGTAGGACAACGCCACCTTTTTAATAATTTGATGTTGTGTTGTGGTTTCGATCAGGCTGGCTTTTGTTACACAAAGTTACTCCCAGATGTATCCTAATCAGAATCGTACGCTGAAATCATATATAAAAATAACTAGGTAAGACTTCACCTCCTCCTCCTTGCCAAAATTGAAAAAAACCCATCCAAATTATTTATATAATTTAAACTGTCATATTTAATACAATACTATTTAATCAACCGGTAAATATTTATTTATTTGTATGATGATTATGTACATATATAAATAGATAAGCAAATATGTGTATTGAACAAAAAATTTGAATAACGATCAGTATAGAAATGATGGTGCCGCAAAGGGAATTTCATTACACGGTTAATGAATTACTTTGAAGGTAATTAGTACGCATGGGGAGTAACTTTGTACGAAATAGGAAATCAGCTGTTGGGTTTCACCTGCGTTGATTGGGACTTAT